>CM039121.1:21900432-22234431 GCA_022036555.1 Microstegium vimineum | reverse complement strand
ACGACCCGTAGGGTTCGCTGTCCGATCTTTCGATGAGAGTTGATGGATAACTCGATTTGTGGATGGAGATGATGTTCACGGCTCGACTACAACCGTCCAAGGACGCTGCGCCTTAGCAACCGATACACCACCTCCGACGGCTGTCGTGATCTTGCGGAGCGACAACCAGCCACTAGAGCTCCCGTCCTACAAGAAATCGAAGAACCAGCAAGAACAAGATTAAACAAGCACTCAATTGCAAGATGAATATGAAGGTTTCAATTTGAGATCACAATATGGTGAGGTTCTGATGACGATCAGACGGACGGTTGATCCAACACGCGCGCTGAAAGGCGGTAGCAATAGCTAACTCGACGAAACAAAACCTAATCTGTTTACGGCGGCTCTAAGGACTTATAACCTGTTGAGAGGACGACCACAAGGGTGTTGGGGTCGTTCTCCAACCCTAGGACGCGTCCCAAATGGACCCAACTTGATACATGGGCCATCGGCCCAAAATAAGGTAACGTAGCACCGGTGGATAGAAAAGGTCTCGGTACAAAAACGATGACTCTGGACGTATCTGATAAGATATAGTCATGCTTCTGGATCTATTGGAATGTAGACTTGATAAGCTTTTCAAAAAGTGTTAGAACGTCCCAATTGGAGTCCGTATGAAGTCGTGGCATCCATCATAAGTTGACGCTGTCCTGCAGTCCAAATCTAGTCGGTGCCCATCCCTTGCCCTGCTGATCCTCCCCATCGTTCCTAAGCAAAACAAGAGCGCACGTATCTCCATTATCTAAATATAATGGACTAGAGTTTAAGAATGAACTTACTTGATGGTTGAGTTCACGGGCACGAGCACGAGTAATAGGACCAAGTAGTGCTGGAGATTGTATTGTTGTGTTGATGTCCTCATCATCCTCCCCTTCTTGCATTTGAGTCGTCCTCGACTCAAGCTCATCTTCCTCTCCCAAGTATGGTTTCAAATATGCAATGTTAAATGTGGGACTAACCCCAAAAGCTACAGGAAGATCAAGCTTATATGCATTCTCATTAATTCGTGTTAGCACTTTAAATGGTCCATCAACTCTAGGAACCAATTTAGATTTTCTCAATTCAGGAAACCGATCCTTTCTCAAATGCAACCAAACCAAATCACCAGGTTCAAAGATCAATTTCCTTCTACCTTTATCACCAGCAAGCTTATACTTAGCATTCATGCGCTCTATGTTTTCATTAGTTGTTTCATGCAATTTTAACATCAACTCAGCACGTTGCTTAGCATCAAAATTCAATTTTTCAGAAGTTGGTAGAGGCATTAAATCAATAGGAGCACGTGGTAACAAGCCATAAACAACCTCAAATGGGCATATCGTTGTAGTAGAATGCAATGAACAATTATAAGCAAACTCAATATGAGGCAAACAATCTTCCCACATCTTAATATTCTTCTTTAAAACAGCCCTTAACATAGTAGACAAAGTTCTATTCACAACTTCAGTTTGACCATCAGTTTGGGGATGACATGTGGTAGAAAATAAAAGGTTAGTCCCCAATTAAGCCCATAAAGTTCTCCAAAAATGGCTAAGAAATTTAGCATCTCGATCAGAAACAATTGTATTTGGCACACCATGCAAACGAACAACTTCTCGAAAGAACAAATCAGCAATATGTGTAGCATCATCAGTTTTATGACAAGGTATAAAATGTGCCATCTTAGAAAATCTATCCACAACCACAAAAACACTATCACGACCCTTCCTAGTCCTTGGCAATCCCAAAACAAAATCCATAGAAATATCTTCCCAAGGAGCATTAGGAACAGGTAGAGGCATATACAAACCGTGGGGATTTAATCGCAACTTCGCCTTTTGACAAGTCGTGCAGCGAGAAACAAATATCTCCACATCTCTCCTCATCTTTGGCCAAAAGAAATGACCAGCAAGTATGTCCTCTGTCTTCTTTGCTCCAAAATATCCCATCAAGCCACCTCCATGCGCTTCCTGAAGCAACAACAAACGAACGGAGCTAGCTGGAATGCATAGCTTGTTAGCTCTAAACACAAAGTCATCATTAAGAAAAAATTTATTCCATGCCTTTCCATCTTTACATTGTAGCAATACATTTTTAAAATCATTATCATGTACATATTGTTGTTTAATTGTTTCCAGACCAAAGATCTTATAGTCAAGTTGTGTCAATAAAGTATATCTCCTAAACAAAGCATCAGCAATGATATTCTCTTTCCCTTTCTTGTGCTTAATGACATAAGGAAAAGATTCAATAAATTCAACCCACTTAGCATGTCTACGGTTCAGTTTTCCTTGACTACGAATATGCTTCAATGATTCATGATCAGAATGAATAACAAATTCTTTGGGCCACAAATAATGATGTCATGTTTCTAATGTCTGCACACAAGAGCATACAATTCCTTATCATAAGTAGAATAATTCAGAACAGGTCCACTTAGTTTCTCACTAAAATATGCAATGGGTTTACCTTCTTGTAACAAAACACCACCCAATCCAATTCCACTAGCATCACATTCAAGTTCAAAAGTTTTACTAAAATCAGGAAGTTGGAGAAGAGGTGTATGTGTCAACTTATCTTTCAACATGCTGAAGGCATTCTCTTGTTTAGTGTCCCAAGAAAATGCGACTCCCTTCTTCATAAGATCATTTAATGGTGCAGCAATGGTGCTGAAATCCTGCACAAAGCGACGATAGAACCCAGCAAGTCCTAGAAAACTCCGCACTTGGGTGATAGTCTTTGGTACCGGCGACCCCTGTATAGCTTCCACCTTGGCTTTGTCAACCTCAATTCCCTGTGGAGTAACAACATAGCCAAGAAAAGAAACACGATCTGTGCAAAAGGTACACTTGTCAAGGTTACCAAATAAATGTGCCTCTCGTAGAGCTTTAAAAATAGCACATAAATGCTCAAGATGTTCTTCAATAGATTTGCTATAAATTAGTATATCATCAAAATAAACAACAACAAATCTTCCAATGAAAGCACGCAAAACCTCGTTCATCAATCTCATGAAGGTACTAGGTGCATTAGTTAACCCAAAAGGCATGACTAACCACTCATACAAACCAAACATAGTTTTGAAAGCAGTTTTCCATTCATCTCCTAATTTCATACGAATCTGGTGGTAACCACGACGCAAATCGACTTTGGAAAACACAACAACACCGCTCAATTCATCTAGCATGTCATCTAAGCGTGGAATAGGATGAAGATATCGAATAGTAATATTATTAATAGCTTGACAATCCACACACATACGCCATGATCCATCTTTCTTAGGTACTAAAATAACCGGAACAACACATAGACTAAGAGACTCGCGTATGTAACCTTTGTCGAGTACTTCTTGTACTTGACGCTGAATCTCCTTTGTTTCTTCAGGATTGGTCCTATATGGTGCACGGTTGGGCAACGAGGCACCAGGAATTAGGTCGATTTGGTGCTCAATACCTCGAAGTGGTGGCAGCCCTGGTGGTATTTCACTTGGGAACACATCAGAAAACTCCTGCAAAACGTTAGCCACAACAGGAGGCAAGGAATGCTGCATATCGTCAATGGAAATCAATGCATCTTTGCATATTAAAGCATAAGCAACAGAAGTGGATGCATTCAACTCATTAACATCAGATTTAGTAGCAAGCAAACAATTCCCATTCAATTTAATCTCAGTGTGCTTATCAACAACAGATTTGGCATTTTTATTGTTCTCACTTGTAGCCTTTGTAGCTTTAGCAACATCATCATGCATAATGGCTTCAGGAGACATAGGATGCAACACAATTTTTCTATCATGGTATAGAAAAGAATACTGATTTGCTCTACCATGATGCATAGAATCCCTATCAAATTGTCATGGTCTACCTAGCAGAATATTACAAGCTTGCATAGGCACAACATCACATTCAACCACATCATTATAGGATCCAATGGAAAAATTGATTCGCACAAGTCTAGTTACCTTTGCCTTACCACTGTTGTTTAACCATTGAATGTAATATGGATGTGGGTGTGGTTTGGTCGTAAGCGCAAGCTTCTCCACCATGTCGCTGCTGGCCAAGTTGTTGCAGCTACCTCCATCAATGATCATGCGACATGAACGCTCCTTGATGACACACTTTTTTTGGAACAACATGTGTCGCTGATTTTACTCCGCCTTCTCCATTTGTGCACTAAGCACACGCTATATAATGAGGCTCTCATAGTGGTCGGTTGCACCTGCATTAATATGTTCTTCCACATATTCTTCACTACCTGCATGGTCAGCCGCAAGCAATGCAAGTGTATCATCATCAAAATCACTAGCAGATGAATACTCACTATCATCTTTGACTATCATAACGCGCTTGCTTGAACACTCGCGCATCATATGTCCATATCCCTTGCATCGATGACACTGAATGTCTCTTGTTCTACCTGTAGATGCCACGGACGAAGCACTTGCACTAGGCTTCTGAACCGTCTTCGCCACTGAATTCGCTGGAGTAGCACGAAGCTTGTCGCTAGTAGGAGCTGGTGTAGTCGTAGTAGTAGTCGTACGGGGCTGCCATGAATTAGTCTTCCCTGCAGAAAAGTTAGTCATAGCACTCGCACGTCACCCCTGCACTTCCCTTTCAGCTTTACAAGCAAGATGAAACAAACGGGTTACGTTAGTGTACTCTTTATATGCAAAGATGTTCTGAATTTCACGATTTAACCCACCCAAAAGTCTTGCCATAGCAGGTTCCTCATCCTCCTCTAAATTACAACGCAGCATACCCATTTGTAATTCTTGATAATACTCTTCTACACTTTTAGCACCTTGTCTTAGTTGTTGTAGTTTATGTAGCAAATCACGTGCGTAGTAAGAAGGAACAAATCTAGCCCTCATGATTTTTTTCAAAGCATCCCAAGTCTGTGGTATGTTCTTAGGATTTTTCTTACTATACTCTATCCACCATACAGTAGCAAAGTCAGTAAACTCACTAGTAGCAGCCCTAACACGTGTATTCTCAGAAAATTCATAACATGCAAACTTTTGGTCAACAACAATTTCCCATGAAATGTATGCATCAGGATCATACTTGCCATCAAAAGGAGGTATTTAAAATTTAATCTTACTAAAAGCATCATTGTTATTGTGTACCTCACGTCGACGGTGACCCATACCTCTCCGATTAAAGCGTAGGCGACGTCGATCACGAAGGTCATTGTCATCAAGATCCATATCACCAGAGTAAGCATCCTCATCATTATCTTCGACCCGCTCCTCGTCCTTGTTTCCTTCATCATTTTTCTCTTTGTCTTTCATGTGGAAGTCATCAAAACGTTGTAGAAGAGCAACAAGGCTTTTGTCCATGCGAGCCATCGATGCTTCAACTCTTGTAAGCTTGGTGGTGGTGGTGAGTTGGGCGGACTCCAATTGCCCAATCTTTTCATTGGTCACCTATAAATCTCGATCAAGTCCATCTGCGTGCAGCTGCACTTGTCTTGTAAAATGTTGAATGATGCCCTTGGTGCGTGGAGTTTGTGGCATCTGGTTATTGTCCTCTATTCCTGACATGGTTTAAAAGACAAGAACAACCAAGAATACAAGTGAAGAAATAAAAGCCCTACAACTATTAGGATGTAGCTACAGCAACACACTCGCTCTCAACTTGTTTCTCAAGCTCTTACCAGTTCTTACCTTGCTCAAACAAGAGGGGTCAACAACCTGCAACCTTGGAAGTGAATGTATCGGTACCGTAGCACAACACCTGTCAAGTTGTAGTCGAATATGTGGAGCTGTAGGTGGCCAATCTTATGGACAAGGATAGATACTAGCACCACGTTAGTCAAAAAAGCGAGTTGAATAATCGTTCAAAGGTGGTACTGTGTTGGTCCTAGCCTAGACCGTGCTAGAGACGCGAGCCTGGACACAAAGGAACTCACAAACACTCACCGAAATAAATATCAGAGTAGCACTCAGACTCAACTATGGAAAACAACTCAGACTCAGAGTTTATAGTAGCGAATACGGGTAGAACTCGAACTCGAACTCGAACTGAACTCGATTATAGAAAACAACTCGGACTCGGACTTGATAGCAGCGAATACCAGTGTAGTACTCGGACTCGATTACAGAAAGCAACTGGGACTTGAACTTGACAGCAACGAAATCTACTCAGACTCGGACTAGAATGTGACAAGAACTCGAAACTCTAAAGGACTATAACTAAAACCAGCAACTAGACACAACCGATGCAACCGACGATTCAACAAGCCCTAACTAAGCAGTACTAGCAAAAAGGCTCAACAGGTTTATGAGATTATGGAAAACTAATCTACAATTTTTTTTGGCTTTTCTGGACTATAGGAAAAAAATTAAGAAGGATTGGAAGTCTCTCACCGATAAACCTTGCTCTGATTACCAACTGATGACGACCCGTAGGGTTCACTGTCCGATCTTTCAATGAGAGTTGGTGGATAACTCGATTTGTGGATGGAGATGACGTTCACGGCTCGACTACAACCGTCCAAGGACGCTGCGCCTTAGCAACCGATACACCACCTCCGACGGCTGTCGTGATCTTGCGGAGCGACAACCAGCCACTAGGGCTCCCGTCTTGCAAGCAATCGAAGAACCAGCAAGAACAAGATGAAACAAGCACTCAATTGCAAGATGAATATGAAGGTTTCAATCTGAGATCACAATATGGTGAGGTTCTGATGACGATCAGACGGACGGTTGATCCAACACGCGCGCTGAAAGGCGGTAGCAATAACTAACTCGACGAAACAAAACCTAATCTGTTTACGGCAGCTCTAAGGACTTATAACATGTTGAGAGGACGACCACAAGGGTGTTGGGGTCGTTCTCCAACCCTAGGACGTGTCCCTAATGGACCCAACTTGATACATGGGCCATCGGCCCAAAATAAGGTGACGCAGCACCGGTAGACAGAAAAGGTCTCGGTACAAAAACAATGACTTTGGACGCATCTGATAAGATATAGCCATGCTTCTGGATCCATTGGAATGTAGACTTGATAATATTTTCAAAAAGTATTAGAACGTCCTAATCGGAGTTCGTATGAAGTCGTGGCATCCATCACAAGTTGATGTTGTCCTGCTGTCCAAATCCAATCGGTACCCATTCTTTGCCCTGCTGATCCTCCCCATCGTTCCTAAGCAAAACAAGGGCGCACGTGTCTGCATTGTCTAAATATAATGGACTAGAGTTTAAGAATGAACTTACTTGATGGTTGAGTTCATGGGCACGAGCACGAGTAATAGGACCAAGTGGTGCTAGAGATTGTATTGTTGTGTTGATGTCCTCATCACACAGGATAGAGAAAGATCAAATGCAGGGGTTCAGCTAGGGTAACATACCAGCAGAACCAAAATCATATACTAGATTTCAGATTGATGAAGGCACATTTTATATTTGATGAAAAGAAACAACCTAAGCGCCTCTTTGTTAGAAAAAGCTAGAGATCTAAGGAGAAGGAGGGGCAAGGAGATCCTCTCTCTCAATGGCTTTGGATAGGCGCTTGAGATTTGCATTAGTGATAATGAGAAGATCATTAAAGCTATCTTCAAGACCTAGACGCGCCATTCTCTCCTCAGAAGCCCTTTCTTCTAAGTTGGTAATGCTCTCTTCAGCAACAACACGTAGGAGCTTTTCCATATCTCTCTTTTGATCTTCTTCTTGGTGGAGCCATGGTGAGGTCAAGGAAGGTGAGCAGGGAAGCAAGAGGAGATGGAATTTCTACTGGTGGTGAAGAAGAACAAGGTAAGAGGAGGAAGAAGGAGAAAGATAGATTAAGAAGAGAGAATCCAACGTCCTTCACATCTATTTTCACTTGGATCGTGCCGGAAATAGGATAGGAATGTTGGTCCAACACTCAGGAGTACCGAGATTGGCTGAAGGGCCAAAATCCACGGTCGACCGACCCCCTTTTGAGAGGTTTGGCTCGACCAAGCCAGGATTTAAGGTCAGGTTTCATAGGTCACGCAACGCCGGGCCCTGAAGCTTCTAGAGACGGTCGGCCGACCTCACTTTGGGGCCAAATGGGGCCAACTTTTTTGTGGTGAAAGATAAGGCTAAGTATAGGCTATGTCTAAGGTCAAACACGAAAAAATGAACAGGAAATTAAAACATGTAGATTTTAGTTCTCAATTGGATTAAGGACAAAATCTACCATGTTAATTTCATGCTCAGGTGATTCATGTTCATAAAAAACTTTGAGACATTAACCATTTACCTTTTAAAGGTGTCGCTGTCGTAATCTTGAAGCGTGATGATTCCATGTGTCACGACATTGATGATGACGAATGGTTTTTCTCCTGTGAATCATCGCGTTGTACTCAGACCCTTTCCTCCATTCATTGCTTCTCTCCTACGAAGAATTAGTGGACAACACATACCCGAAGGAATACACAAATATTTTGAAGCAAGGGAAATGTTGTCATAGAAATAGAAGACATCTTCTATGCTATATAAAAGTTGACTTCAGCATTTTAGCGCAGAAAGAGATGTTCCATCATTATTCACCAATTCTTTAAAAGTTAAGCAAGGTTGAGGGAAAGATGTGCAAGATTATTTCATTACTACCTCAACCCTTGATTTGTCTCTAATGAATGATCTCATGACTTACCCGCCAAAATTTGGAAGTTATCTTACATGGGTTAGTCCAAAGGTACAACCAAATTCCATACAAGTATACTTTTGGTTCATTAATCAAACTTGACACCATGTCTAATTTGATTAAGGAAGGCTATTTAACCTAAGCACCATGCTTAATTTAAAGAGCTTATAGGAGTATGCGCACTACTCCCAAACTAAAGCATACTCATAAAAGAACTAGGAATCATGAAAGAATAAAGATATTCATTTAAAAAGAGACAAGATCATGGATGGTGAACCAGATGAACATTTGCAATTTTTTTATTTATGTGACTTAGCAAGTTGAGCAAGGTATATAGAGAAAGCAAGGTAGAGACAACCAAATAAAATTAAACAACAAATCATGGCATGAATTTCTTAGAGAAATACACTCCCCCCATACTTGGATTTTGCAACATTTGATAATGAGAAAATTCAAGTCTAGGATGTGCTTCATTATTAAAAATTGTTTGGTTTGACATACCTTGTTTTTTGCTCAATCATTCTTTTTGTTTAGACCTGAAATGGTTAGTGACAAAAATACCCGAAGGAACACTTTCTCAAATATTCCCTTAATCTCATTTTACAAAGTCATTTTATTTATTTCAGAATTTTGGGATCTAAAAAGAAATATTTTTTATTTTGTTTTATATATTTTTTTAACAAGCAAACTTTTAATAGAAAATAAGAAGGCTTGGGTTATCTGCCGAAAGTGCTTATTTTTAAGACACAAGCTTGTCTTTGGGAAACCTTCAAGTGCATCTCATGTTGGTGAAGCGGTTTCCCCTTTAACTCCAACATTTGCAAACCTATCCTCATGGCCAAACCCACTACGAGATTTGCAAAATTTATGATAGACAAACACATCTACAACCAACCTTGCAAATATTTTAGAAGCAAAAAGCATGAAGGGGTTGTAGATCATGTGTGTGGTGATAGTAGAGGGAAAGATTGATTTGGGAGATTTCTCACTTGAGCATGGATTTGATGGGAAGATCGGGGAATAGCTTCCATGCTCATTGATATCGTTCTTCCTTTCAAGGAGTGGGTGATTATTATCTTTCTCATGACATTTCAAGTCATCCTCATGGCTTGAATGGGTCATGGTTGTTAGCAAGATGGATCTAAGCTCACCCCTTGGATCAAGAACAAGTTTGGATTCTATCCCTTTGATGAGAGGTCGGGAAGACCAAACAAGTAGATAATCTTTACTTATTCTATAACCAAGCTTCTCATTTCCAAAAGTGTTGTCCAAGATTCTCATGATTGACCTTCCGAAAAAAGTGAGATGAAAGGAAAGTCGAGGAAGGTCAAAGATATGGAAATCTAGGAAGATCTTGAGATCATCAACGACCACAAGAACATCATGGATGACTCCTAAATAATCAAGGATTTGAGCATTGGAGAGTCTAATGTGTTTTTGTGATTGGGATAGATGATCCTTTGATGATGTTGGAACATAGAAATGAGGAATGATGTTGATCGCGAGGCTAGGATCATAGCAAATTTCGCCATTAATGCCCAACACTTGACAGAATATTCTCTTCACATGTGTGGGCATTTTAGTGACTTCTTTTGAAGATTCGACCTCATCCAACCATTCTTGGCTTATAACGGTAGACAGGTGCTCTAACTGTTGTCTTTGCTCCTCTTGGTCATATTTATGGCCCTCATGGATTCCATGCCTTGGGTGTCTTAATGAATTCCCAAAGTCATTAAGTGGGTCATCATAAGACTTGAATGAAGGAACACATGGAGGATCATCAGGATCAAGGATGGGTTCGTAAGATAAGTCAAATGTGGGCATAAAGAAGGAGAGGATAGATTTGGCTTCTAAACACTTTAGTTCTCGTTCTATATGCTCACTCGATGTTTCTTTATCAGGAATCCGAAGCTTTTCCTGATGTTCCATGTGGGAAGTCGAGGCGCAAGATGATGTTGTTGCGGGAGGTTTCTGAAGAGATTCCTTCATGAGAGGTCTAGAAAGATGTTTCTTAGAAGGTCTCTTTAGGAAAGGATAACTTTGGGTATTCCCAAAACCAGCAAGATCAGACAGAGGTTGGCCTTGAACTCGAAGGAATGGTTTAGGTATTGGATTTCTTCTTCCTTCGAGATTTGTGGTATTTGTGGTTCAGGGTCGATGGCAGAATCTTTGAATGGGAGTGGTGGTGATTCAGCTATCGAGGTTTCTTTTCTGGGCACTGATTTTTCTTCTTTGGGTGCTTCATCATAAACATCAGTGTAGGGGTGTTTTCAAGAATCTTCGTGAAAAGGCTCTTCCCTTCACTAACGGGTAAACACAGGAAGGCTCCCCTAGAAGCTGTATCAAGAAGTTGTGTGGAATTTTTGCTAAGACCGCCATAAAAGTGTTGTAACAATGTAGGCTCGGTTATAGCAAGATCAGGGCCGGATGATGATATATTTAGAAGATGGGCCCATGCTGCACCTAGTGGCTCTTTCTCCTTTTGTTTAAAGGTTAGTACCTCTATTCGAAGACGAATAACACGGGAGATAGGGAAGAAAGCTGGGCAGAATTTGGATTGTAACTTTTCCCATTCTCCTTCTACACTATCTACATGGTGATAGTACCATCGTTTGGCTATTCCCATCAAATAAAATGGAAATAGCTTCCACTTAAGGGTACCTCGCCTCATCCCTTGGATGTGGACACATGAACACAATTGTTCAAAGTCATGTAGGTGATTGTAAGGATTTTCATCTTCATCCCCACAAAAAGATTGTTCTTGAACCTTGGCTATGAAGCTAGGGTGAAGCTCATAGCTAGGAGGAAGGATGGGTTGTGATGATGGTGGTGGCTCCAAACTATGGCCCTTTGGAGATGCAAGATGAGAGATGGATGATTGGTTCATGGTGTGAAAAGGATAAAATGAAGAAGAAAGATAAAACAAGGATAAATAGGAGCACTAGGTTCTAGTTAAAACAGCTACCGTTCCCCGGCAACGGCACCAGAAAGCTTGTTAACACCAGAAGTGGCAAACGGGAAAGACCGCAAGCGTACGGTTGTCAAGTGTGGCCTTCACCGGGAGTATTCCAGTGATCGTATTTTCCTCAGGGAACGAGAAGTGGTTTAACTAGAGATAAAGGTTATGTCCTATGATGAGACAAGGGAGACTATGATAACTAGGTAGAGAGGTTCTATGTAGCAAAGATATCTAACTAGGCAAAGCTGGTTATCTTTGCTTTATCAGCTCTTCTCTTGCAGGAGACGATTGGATAGATCAGTAAGAGGACAAAAAACTCTAATCGGACTGCGCCATCATATTGTATTGAGGCCCTACCTTTTAAGAACTTATGTTACACACGTGGTGGAATACAAAGACTAGATAGGGCTGTCACCACCTACTATCTACCACAAACAATCCGTGCCATAAGCGGTTTACAAAGGCAAGATCTAGTCTAGACACCACTACACTATTCTTACTACTTTAACCCTTGCATAAGATTAAAGCACTCTACTTAAAGTAAAGCGATGAACAAGCGTGAAAAGATGTATAACAGCTATGCTAGAATTAGAATATTAAATGCTATAAAGAACTCGGAAGAATCACTTACATGTGCTGAACTTACAAGAGACTCGCATCCGCTGAGGTAGAGCTCCGGAGAAGATTCTCGACAGATCCGGGGCTTTCTCCAGAAGACTTCCCTCACTCTCTTCCAACTAACATAGCACTATAGCTAAGCTATGTAGTATTTCTCCAATGATTCATGATTACAAGTGAAGGCCTAGTGGGGTATTTATAGTAGGGGTGGAGTAGGGGCTACTCCGGTGCCACGTCAGCGATCCGCGCCATCTTCATTGTGCTCCGTAGGATCAAACCGACCTCTCGACCGCCTTAGAACGGATGGTAGTGATATTCAGCATGTGTTTAGCATTTGGGGGTCACTAGGCTCTGCACCGACCTAGAGGGAGGTCGGCCGACCCCCCCTATGGCATGTGGGCCCTTCCTTGATCTTCTAGAAGGTGCCCCACTGGTCAAGGACCAAGTGGGGGGCTGGTGGGCCCAATGGGAGGTCGGCCGACCTCCTCCTGTGGTCTCTGGCCCACCTCGGCCTTCTAGACACTGGTCCCACTTGTTATGTGAGTTGGGTATTTGTTCTGAGATAATTGTCACGTTGATCTCCTGGATGTGGGCCCATGGATCCTCGTGCTTTGATCTAAAACCGTTGAGAGGTAGCACAGAGTGGATCCAAGGGTGGATCTTCACTCTAGAAGGTCTTACTTGGATCATGGGGGCATGGGAGATCTTAGTGGCCCCAAAGGGAGGTCGGTCGACCCCCTAAGTGGGCCCACTGGCTCCCAAATGCCCCCATTTGTCATTACCTGCATACAAATATTCAAGGGACATGTGGAACCAGTTATTGGATAAAATTTGCTTATGATATGCTTGCCTTTCTTCTATTCTGAGGGTGTTGATGGTATTATGATGGTGGCAAAAAGGGTCATTCTTACCGTCAACAGTCTCCTCGGAGGACATTAAGACAACTCACCAAAAGAATGCAACATGCTCGGGGACTTGTTGGGGGATATTACCTCTGTATAACCCTAGAGACCAACATGGGCCTCACGACCAGAAGACGGCCCAGCTCGAGGCCCTACGGCACGCGACCAGTCATGTCGTGCTCGCCAGGGACTCTAAAAAGCCTTGCTCGCCAAGGAAGATCCTAGGAGATAGACTCGGATTCCTTGCCTTAAGCGACCGATCGTAATCTGTTAGGATATGGAAATTGTAACCCTACTCCCCGGCTATATAAGGCGAGCAGGGACCCCCCACGAAAAGATCCATCTACACCTCGTGTAACCTATCTCTCATATCAATCCAGCCACTAGAACATAGGATGTAGGGTATTATGGCGATTTGTCGGCCTGAACCTGTCTAAATCGCCATGTCCATGCTCTTTGTGTTACGCTTGACCGCCGTCACCACACCTTCGCCTACAATCTACTACCGTAGGGTACCCCCTAGGTAGACTGCGACACATATTTCGTCGATAGTCGAGTATGTAGATTTAGGGGGGAGTTGTGAGTGGATTGGATCTTATGTGTGCTACTCTTATCATGCATCATGTTTACCGCTTTTCTTGCATTGTATGATATGTATGATACTCATTTGTGTAACTTGAATCTATGATTTTCATTCATATATAATGATGAGATGTCACCCTTGTTTATGCTAATGTTATGCTTATTATGCTTTCGCGTTTATCTCCATTATATATCTTGAGCATATCATGTTGTACTCATGCTTAATTCATATCCTTATGAGTACTTGTTGTGATTTGGTTGATATAAGCATGTGCTTTCATTCTTATTCACTAACCCATGCTTATATGAACCAAGTCATTAACATATCTCACCAAACCATTCTCTATTTAATACTCGAGTGGTATTGTCGTCAATCACCAAAAAGAGGGATATTGAAAGCATCTAGGCCCCAAGTTTCGGTGATTAATGACAATGCAAGATTATTATGACTACCGTGTGTTCTGCAAAGGCAAATTGAGTTAGGTAATGATGATGTTGTTTGAATGGGCAACCAATGGATTTCAATCCCCTTGAAGATGGTTATCATTTTGGATTTCAAAGGAAGGCAATGAAGACATAGAATGATCTAGGTCTAAGTGTCAAAGGAGTTGGGAGACACTTAGAGTAGATTAGGTCTTTATTTTTACCTTTGATCGTACTATTAAGGGGGTAGAATGGGTAGCTTTACTTCGGTGAGTCTCATGTTGTAGGTGTGGTGCACACTTGTCTAACATAGGCCTAAGGTACCCTAGGTTGGCCCTAAGATCAGTTGGAACAACTTATGTTTTCGATGAAACTCGATTCAGAATCGTTTTGGAGGTTTAAGAGGCACCAGACGCTAGTGCAACTAGCATCAGACGTGTCCAGTGTATGCAAGTGCCAAGGGTTTGGCACCGAACTCTACCCTAGAGAGGCACCGGATGCGTTCGATGCTCTTAGTAAGCGTTCAAGCTTGTACCTGACGATGACACCAGATGCTAGGTCCCCCAGCAGGTCATGCCCGATGAGCAGAGTCTGTTCCATTTCCATAGAGGTTCCAAAGTCACCGCACGTGTCCGATGGCTAGGCACCGGATGTGCCCTAGCGTCCGGTGACCTTCCAATGAGTGTCCAGAGAGTGCATAGTAGCACTGGACATGTTCGGTGCTGGGGCACCAAAGCGTCCGGTGCTCGTTAAATTTGAATAGTAACTAGCCGTTGGGCTAGCTCCGGACGAGTTTGGTGCCCCACACTGGAGTGTCCGGTGCTCTTTAAAAACACAGACTCGAGGCCTAACGGGTATGTTTGAGTGGGGGTATTTATACCCTTTTTTTTGCTTCCATCTATTGTCTTTGCTCATTCCATTATCTGAGAGACACTTGGACAATGTGAGAGAGAGCAAGAGCCCTAGTGAGGAGTTGAGTTTTGTTAGTCCCTTGATTAGAGCCCTCATTAGTGATTGGGGAGGAACAAGTGTGCATCAACTCACCTCATGAGACTTGTTTGAGCCAAGTGAGAGTTCTAGCTTGTTATACTTGGTGATCGACAACACCTAGATGGTTTTGGCGTGGCGATCAAAGGCTTGGTGACCATCTAGAGTCGAATGTGGATGTCCTAACTCCACATGTGATCGGTTGTGGGCGATTCACCGAGTCAGGGCGGCAAAGAATCAGCCCATAGTGAGCACTTTGTCATTGCACAGATCAAAGGGGGAGATACTCTTGCGCGGGTGTTCCAACGAGGACTAGGGGAGTGTGGACTCCTCGATACCTCTGCAAAACGTCGACATGTCAAACTCCCTTCTCCTTTCTCCTTCTCTCTTACTTGCAATTTCATTCAAGCTTTACTTTCTTGCTTATGTTTGATATTTGATCATGCTTGATTAGAATTGCATAGAGTGTTGCTCTTCTTGTGCTTGCATAGTTAATTTCTATAACTTGTTCACACACTTTTAGACACTAGGGGGTGATTGGCATTAGAATAAGTTTTAATTCTTGCTTAGAAATTAAAAGAATCCCAATTCAACACCCTCTTGGGCATCTTGATCCTTTCACACTCAGAACGTGTATATTGTAAAGCTAGCAATAATGCTGACATCTTGATATCCTCTAAATATCACAAAAGCTATAAGAATAATAATGGTGACTTTGGCAATTGAATTATCCTCTAAATGCCAAATGCAAGACTAGATCTACTTTTTAGCAGTACAATCAAAATCCTGAAGATTTATCAAACATATAATTTGAAAGTCAACTAAGGAAAAATTATAAGTATTCAAACTCTTGTATAAATTTGATGCATTATCAAAAAGGTATTGAATATTGTAACTTCTTTACCCCCATAATCCTCAAACGATTTACCAGAAGTATAAAAAATTATTTATTTATGCACAACTAATAAGTTGGTCATTATGCATGAAGCATATTGCTCTTGTTTATACCTATATTATACTTCATAGAAGAATTTGAGCCAACTTATTATTGAGTTAGTGCATACCATGATTAACCACACATTTATGAAAAGTGTGGTTTAAACTATGAAGTTTAGTTTAAGGATAACTTTACTAGGGGGAGTAATTTGATTGAATCTAACCACTAAAATTATAAAGATCAAGTAGATTATATTTGCTAAAACATTTAAGTTTATGTATAGATCATGAAGATCAATCTCAATCTACTCATAAAGAATATAATATCCTAAAGAATACGTGACCAAGGACATTAAATGTTGTACCCTTTTCCCTTAGTGAGTTTTTATTCTTACATAAGGGTTTTTAATGAGACAACATGTACAATGCAATGAACGAATTGGATGTACTTTTTTCTAATAACTAACCATTTTTCCCATTGGGTTTTCGTATGAAGTTTTTAATAAGGTATATACATATCATGGTAACTAGCTGGTACCCCCGTGCTTCGCACGGGCCAGCAAAACAAAAATATAACACATCATATGACAATACATGGAATCAAAAGATTAGTAAAAAAAGTTAGAAATGGACAAATGGTTCTTTATTTCATCCCTACCCAATAAGGCTTCCTTTGGGAGCTCGGGGCAGCCCAGCCCAGGGAATAGCAGCCCCTAGGGGGAATTTTGTGGACAATCAGATCCCCCTCCACGCGAGGGGAGGTAATCCCTGTTCCCTGGCGCTGTTTGGAAGCACGCACGGGGGAGGCTAGCCCAACGTGATTGTTCGAATCGTTTGCCTATAGGGATCATTGTAGTTGTCAGTTGTATCTACTTTTGCTTCTTTTAATTTATAAAAATCTTATCCTTTACCGATCAAATTCAATTAAAAAAAACAAAAAAATGGAAGTGATCATACGGGACCAAGAGGTTAACAAGCCCAAAAATCTTATAACGGATACGAAAAAATTGAGGAAAAAACATGGACAAAGATGCAATTATAACTGAATAAATTCTTCCAAGAACCTGGCAAGACAGTAACACAAGGCAACATCCAAATATCAACATGTAATTGTCTTGAAATTGTAATGCACCTTCTGTCCAAATTGTAGCACTAAATAACAGAAGATATTCCCCTTTTTATCAAGATCTAGAGAACAAACTCTACTAGTAATAGCCATTATTACATCAGATCATTCATGAATCAACTGAAACAGATAACTTAGGTTGCAAATTGCAATTGGTGATAGCCTGAGATGTACTAATACTTCTGCAACAATTATGTTCACTATGACGTCTGCAGTTAAGATAAAACAAAAGACAAGTTAGTTTCAGTATAGTTCATATGCTCATCTCTTTGAGTTTTTTTTTTGCTCTTTTTTTGCATTTGTTCAGTATTGCTATAGGACTAGAAAACTACATTTCCTTCACCAAATATCTATTGCGGTAATTGAATACTGACATGACATTACATGACATCAGGGCATCAATAGGTCTCCTTTGGAATTAGTAACTTACCAATGAGATGAACAGAGAAAAAACCAAACAAAGCAGGACGACTGACAAAAAGTACTTGAGATTTCTTTTTCACATAGTGCAACTCTGAACTCTGAATTTATTTACCACTGCTTTTCCATATACACTTGCCATACTCTCTTTAACACTCCAGGTCATGTTCTAACACTACAACTGGTCAACGTTCAGATAAACATTCATACAGGCTTAATAGGTCATTACTCTCTTTAACACTCTAGGTCATGTTCTAACACTACAACTGGTCAACGTTCAGATAAACATTCATACAGGCTTAATAGGTCATTCATCATAGTACTATATTTTGTATCCTATTGTGATGAATCCTATTGTTATTACTCCTAGAGTATACAGATCAACAGGAAACTCTATGTTTGTATCACATCACCACTACAAGTCAATCCAACAAACATAATTGCACTGCAAGTACACTACTGTTGCATAATATATTAAAGCTAACATCTTTCAAGCCAATACACAAGCAATGCAACTGAGGAAATGTACCCTACTTCAATATTGTTTCAGAAACACTTGAAGCTGCTCAAACATGGGTTTACATTTGAAACAGATTAGTACTTCTGCAGTAGTTAGTCACTGGGGCATCTACAATTAAAGCAAGCATCATCTCAGAATACATGTTTCGATTAGATGATCTAATGTTATAAGAAAAGAGAACTAAGACAACAAGCAAACATATCTGTGAAATTTTTTTCTTTAGCCAAATTAGTCGAACATCTGGATTTTTTGTCATCATAAATATATGTCGATTCATCTCAGACTGAAACAGCTCATTAGCATCTGCCTTCTGCACATTAGTTAGGTCTTCTATGCTATCCACCACAGCAATGCACTTTTCTACAGAATAGTCATCTGCTTTTTGCTTCTTCTCATCTAGTTTTTCTTGATTTTTCTCCATCTGGACCTTTCTTAAGTCTAAGAAATCACCAAGTACAGCTGCCACTTGACTTTGCTTGCGTTTTTTTCCAATACCACTTTCATGCTCCTCTCGATTGAGATTGACTAGTGCAGATTGCACTTCTGGGCCTTCAAGTTGAGAAAAAGGATTTGTCCCAAAACTGATGCCAACAGAATTAGAGCCAGCAGCCGTGTTCTGTGTACTTTGCTCAGAGTGACTTCTTTCAGTTGGAGGTTGTGTTATCATGTTTGGAGGCTCGGTTGATGTAAAGTTCAAATCTCCAGTGGCTATACTCCCTATTAATACACAGAACAAATGTTGAGTGAAATAAACAAATGATGTCAAGTGTTTATTAGACAAAATAGATTAAAGATGACAAACAAAATGTTATGATAGAAAAATAATGATGTCATAATGATAGACAAATTACCTGCATATAATGATGTCAAGTGTTCATAAAGGGGAAGTGGCTTCTTTTGAAACTTGCTGACTTTGGGATACTTCTATTAAATGCAACAAAGCAACATTTTGGTTAGCTTCTTAAATTAGTGAAAACACAGTACTATATAATTGACAAAAAGTGACTAACCTCAATTAGGTCTTCCCATTTCTTTGGTTGGGCAATTATCATGCTCAATGTTTCATTCCAACCAACACCACTCTCTTTTCTGGCATCTCTAACTGCCCTGTAGTTTCCTTTCAGTTCTTTCTCCTTCTCTTGCATTTGTTGTTTTGTAAAATGAGCCAAAGGGAAAGTTTCATTGAACCTTTTAGCAATATTTTTCCAACCCTCTGGTGTCCAGCCATTTTGTGCCCTATACATTGGGATATTGACGTGCTCTTTCATTACATCCACCAGCCCTTTCTCATACGTGTAGCTCCATGCAGCCCTTGTACCCTGGGACGTTGACATTGCTGAAAATTGGGAATGATAAATATAAGCTAAAATTCTAAAAATACAAAATGTAAGGTAAAATGCTGAAATGATGAAAAATGCTTTAAATTACCATCTAATTATTATAGGCAGCCCACATCGCTTGCGCGATTTGATCTCGTAATGTGTTGCCATCACTCGATTCTACTTGGATAATTATTATCGCCCTCCGGCATATCAACAAAAGTGGTTGGATTGATGTACTGTGGTTGCTGATCTAGCCAATTATCTTGCCCATTGTACCCTCTAATTATATTGTGAAATACCGCTGTTGCTGCATGCTGCTGCAGGAATCTTGATTTGGGTCTTAATTGGATGGTGGTTCCCACTTTCAGAATTGGAAATCGTTTTTTCAACACCCCAAATGCCCTTTCAATATGATTCCGAAGTTGTGCATGTCGATGATTAAACAACTCCTTGTAGTTTGCACTCATTTCTCTGTGATGATTCACGCCTTCTAAACTCACTAAGGTGGTACCTAACTCCTCGATAAGGTGCTATGAATGATGGAGTGTTAGCATATCCGCCATCTACAAGGTAGAATTTCCCTGGCGGCACATGAAACCCCTTTGCAAGAGCAGAACGTAATACTCCTGCATCAGACGTAGATCCTTCCCACCCACAAGAGATGAAAGTGAATTTGAGATCAAAATCACAAGCGAACATAACATTCTGGGACAATGTCCCTTTTCTGTTTCTAAAGGGAGAGGCCTTATCTTCATTGATAGTAATAGGGATATGTGTCCCATCAATGGCGCCAATGCAATTCTGCATGTAAAAAAGAACTTAAGATTGTTGGAATAATGTGTATGGAATGATACAAGGGCAAGCAACCTATATGACTAACCTGGAAGAATGGCATGAACCGAGGGTTTGATAATATCTTGGCATGTGTTTGATTTGGATTTGGAAGCTTGATGAATCTATGAGTCAATGTTGGAATTATATCGAAGACTTCATTGACTTTCCTATGAATCGTTTCACCGCTGTGCTGGAACGCTTTCTTCAGCGTTTCAATGCTAGCATTATGGGAGAGCATGAACAAAAACATTCCTAATTGCTCCTCGATCTTAACTCCGTGTGTGTCGCGTAATAAGTTTTCTGCTCTCAGAAGATTTGCTATAGCTTTAAAGATCCCAACCTCCATTCTAAACTCAGACTTGCACCAATTTTCATGACCTTCTAGGATTTCTTTGACTTTTGTGGCACCAGGAAGAGATGAGGTGTGTTCTGGAATCTTTTCATCAGAGACAGGACATGATAGCAGGGACAATAACAAAGAAAAGCTCATCGTCCAATTCTTCCTCATCTAACATAAACTGCCTAACATCCTCCTCCCAAGAATCCATTATCTATTTAGTTATCACCAAAACACAAGATTACTATGACACAATTAAGCAATGAGGTATACAGATATACATGGCAACTAAATCATGCAGTCATTAATTAAGAAACAACATCCACATCATTTTTGTTAAATTGTCTAATTTATTCAACTGAATATATTGCAGCCGAATCATGCAAGGATTTATTTGACCTGCACTCTAAACAAGCACAGCCTGCATAGTGTCACTGTCAATTGCCATTTGTTCTTCACCATGAAAACTACTAGCGCCATCTCCAATCTTAGAAAACAAGAAAGATCAAACTTGGCATCGAGTAAAAATCAACAGATCTAGGAGAGGAACTTGGAATAAATCTTGGAGCTTACCTAAACCGGTTCTTGAAGCTGAGAGAGGACGGAGATGGAGACCCCAGAAGTCGCGTAACAAGGGCGAGGATCAGCGAAGATGGGGCGAAGAAGGTTGTGGCAGAGTCGGTGAGACGAGGGCGGAGGCAGCGGCTGGGGGCGACGTCGGCGTCGACGACGGCGGAGCGAGGATGGCGTCGACGGCAGCGGCAATGGGCTGAGGATGGTGTCGATAAAGTCAAAAAAACGGACAAAGATGCAATAATTTAATTTAGGCTGATCTTACTCTAGTTAATTAAATGGGGCAAATATGTAATGTCTTGGCTAGGTTAGTCCAACTCAGTAAGTATAGCTAGTAACCAGGATTTATTTTTCATTTGTGTTTGTCACCTCTGATACAAAAGTTTACAGAAAAAAGAGAATATTGCTAATTCCAAAATGTAATAGGAAATGCATCTCTTCCATATGAAATAGCTAATTGAGATGGATCCGACATATACTACATACTCCTAGTAGGATTAGAAAACTGCATGAAGTCTTCTATTTTAGATTTGCATAGTATTTTGTCCACAAAGCAGATGATCTGGTATTCAGAGAGTAGAGCATGCAGTCTATATTCTGTCTGATGAGTGCATTATGCCTGCTAGCAACTAGCAGCAAGTATCCTTTGGATCAATTATTTTACAAGAACTCAGCTTGCCAATAGTTATTACACAGCAAAATATAGTCTAATGAATGAGAACTAGTGATTATAGTATGTATAAGTACAAAAGCTTTACACTAGATTTTGATACCCCAGATGCTAGCACAGATCACAAAAAACCAGACCTGACATATATAACAAATATAAAACTAAACACTGAACAAGCACTAAAATAATGGTACAGCTGATTAATTACCATTCAGAGCGAGTACAAGGTCCCAACAGGATGGTGGGGTAAATCGTATCCAACTCGGCCTGGTGTTATCGAGATCTGCATAATAATAAAAATAATTAGTAATATATTATTACAGAATTATGCCACCTGCAAGCAGTAATGTTCCAGCTATGGTGAAAGATAATACTATTACACAAATATAGACAATTCTGCAACCTCCTGAAAATCTGAAGCCTAAATTTTGGACAAGATTAAACATCGGAATAATATTTTAAAAAAACTATTAATGATAGAATTAATTAATCTACTAGCTAGAACATACAAGATATTTAATTTGGTAACTACTCGCTAGCTTCTCTCATTTTCCATATGCCGCAAGCAAATTTGGGAGAGCTAATTTGGCTCATCTACATATGGGCAAGGCTAACCTTGCTAAGCCAGGCCTCAGGTGACCAATAATTACTGGCCGATGAAGGCCGGCGCAATCAAGAATCAGCGGCCGGCCTTTGCATCACTAGCGATAGATAATATATAATTACAGTACATGAGACAACGACGACAGCGAAGAAAGAGTGAGCACGCATCACTAGCACATGATGTTTAATTTGACAAAAACATATAACAAATAGATCCAGGAGATCTAGGAGATATGTTTCTCATCACAGTACGAATCAGACCTAGGAGGAGACCTTGGACGGGTTCTTGGAGCTAACCTGAGTAGATCTTGAAGCTTGGACGGATGTGGTGACGGTCGCGAGGCCTGCAACCGAGATGGGGAAGAAATCGACGGAGGTGGAGGGCGAGGACGACGGCGGCAGGAGCGAGCACAATGGAGGCGGTGGGGTGGCCAGCACGATGGCGGCGACGGGGCGGAGGGCGAGCACGATAGAGGCGGCGACGGGGCGGGGGGGGCGAGTACGGTGGAGGAGGCGGCGGCGCGTTCTCTTGGGTCGCCCTTGCTCGATCTCTCGCTCGCTCGCTCGGGGAAACGCCGCCCGGACCCCAGGGAAAGCACGGGGCTCGGGGCGCCCTCTCCTGGCTGATGGGCTTCCAAATGCAGGGCTCTCCTCCACGGGGCTGAAACCCACGCAGGGGGCTTGGCCCAGGGAAATGACGGGGATACCCCCGTGGATCATGTCTTCCAAAGGAGGCCTAAGGAAGATAAGTTTAGCATCGTACAGGAATGTCTCAGTTAGATATGGACTCAATTCGCCGCTGCCCAAAGGAATAGCAATGCCCAACAAAATTGGCCATCCGGATAGTGAGGCTTGTCATGAGAATGTGTTCCACCAAACTGAGCATGATCCATCCGGATAGTGAGGCTTGTCATGAGAATGTGTTCCACCAAACTGAGCATGATCATGAAAAATGATTGGAAAACTTGCAGTACCTAGAACTGTGCAGGTAGCGTGTATGTTAGGCGAGCTGATATAGATTTATGTAAAAAATCCTGCAGGTGTGGAAGCAAAGGGGGGAATATTAGGCATACTGTGACTGAAACATGATATCCCCTTTTGTTTACAGGTGGGATCGCTGCATATTGCACATGGCATAAAACTATATATAAGTTTGCTAATAGGAACAGGTAGAATGCATTTGAAATAATTAGGCTACAAAATCATTGCGTTTTTCTAAAAAGGAGTATCTTATTTGATTTTGTTGCAGAATGTTGGATCATAGACACCTTGTGGTTGTTTTAACTGGGAAACATTTCTTCATTTTTTTTTGGCATGTAAACAATGTGCAACATTTTATAAACAAAATGTATGGTAGACACCTATATATGAGGTCTGTAACCATCCTATATTTTGCACAGCAGGGATAGTATAAGGAAATCGGGTTGACAAAACTATATATTGTGTTGTATAATTTGAAGGCAGCAATACCTTGGGTCTTTTGGAGATCAATTAACTCCTTGTGCGAACTTTACACGTTATGAGCATGGTGCAGTTGTGCTGATCACAGAATCCAAACAACAGGTGGAGAGTTTGAGAACCTGTAGCATGATTTTTTTTAAGCAATCAATCAATATTGAATAGGTAGTGTAATATTCTATACGGAAAATGGAAATGGTATCATGCCATGGAAACAACACCTAAAACACTAAGGCCTCGAGCACACTTTTTTTGGGCATCCCAAATGAGCAGAGGAAACAACGCCTAGTTTATACTCTATACACACAACACACTATAGACAATTAGCGGCAATAGTTAACGTATCTACAGATACGTAGTTTCGGACTGCGGAAAGCAGGATGGGAAATGGAAGCAAATTACTTGGAAATATCAGATTCATATTAGAATCAACTTTGCATCGCACTGGAATCCATGGAAATGACATAAAAATCGAAGTAAATAATCTGGAAACATCGCATTCATATTAGAGCCATGGAAGTAAGCTGGGATAGAATCTAATTTAAGCAAGCAAACACAATCGGCAAAAGAATTGTAAGCACATATAATCTGTATCATCGATGTAGGAAGGGGTTCTCATAACTGTGAACCCAATGTAAGACGACTCGTATAGGAATGAGGTTGGCATAACGTAAGGAGACATGGTCGATGGTATAGTGCACACCAACAGGAATCACATGAACTGAAGACCAACTGTTACTAAGCATTTTACCTGAGAAATGAAGTCTGAATGCGGCTGTAATCATAGGAGAACTAAGCATGAGACCTGATACATGAAGTATTATGTAAAAGTTAAAATTTGGACTCCAAAATTATGGCAGAAAATTAAATGTGTGTAAATTGGGAGGTGTGAGTGAAATTGTGGCAGGAAATTAAATCCATAATGCATCTAGATAACTTGGATGATCACACTTTACTATAACTGGATATGAAACCCTGAATAACTACACCTCTGGAAATGGGGGAAAACCATAAGCACTATGATAAATTTAATTTGTCTATTGAAAAGTGGGAACAAATATTATGGAATAGATGAAGCAAAACTGAGATGGCCCACCTAGCATGTTTTTTCTTACAACCGTGATAGCAGCCTATACACATGTATCATCTCTCCTTGGTTTGCTTCGTACGGGAGAAGCAGCAGCTGTTTATTGGCATACGATCTGAATCAGCAAAAAATATTGCACAGGAATAAAATCTATATGGTAAATACATACATTAGATAGCAGTATAGAGGTAATCGGAAATCAGCATCTCATGACTCATGCGATGTTACCTGAGAAGAAGACAAAGCAGGAAAATCACTTTAAAAAGGGACACATGGTCAGATTAAGATAAAACCTGAAGGTGGAAGAGGGAGGGGCATACAGAGCAGGGTTTGGAGAGCCGGCATGGAAAGGGCGGCTTGTACACAGGGGAGGCAAGGCAGGTTAAACTCCAGCGGGGCACAATCAGATACAGAAAAGGAGCAGATGGAGGGAGAGAGGAATCGGAACCATCACCTTCCTATACACTTGGTGGCCGAGCTGGGCCACTGACGCCGACGGAGAGGAAGAGGCCACGCACAGCGGGCAGGGCCACCCCCAAGCAGCACACGCGGCGCGGCGAGGCCGGAGAGAGAGGAGGAGCCGGTGGCTGAGGAGGAGGTAGCCGAGGCTGCCATGTCCGCGCCGACGGGGTGCTGCTAGCAAGTAGCAACGCGGGGGTCGCCGGCGCAGGGTGCGGCCGCCTGCGCAGCGCCGTCGCGCGAGGCCCACGACGCCAACGCTAGGCCCTACCGCGTGGGCCCGCCCACGCCGGGGCTCGGAGAAGGGGCGCGGCGCGGCCCGACCGCGCCGGCACGCTGCGGCCGTAGGAGGCGCCACCGTCGCCTCGGAAGAGAAGGACAGGGAGAGGGAGGCAGGGAGGGGATTTTTTTTTGTGGCCGTCCGTAGATGAGGATAAGGGCGAGGAGAGGAAGCAGGAGGCGCGTGGCGGGCATCCATGGCACACGGCAGCAGGATCGGACGGCCAGGGGCATGGAACTGTAGATGAACAGGGATCTCGGAGAGGGAATCGGAAGAGCACTGTAGCTAGCTTCACCGAGATTAGAGGTCTTTATAGATCATCTAACGAGGAGTGCTGTAAAATACACGGACTTTAATTCATCGTAGAAGAAAAGGATTAGAAGAAATATTAATCCTAATTGATTAATATATATGTGAGCTCTTACTAAACTTTTAGATCTTGAGTTGACTATATATGATGAGGACATCAACACCACACCAACACCATCTCCAACACCACTTGGTCCTATTACTCGCCATCAAGTAAGTTTATTCCCAAACTCTTGTCCATTATATTTAGACAATGGAGACACGTGCACTCTTGTTTTGCTCAGGAACAATGAAGAGGATCAGCGGGACACGGGATGGGCGCTAGCTGGATTTGGACTGCAGGACAGCACCAACTTGTGATGGATGCCACGACTTCATACATACTCCGATTGGGACATTCTCGCACTTTTTGAAAAGCTTATCAAGTCTACTTTCCAACGGATCCAGAACTAAGGCTATATCTTATCGAACACATCCAGAGTAGTCGTTTTTGTACCGAGTCCTTTTCTGTCCACCGGTGTTGCGTCGCCTTAATTTGGGCTGATGGGCCATGTATCAAGTTGGGTCCATTAGGGACGCGTCCTAGGGTTGGAGAACGACCCCAACACCCTTGTGGTCGTCCTCTCAACTCCTTATAAGTCTTTAGAGCTGCCACAAACAGTTTAGGTTTTGTTTCGTCGAGTTAGCTATTGCTACCGCCTTTCAGCGCGCGTGTTGGATCAACCGTCCGTCTGATTGTCATCAGAACCTCACCCTATTGTGTTCTCAGATTGAAACCTTCATATTCATCTTGCAATTGAGTGCTTGTTCATCTTGTTATTGCTGGTTCTTCGATTGCTTGCAGGACGGGAGCCCTAGTGGCTGGTTGTCGCGCCGCAAGATCACGGCAGCCATCGGAGGTGGTGTATCGGTTGCTAAGGCGCAGCGTCCTTGGATGGTTGTAGTCGAGCCGTGAACGTCATCTCCATCCACAAATCGAGTTATCCACCAACTCTCATCGAAAGATCGAACTTCGAACCCTACGGGTCGTCATCAGTTGGTAATCAGAGCAAGGTTTATCGGTGAGAGACTTCCAATTCTTCACAATTTTTTTCCTATAGTCCAGAAAAGCCAAATAAAATAGTAGATTAGTTTTTCGTAATCCCATAAACCCGTTGAGCCTTTTGCTAGTACTTCTTAGTTAGGGCTTGTTGAGTCGTCGGTTGCATCGGTTGTGTCGAGTTGCTGGTTTTAGTTATAGTCCTTTAGAGTTTCGAGTTCTTGTCACGTTCTAGTCCGAGTCTAAGTAGATTTCGTTGCTGTCAAGTTCGAGTCCGAGTACTACCCTGGTATTCGCGGCTGTCCAGTTCGAGTTTGAGTTGTGTTCTGGAATCGAGTCCGAGTACTACCCTGGTATTCGCTGCTGTCAAGTTCGAGTCCGAGTTGATTTCGGGAATCGAGTCCGAGTACTACCCTGGTTTTTGCTGCTATAAATTGTCGTCGTCCGCGTTGTTTTCCATATTTAAGTTGCACACTACAAGTCAGGACTACCAGTTTCATACCATATTACAGCGAAGCTTACTTTAGAGAGAGAGAGAGAATCTTTTAATTACCTATATACCCCTACACTTTCAGAAAAAATGTGTGGTGATTTGCTCTTTTGACATCTCTTTGTTCATATAATCAGTTTTGAGGATCCCTGGAAAAAAAAGCAAAAAAAAGCAAAAAAAAAGCAAAAAAAAAACAGAAAAAAATGGGGCTGATCTTTGTGTTTTTCCCTCCTTTGGATAGGTGGTGTTTGTGAGTTCCTTTGTGTCCAGGCTCGCGTCTCTAGCACGGTCTAGGCTAGGACCAGCACAGTACCACCTTTGAACGATTATTCAACTTGCTTTTGTGACTAACGTGGTGCTAGTATCTATCCTTGTCCATAACATTGGCCACCTACAGCTCCACATATTCGACTACAACTTGACAGGTGTTGTGCTATGGTACCGATACATTCACTTCCACGGTTGCAGACTTGCTGGTTGTTGACCCCTCTTGTTTGAGCAAGGTAAGAACTGGTAAGAGCTTGAGAAACAGGTTGAGAGAGAGTGCCTTGCTGTAGCTACATCCTAATAGTTCTAGGGCTTTTATTTCTTCACTTGTATTCTTGTTATTCTTGTCTTTTAAACCATGTCAGGAACAGAGGACAATAACTAGATGCCACAAACTCCACGCACCAAGGGCATCATTCAACATTTTACAAGACAGGTGCAGCTGCACGCAGATGGACTTGATCGAGATTTACAGGTGACCAATGAAAAGATTGGGCAGTTGGAGTCCGCCCAACTCACCACCACCACCAAGCTTACAAGAGTTGAAGCATCGATGGCTCGTATGGACAAAAGCCTTGTTGCTCTTCTACAACGTTTTGATGACTTCCACACAAGAGACAAAGAGAAGAATGATGACGGCAACAATGACGAGGAGCGGGTCGAAGATAATGATGAGGATGCTTACTCTGGAGATATGGATCTTGATGACAATGACCTTCGTGATCGACGTCGCCAACACTTAAATCGAAGAGGTATGGGTCACCGTCGACGTGAGGTACACAATAACAATGATGCTTTTAGTAAGATTAAATTTAAAATACCTCCTTTTGATGGCAAGTATGATCCTGATGCATACATTTCATGGGAAATTGCTGTTGACCAAAAGTTTGCATGTCATGAATTTCCTGAGAATACACGTGTTAGGGTTGCTACTAGTGAGTTTAGCGACTTTGCTACTGTATGGTGGATAGAGTATAGTAAGAAAAATCCTAGGAACATACCACAGACTTGGGATGCTTTGAAAAAAATCATGAGGGCTAGATTTGTTCCTTCTTACTATGCACGTGATTTGCTACATAAACTCCAACAACTAAGACAGGGTGCTAAAAGTGTAGAAGAGTATTATCAAGAATTACAAATGGGTATGTTGCGTTGTAATTTAGAGGAGGATGAGGAACCTGCTATGACAAGATTTTTGGGTGGGTTAAATCGTGAAATTCAGGACATCCTTGCATATAAAGAGTACACTAACGTAACCCGTTTGTTTCATCTTGCTTGTAAAGCTGAAAGGAAAGTGCAGGGGCGACGTGCGAGTGCTAGGACTAACTTTTCTGCAGGGAAGACTAATTCATGGCAGCCCCGTACGACTACACCAGCTCCTACTAGCGACAAGCTTCGTGCTACTCCAGCGAATTTAGTGGCGAAGACGGTACAGAAGCCTAGTGCAAGTGCTTCGTCCGTGGCATCTACAGGTAGAACAAGAGACATTCAGTGTCATCGATGCAAGGGATATGGCCATATGATGCGCGAGTGTTCAAGCAAGCGCGTTATGATAGTCAAAGATGATGGTGAGTATTCATCTGCTAGTGATTTTGATGATGATACACTTGCATTGCTTGCGGCTGACCATGCAGGTAGTGAAGAATATGTGGAAGAACATATTAATGCAGGTGCAGCCGACCACTATGAGAGCCTCATTGTACAGCGTGTGCTTAGTGCACAAATGGAGAGGACGGAGCAAAATCAGCGACACACGTTGTTCCAAACAAAGTGTGTCATCAAGGAGCGTTCATGTCGCATGATCATCGATGGAGGTAGCTGCAAGAACTTGACAAGCGGTGACATGATGGAGAAGCTTGCGCTTACCACCAAACCACACCCACATCCATATTACATTCAATGGTTAAATAACAGCGGTAAGGCAAAGGTAACTAGACTTGTGCGAATCAATTTTTCTATTGGATCCTATAAAGATGTGGTTGAATGTGATGTTGTGCCTATGCAAGCTTGTAATGTGCTGCTAGGTCGACCTTGGCAATTTGATAGAGATTCTATGCATTCTGGTCGAACAAATCAATATTCTTTTCTATACCATGATAGAAAAATTGTGTTGCATCCTATGTCCCCTGAAGCTATTATGCAAGATGATGTAGCTAAAGCCTCAAAAGCTAAAAGTGAGAGCAATAGAAATGACCAATCTGTTGCTGATATGAAAGAGGAGATAAAATTGAAAGGAAATTGTTTGCTTGCTACTAAATCTGATATTAATGAGTTGAATACTTCCACTACTGTTGCTTATGCTATAGTATGCAAAGAGGTTTTGATTTCCCTTCATGATATGCAGCGTTCTTTGCCTCCTGCTGTCGCTAACATTTTACAGGAGTATTCGGATGTGTTCCCAAGTGAAGTACCATCGGGCCTGCCACCACTTCGAGGCATTGAGCACCAAATTGACCTGATTCCTGGTGCCTCATTGCCCAACCGTGCACCATATAGGACCAATCCAGAAGAAACAAAGGAGATTCAACGTCAAGTGCAAGAACTCCTCGGCAAAGGTTACATACGTGAGTCTCTAAGTCCTTGTGCTGTTCCGGTTATTTTTGTGCCCAAGAAAGATGGATCGTGGCGTATGTGTGTAGATTGTCGGGCTATTAATAATATTACTATTCGATATCGTCATCCAATTCCACGATTAGATGACATGCTAGATGAATTGAGTGGTGCTGTTGTGTTTTCCAAAGTGGATTTGCGTAGCGGGTATCATCAGATTCGCATGAAATTGGGAGATGAATGGAAAATTGCTTTCAAAACTAAGTTCGGTTTGTATGAGTGGTTAGTCATGCCTTTTGGGTTAACTAATGCACCTAGTACCTTCGTGAGATTGATGAATGAGGTTTTACGTGCTTTCATTGGAAGATTTGTTGTTGTTTATTTTGATGATATATTAATTTACAGCAAATCTATGGAAGAACATATTGATCATTTATGTGTTGTTTTTAAAGCTCTACGGGAGGCACGTTTATTTGGTAACCTTGATAAGTGCACCTTTTGCACAAATCGTGTTTCTTTTCTTGGCTATGTTGTTACTCCACAGGGAATTGAGGTTGATAAAGCCAAGGTGGACGCTATACAGGGTTGACCAGTACCAAAGACTATCACCCAAGTGCGGAGTTTTCTAGGACTTGTTGGGTTCTATCGTCGCTTTGTGCAGGATTTCAGCACCATTGCTGCACCATTGAATGAGCTTACGAAGAAGGGAGTCGTGTTTTCTTGGGGAACCCCACAAGAGAAGGCCTTCAACATGTTGAAAGATAAGTTGACAAATGCACCTCTTCTCCAACTTCCTAATTTTAATAAAACTTTTGAACTTGAATGTGATGCTAGTGGAATTGGATTGGGTGGTGTTTTGTTACAAGAAGGTAAACCCATTGCATATTTTAGTGAGAAACTAAGTGGGCCTCTTTTGAATTATTCTACTTATGATAAGGAATTGTATGCTCTCGTGCGAACATTAGAAACATGGCAGCATTATTTGTGGCCCAAAGAATTTGTTATTCATTCTGATCATGAATCGTTAAAGCATATTCGTAGTCAAGTAAAACTGAACCGTAGACATGCTAAGTGGGTTGAATTTACTGAATCTTTTCCTTATATCATTAAGCACAAGAAAGGGAAAGAGAATATCATTGCTGATGCTTTGTCTAGGAGATATACTTTATTAACACAACTTGACTATAAGATCTTTGGTTTGGAAACAATTAAACAACAATATATACATGATAATGATTTTAAAGACGTGTTGCTGCAATGTAAGGATGGAAAAGCATGGAATAAATTTGTTCTAAATGATGGCTTTGTGTTTAGAGCTAACAAGCTATGTATCCCAGCTAGCTCCGTTCGTTTTGTTGTTGCTTCAGGAAGCGCATGGAGGTGGCTTGATGAGACATTTTGGAACAAAGAAGACGGAGGACATACTTGCTGGTCATTTCTTTTGGCCAAAGATGAGGAGAGACGTGGAGCGATTTGTTGCTCGCTGCACAACTTGTCAAAAGGCAAAGTCACGATTACATCCCCACGGTTTGTATATGCCTCTACCTGTTCCTAACGCACCTTGGGAAGATATTTCTATGGATTTTGTTTTGGGATTGCCAAGGACTAGAAAGGGTCGTGATAGTGTTTTTGTGGTTGTGGATAGATTTTCTAAGATGGCACACTTTATACCTTGTCATAAAACTGATGATGCTACACATATTGCTGATTTGTTCTTTCGCGAAGTTGTTCGTTTGTATGGTGTGCCAAATACAATTGTTTCTGATCGAGATGCTAAATTTCTTAGCCATTTTTGGATAACTTTATGGGGTAAATTGGGGACTAAGCTTTTATTTTCTACCACATGTCATCCCCAAACTGATGGTCAAACTGAAGTTGTGAATAGAACTTTGTCTACTATGTTAAGGGTTGTTTTAAAGAAGAATATTAAGATGTGGGAAGATTGTTTGCCTCATATTGAGTTTGCTTATAATCGTTCAGTGCATTCTACTACCAAGATGTGCCCATTTGAGGTTGTTTATGGCTTGTTACCACGTGCTCCTATTGATTTAATGCCTCTACCAACTTCTGAACACTTGAATTTTGATGCTAAACAACGTGCTGAGTTGATGTTAAAATTACATGAAACAACTAAAAAAACATAGAGCGCATGAATGCTAAGTATAAGCTTGCTGGTGATAAAGGTAGAAAGCAATTGATTTTTGAACCTGGTGATTTGGTTTGGTTGCATTTGAGAAAGGATAGGTTTCCTGAATTAAGAAAATCTAAATTGCTGCCTAGAGTTGATGGACCATTTAAAGTGCTAAAACGTATTAATGAGAATGCATATAAGCTTGATCTTCCTGTAGCTTTTGGGATTAGTCCCACATTTAACATTGCAGATTTGAAGCCATATTTGGGAGAGGAAGATGAGCTTGAGTCGAGGACGACTCAAATGCAAGAAGGGGAGGATGATGAGGACATCAACACCACACCAACACCATCTCCAGCACCACTTGGTCCTATTACTCGTGCTCGTGCCCGTGAACTCAACCATCAAGTAAGTTTATTCTCAAACTCTTGTCCATTATATTTAGACAATGGAGACACGTGCACTCTTGTTTTGCTCAGGAACAATGGAGAGGATCAGCGGGACACGGGATGGGCGCTAGCTGGATTTGGACTGCAGGACAGCACCAACTTGTGATGGATGCCATGACTTCATACAGACTCCGATTGGGACATTCTCGCACTTTTTGAAAAGCTTATCAAGTCTACTTTCCAACGGATCCAGAACCAAGGCTATATCTTATCGGACACATCCAGAGTAGTCGTTTTTGTACCGAGTCCTTTTCTGTCCACCGGTGCTGCGTCGCCTTAATTTGGGCTGATGGGCCATGTATCAAGTTGGGTCCATTAGGGACGCGTCCTAGGGTTGGAGAACGACCCCAACACCCTTGTGGTCGTCCTCCCAACTCCTTATAAGTCTTTAGAGCTGCCACAAACAGTTTAGGTTTTGTTTCGTCGAGTTAGCTATTGCTACCGCCTTTCAGCGCGCGTGTTGGATCAACCGTCCGTCTGATTGTCATCAGAACCTCACCCTATTGTGTTCTCAGATTGAAACCTTCATATTCATCTTGCAATTGAGTGCTTGTTCATCTTGTTCTTGCTGGTTCTTCGATTGCTTGCAGGACGGGAGCCCTAGTGGCTGGTTGTCGCGCCGCAAGATCACGGCAGCCATCGGAGGTGGTGTATCGGTTGCTAAGGCGCAGCGTCCTTGGACGGTTTTAGTCGAGCCGTGAACGTCATCTCCATCCACAAATCGAGTTATCCACCAACTCTCATCGAAAGATCGAACTTCGAACCCTACGGATCGTCATCAATATATATACACACGTGAGAATTCTATGTTATAAGTACTAATATTTAAATGAATAAAGAATAGTCTCCTTATTTTTTTCTATGTAGTCAGTTCTATGTACTATGGTGATCATATAAGAGACGGAGAGAGGTATGAACCTCCGTATGTGATACAGGCAATAGCGTGTGCACATTGTATATCATTCCAAAAGTAACAGCATGGAAGAATACTTTGTTGGCCTGCCATACTTGTGCTTCTACGGCTCCTGCCTCCTGCTTGCAGTCGTCGTCGCCTGTGTCCTCCTCAGCGGCAGCGGCAAGAAACCAGCTGGCCCGCAGGTGCTGCCTCCGGGCCCATGGCAGTTGCCGGTGATCGGCAGCCTCCACCACCTGCTGCAGGGGCTCCCGCACCACACCATCCGCGGCCTGTCCCAGCGTCACGGCCCGCTGATGCTGCTAAGGATCTGCGAGCGCACGGCCATCGTCGTCTCCTCCGCTGAGGCCGTGGGGGAGATATCGAAGGGCCATGACACCGCCTTCTCAGAGCGGCCGAGCAGCCCAGGCATCGAGGAGCTTTCTAGGGACGGGCAGGGAGTCATCTTCGCGCCCTACGGCGACCACTGGCGCCTGCTGCGCCAGATCCTCATGACGGAGCTGCTCAGCGAGTGGCGCGTGGAGGCGTTCGAGCGCATCCGCGAGGACGAGGCGGCTCGCCTGGTCGCGTCGCTGTCGTCCCAGCTGCCTCCGGGACAGCCCGTCGACATGGACGAGCGGCTGGAGGTGTTCATCGCCGACTCCTCCGTGCGCGCCATCTTGGGCGACAGGCTGCCCAACCGCGCCGCATTCCTGAGGATGATAAAGGCAGGGCAGGAGCCCTTGTCGCTGTTCGACCTCCGTGACCTGTTCCCGTCGTCGCGGCTCGTGCGGATGCTGCTGCGGAGCCGCAAGGCGTAGCGGCAGCGGCACCGGCACCGGCATGAGTGTTCTGGCTCATGGACGACATTCTTGTGAAACACAGCCAAAGGAGGGCTGATAATAGCCAAGACGAGGGAGGAGGCGGCGTCGAGCAGAACATGATCGACGTTCTTCTCAGGATCCAGAAGGAGGGCGGCATGCGTGTTTCTGTTTCTCTCAACCATGGAGTCATCAGGGCGGCGCTGACAGTAAGAAGCGCGCAGCTCTCTTCTTATTAGGTTATTTTTTTGAGTAATTACATGTACATACATGCATGTATATACTTACACATATATAAAAATGTGTTTGTTTGTCGGTCACGATGTGCTTGGTGCAGCACTTGACACATCAACGGCAACCCTCTATGGGCTATGGCCGAACTAATCGCAAACCCAAGGGTGATGCACAAGGCGCAGCTAGAGATTCGACGCGTCATGTCAGGGCAACAAAGGGTACACGAGGCGCCTCTAAGCGATATACACTACCTGAAGGCAGTTATCAAAGAGACCTTACGACTGCACCCTCCTGCCCCGTTCTTCCCGAGGGTATGCTTCGATGATCATCCAAGGGTACCATGTGCCGCAGGGGACAATAGTCATCACAAAGGTTTGGGCTATTTCCAGGGACCCTAAGCACTGGGAGGACCCGGACATGTTTATACCAGAGAGATTTCAGGATGACCATCACCGCTCTTTGGACTGCAAGCGGTTTGATTTTGAGTTCACTCCTTTCGGAGCTGACGGAGGATGTGCCCCGGGATAAGCTTCTCCCATATGAATGTTGAGATAGCTCTCGCTAGCTTCGTCTACCATTTTGACTGGAAGCTGCCAGATAGAGCTAAACCGGAGGAGATTGACATGACAGAGCTCTGGGGTGTTACTGTCACAAGGAAGGCTAAGCTACTTTTACATGCCATTCCTCGTATTCCAGCTACATCGATAGATGCATAAAACATTTTATATTTGCATCCAGTCCGTTTCTTGGATTACAGCTGTAAGATGAATAACATTTTCATACACTGTAAAACTTTTTTTCGTCCCAATGCAAATAGGAGTATTATATATTCATGTGCAAATAGGAGTATTATATATTCATGTGGGAGTAGCTCGGTTGTCTTAATTCCTAAACATAGTTATGTTTATGAAACATTAATCACTGCACACTACACCCTTTAGGTTCTAAAGTAAGTTATCCAGAACAGCGATACAATCTCTAAGACATAACTTTAACTTTTTTATTTTGATAAAAAATATTTGTTGTGAAGTGATATATGTTATTTTTATGAAATTATTTTCCAAGACAATTTATTCATAATTTATATTTTCAATGTCTGACTTAAGCTTTGTCCAAAATGACTTATTTTATAAGTCTGGAGTGCGTATATAGTTAGGCTAGTCTCAGTAAGGAGTTTTATGATGTTGTTTTTAAGATTGTCATATCATATGAAATGAAATCAAACATGGATGAAACACTCACTCGAGTTTTTATCATAATTTTTTTGACATTTAATTTCATGACTAATAGAGAGTTGATATTAATGTCAAGAGAGTCTGGTCTAGACGAAGCCTATATTTTCTCTTTTATCTTAAATACACTACCGTGTCATTAAAAATGTCTATGTGACAACATATTTAATACAAATAAAACTTAGATAAACTTTCACTCATACTAACCTTAGTGGTTCCATGAACTCGCTCACTACATGTACATAATATAAGGCCGTCTTAGTGAATAGTTTTATTACACTATTTTTAAGATTGACATGTCATCTAAAATAAAATAAAAACATAGATGAAACATCTACTCTAAATGCAAAGTTTCATTCCATGGTTTTTTAGTCATTTAATTTTGTCTTCATGACTTACAGAGAGTTGATAATCATGCCAAAAGAGTTTTATCTCTATGAAACTCATTTCCTCCCTCTTTATTAAAATATTGTCATGTCATAAAAAATATACACGTGACTAGCTATTAAATACATATAAATCTTTAATGAAACTCCCATTATATTCGACTAATTAACTCAGTTTGTTTTAATCTAGCTAATTAGTCCATAATACTAGGCTAACTCAGTTTGTTTTAACCTAATTATTCCTGCATTATGATTTAGTTATTACTCAGTCAAATTTGGATTGTGTACTTGTTGGGGATATTACATCGGCATATCCCCAGGGACCTTATGGGCCTACCGACCAGAAGATGACCCAGCCCGCGAGACCTTGTGGCACGCGACCAGCCCGTCGTGCTCGCCAAGGACTCCGAAGAAGTCTTGCTCGTCAAGGAAGATCCTAGTAGATAGACTCGGATCCCTTGCCTTAAGGGACCGATCCTAATCTGATAGGATATGGAAATTGTAACCCTGCTCCCCGGGTATATAAAGCGAGCAGGGACCCCCTCCAAAATCTCTCTCTTTCCGATCATCTATGGATCTTGTAACCTAGTACTCAGATCAATCCAGCCACCAAAACACAAGGACGTATGGTATTACGGTGATTTGCCGGCCCGAACCTGTCTAAATCGTCGTGTCTACGCTCTCTGTGTTACGCTTGATCGCCGTCGCCACACATCCGCCTACAATCTACTACCATAGGGTACCCCTAGGTAGACTGCGCCGTATATTTCGTCGACAGTTGGCGCGCCAGGTAGGGGGTGTGTGCATCGACTTCATGGCTCGTCAACCGGTTACTTTCCTGGATTCGATGGTCCTCTCGGCGACCGGCACCCTTCTCTAGATCGGATCTATGTCCTGAACCGTCGGATCTACTCCACGTGGCGCAGACGCGCCGCCACCCGTACGCCGTTCCGCTACGCTAGTATACCACCCGCGAAAGAAGATCGACATCGACGACCTGGTCGACGCCATCGATCGCTCCAACAACGGTATCATGGATTGCCTCGACCTTGTGCAGGCGGCACGACGCCGACTGTCCGGCCACCACGGCCACCGACCATGCCGCTGCCGGTCCCCGCCGAAGACGATGGCCGCAACGACCAGGGACATTCGCCCTCTTCCGATGATGCCTCATGGACTCAGCAACCAGGCGGCAGTTTGCCAACGCCAAATGCATCGAACGATCTCTGACCAGGTCCCGGCAGCTCCGATCGTGAACACCGTCGTCATCTCCACGGTCCCCAGTGATTGCCACCAGGCAGTTTCCCTTGATAACACGATATCTTCGGATTCTGTCGACGCCGCAGGGACGAAGGTCGCTGATTCCTCCGAATCGACTGGCAGTTTGCCGAAATTCCCTTCGGCTTCGGAGGATTAGTTTTTCAAGTCTCCGCAGATAGCGTCGTCCCCGACAACGAGACGGACGGCGAGCGCGTCTCAAGAGAGCAACACAACGCCGAGCGTGCGCGGAGGCGCGAACTGGAGCGCCGCGAGCAAGAGAAATGCGACGACGAGCGCCGCGAGTAGGAGCGACTCGCACGGGAACAACGCCAGCTGGAGCAGAGGAATCGTGATTGCCCGCCACGACGCAACCTCCAGCAGGACTTCGACAAGGTGGGTGACGTTCCGGTGTACCCGACCCCCAGCGCCAATCTAGAGGTGGCCGCCTGCGAGCTCTCCAAGCTCCCCCCCCCCACGTCCGAGATCGAAAAGATTGAAGCCCACATCATGGCGGCGGTGGTCCAGGTCAACAAGGCGGGGACTCTGCCCGAATTCTCCGACCAGTCCCACAGCAGGAACCAACCACGAAGCCCGCCAAGGGAGCCCAGGTGGGGATCCCCACTCCGCGACGACGAAGAACTCGACAGGCCCCGGCGCGATCGAGCACCTGCACTGCCGCGCCAAAGCCCTCCGAGGGAGCAAAGGCGAGGATCACCACCTCACAACGACAGCGAGCATGAAAGACCCCGGCGTGACAGGTCACCACCTCCAGCACGCCGAAGCCCTCTGAGGGAACGTCGACACAGATCCCCACAGTACAATGATGACAACCTCCGCCGTGGTCAGACACCGCCACCAGCGCAAAGAGCAATCGGGGACTGCGCCCCTTCTTCGCACGTCTCCGCACCATCCAGTGGCTCCCGAACTTCAGAGTTACGTCGGCGGAAAAGTACGACGGCAAGGCAAATCTAAAGCAATGGGCGTCCACCTATGAGATAGTTGTCTACGCCGCCAGAGGAAATCAAGACGTAATGGCTAACTACCTTCCGGTGATGTTGTCGACCTTAACCAACAGTTGGCTCCAAAAGATCCCGGAAGGCACCATCGACACCTGGGAATAACTCAAGGAAATTTTCATCAAGACATACAAGGCCACATGTGTTCAGCCCGGGACGAGGTATGACTTAGAGAGCGTCCGCCAGAGGAGCAACGAAAGCCTACGGGAATACATCAGGCGTTTCTCCGACAAGCGGTTGAACATCGCAGAGATCTTCGACCCAGAGGCCATCGCCATCTTCTCCAACGGCCTGCGAATAGACGACCTCCGAAACAAGCTGGCGCAGAAAAGCATAACAACCATACAAGAGCTCATGACGATCGCGAATCCTTACGCCAATCAAGATGACGCCACCCGCGGCAGGGAGAACAGGCGGCGCTACTCTAGATCTCCAGAACGCGCAAGGGATAACGATCGCCGACCATACCACCGTAGCGAAGGAAGGGCTGGCAACCACCGAGACTACCGATCGAACAACTCCGAGCGTTACCCACAGAGGTACGATTATAAGCGCGACAACCGTTATGTCACCAACACGAATGCCCGACCAAAGAAGAACTACGATGCTAGCTACGAGAAGGTTCTTGATGGCCCGTGCCCTATACACAAAAACTCCATGCGCAATTGTGAGCTCCTTGAGTCCGTAGTGAAGGCAAGAAGTGACAAGAGAGCAAAGAAAGATGACTCTGACAAGGACAAGGACCAAGAACCACCAGCCCCGGAATTCCGACCAACTTCAATGACGTACTCCATCTTCGGGGGCAGCGTGGTTGTGGAAGGAGAGAGGAGACGTCGCCAGGTTCACAAGGATGTCTACTCAGTCTCAGCAACAGGAGGTGATTCAGCCAACGTTCGCTACCTCGACTGGTCGGAACAACCAATTAGCTTCTCCGCAGAAGACAAGTGGACGGATTATAGATATCCCGGCCGCTTCCCATTAATTGTTGACCCCACCATCGCCACGTGCCGCTTCAGGAAAGTGCTGGTCGACGGCGGCAGTGCCCTCAATATCATATTCGCCAATGCATTCCGCCAACTCGACTACTCCAAGAAGGACTTTCTGCCCGCAAATTTCTCCTTCTGGGGGATCATCCCCAATAAGGCATCAACACCGGTAGGCCGGATCACCCTGCCTGTGCAGTTTGGCGACCAAAACCACTTCAGGGTGGAGAACATTAACTAAAGATTGCAGTCCCGCACTACACATACATGGTACTCAAGATCCCAACGCAACAAGGCATCCTCACCCTTCGTACCAACCTAAAGATTTCATACAAGTGCGAGCAGCAGACGATAAACGCCGTCGAGAGGCCCTGTATCCGGGACATGTACAATTCCGAAGCCAACGACAACCCCGCCGCAAAGAAGCAGAAGGAAGCAGAACAAGCAGCGACCACCGCCGACCCCCTCTACGAGCAACCATAGAAGACCGTCCCCCCCGGGCAATGCGAGACGATGCCCTAGCATAAACATAGTCCAATAAAAGCTTGTACTGTATACTCTTCCAATAATGAATAAAGGCTTCTCGTTTCCCATATATTTTTCTAACAGAACCTGTTGAGCAAGCAAAATGCTCACGGCGTACGACGACCTCTGCAAAATGCTCACAGAGTACGAAGATCTCTGCAAAACGCTCACGGCGTACGACGACCTCTGCAAAACGCTCACGACATTCGACAACCCATGCAAAACGCTCACAGCGCACAAGGGCCCCACTTCAACAACCACCGCGGAGTACGGCAACCACGGCAATATAGCTACTAAACGATCGACAACCTCTCCAAAACACTCCCACAGTGTTCGACGACCTCTCCAAAATGCAATAGGGCATTTCTCCAAACAGCATGGCCATAACCAGAAAGCACCCGAAGCTGGTCTACCAATGAACCATAGCGAATAGAAGTAGCTACCCTAAGCGCTATGACTTCATTAACAGGCCTCCCCAAGTGGCAATTCACCAGAAGCCGGGCGATGTCACTTGGGTCGGGAGCCGTGAGGTTGTGTGTCCAGAATCTGTATACGACCACGGTACGGTCGACGACTCTACAAGCAGCATGGCTTTTTGCCTAGGGTCTGCAAGAACGGTCTCCACAGGCCCTAGTCATGCCACGATCGAGCCTCTCGGAAAAAGGCCCTGTCACTGACATCTCCCTAAGCGTGCATGAGCTGTTCGCCCTCTGCGCTGCGGGTTGCCAGCAGCGTGCCTCCTTGGGAGTCCTTATGTATCCTATGCATAAAGTGGCGCCAGCCCTACGATCTGGACCATTTGAGACCCAAGGTCGAATGATTCATCGCTACGGCTCATGACTTAGCAGGCACAACAGGACATACAAGTGAAACAAAAGCTCACCACCCCGAATATATTACAGCTTTGTAGTTTTCACTTACACGTCCAAACACTTGTATCCGAGATACAAACTATCGCTGTCCCGCAGCAAAATAGAGCATGACAATAAAATCAAGACTCCCAAACAGAAGGAAACACACCTAAAGACTAGTCACTCCGATGATTACAATTCCATCCTACTGATGCGATAAGTGACTACTTCACTAATGTTCCTAGTCTAGAGATCAAACTCATGTCGAAGCTGACATTGCAGGCTACAACACATGATGATCCCAGGCATATTGTTACCAAAATGGCGGCGCTCGTCCCAGATGCACTGATGAGGACCGACTCTGGGGCACGAATCCACCGTCGCCGCCAGATGACATGAAGTTCGTCACGAGAGCGCTCCCGAAGACGACGCAAAGCTCGATCACAAAACCGACCATCTGGAAGGGCACCTCCGCTGAGTCGGTCGATGATGGCCATCACCTTCGTATCTGTCGGATTCGCATAATACAACATCATGGCCCGGAAGTAAATGGCGACCTCATCTCCGGCAGCCACCGCTCGCTTGATAAGCAACTGCCCATCAGGATCTCTCCCCCACAACATCAATCTCTCCACACCACAAAAAAACAACGCCTCGGGATGATCGGCCGCAAGAAAACGCTGCTCGAAGGCAGTCTCCAGAAAAGGGTAGTAGGGCTGGCAATAATCTTGGACACGCCAAAGGGACAAGACCCGAATCGTCGATGCGTTGTCGCAAAAGCCACGGAAGAAACGACAGATCGGACGAATCTTCACATACTCACGCACATTGTCGCCATCATCAATCACGCGAAGAAGAATCTGAAATATCATGTCCTCCGGCAGAGCCAGCAGGGCGGCGAAACCCACCGCAGGACACGCACCGCCACCCTCCATCTCCATCGACAAAATCCTAGTACTAACGAATCCCCTCTACTCTTTGATCACCTTTTGCGGCCAGCAAGCGTGGAGATTATTGAATAAGGAGAACGGAAACCCTCTCAGATCACTAGCATATATAGCACAGAATTGTCGGCTCTTCGTATCCCCGACGCACTCGGTAAGACAAGGAGACGCGACCCTTCCCGTTCCGCCAACCGCCGGAGTTATCCTTTATACCGAGCGGCGCGAACCTTCGCCCTCCAGAGTTTTTGGGAAACCGCAACGACCGAATACAAAACTGCCACGCCGCCCACTCCTTGCGCTTCAAACACGGGCCGCCAACTGCGCGGTTAAATTTGGCCCATTTACTTCCTTTTTCATTCTCCCTATATATTTACTTCTAAGATAATCTTCCAATTTATGGCTAATGGCTTCTGCAGTGTCACCAACACTACAGTCTCGAGGACTGGACGCGCAACCTTGTTATGGTTTCTTTTTTGTAGCTACAGTAATATGGCTATAGTAGCTCTGGTCGGCAAGACCCATAAAGCTTGCGATATAACCAAACTCGGGGACTTCGTCAACAGCAACCATGACTCTGCTGCCTAATTGCATCCTCGACCAGGCTCGGGGACTTTGTCGAAAGTCATACCGAGCAAGGCTCGGGGACTGCGGCTACGGCACTGAAGGACAACACCCGGGGACGGACGCCCGGGGACTGTGAATCAAGCAACATGACCCCGATGCAAGAACCTTCTTAGCTCCTTACATCAGGATCGGGGACTACGGGTATTCGTAGTCGTTTCTCATTAAACTTATATTTCAGTATTTCAATTTTTTCAAATATATGATCCTGATACAAGAAGCTTCCAGTTTCTTACATCAGGATCAGGGACTACGGGTATTCACAGTCGTTTTACCTAACTCGTGCTTCTATTTACATGTTTTGTGCATCTTTTTATAAAGTATGGCACCACGTGCATACTTCACCTGCTACCATGCTCGAGGACTAAGTGGGTACACTTCCCCTTGCGGTGAATGTACTGATTATCGTCTCGACATAGCCCTGCTGTTTTGTTTGTTTTTTTTGCAGAGCCTAAGTGAATACCCTTCACCAGGGAAGAACTTTTCAAAAGTTTTTTCTTCTTCAGCACGTCATATCCTTCCAACAAGCAGCCACAACATTTGACGAGGCGACCATCTCGCCCATCACGCTACGACGCTCTCGACCAGTCCGACCTGGTCGGGAGGCTTCTTCGATCGGCACTATGACCAGGGGGCCTGGTCGGGACTTCACGACGACCACGACGCATGATGACGACTAGCTGAACACCTCCAAGGACAACGCTGCGGGCTCGCCGGAAGAATATAACGTGCTTGGGGACTTGTTGGGGATATTACCTCGGCATATCCCCAGGGACCTTATGGGCCTACCGACCAGAAGACGACCCAGCCCGCGAGACCTTGCGGCACGCGACCAACCCGTCGTGCTCGTCAAGGACTCCGAAGAAGTCTTGCTCGCCAAGGAAGATCCTAGTAGATAGACTCGGATCCCTTGTCTTAAGGGACCGATCGTAATCTGTTAGGATATGGAAATTGTAACCCTGCTCCCCGGCTATATAAGGTGAGCAAGGACCCCCTCCAAAATCTCTCTCTTTCAGATCATCTACGGATTTTGTAACCTAGTACTGAGATCAATCCAGCCACCAGAACACAGGACGTAGGGTATTACGGTGATTTGCCAGCTCAAACCTGTCTAAATCACCGTGTCTACGCTCTCTGTGTTACGCTTGATCGCCGTCGCCATACCTCCGCCTACAATCTACTACCATAGGGTACCCCCTAGGTAGACTGCGATGCATATTTCGTCGATAGTACTTGTGGCGCCTCTCCTTTAATTTCAGGCCACATCGCCGGCCACATTGTTCCTTGGAATTGGAAAGTGAACTAGCATTTCTTGGATATGCAGCAGCAGGTGTAGCCTAGTGTTAAAAAAACAGCACGCCGGCAGGCTACAGATCGGAGTGACTTGTTGTTTTGGCCACATCACCGACCACATTGTTCCTTGGAATTGGAAACTGAACTAGCGTTTCTTGGATACCCAGCCACGGAGCGGCATGTGTGTAGCCTAGTTTTAAACAGCACGCTGGCAGGCTACACACTACTACAGAACAGAATAGGCCTTTGGTTCCGGGCCTCAAGGACCTTTATTAAGAAATCATGACTAAAAGTCCCGCTTTTAGTCCCGGTTCCACGGCCCGAAACTAAAGATCGACCTATTCCTAACTGGGACTAAAGGCCGACCTTTAGTCCCGGTTAGGAATACCAACCGAGACTAAAAGGTGCGCCACAGTGCATCACTGGCTGGCCCCTTTTAGTCCCGTTTGGTATCACCAACCGAGGCTAAATGTGTTTTTTTTCCTTTTTGTTTTTATTTTGGTTTTGGTTTTAGGGTTACATTAGGTTTTGAAATACGTATTCTTCGCTGCTAATATATGTATACGCACACCTATAATTTAATTTCAAACATTATTAGACACAAATAAAGTATGAAACCATATATATTATGGAGCATATGCATATATAATATATACATATACACATATATTATCCATGCATCCTTGGTAGCATTGTTGGTTCATCATTCAAATGTTCGAAACCTCATATGTTGTCCTCCACCTATAAGTCATACAAATGGTCATCCAGGTTTGGTACCATTGGTTCTTTCCTGTTAAAGTAGAATCGGTGTCAGGCTTGAGGTCATGCTGATTGAGAAATCTTGCGATTGTCTCTTGAATTTCTCTAAGGCACTCAATATCCAACACCTGGTCCTTCAACCATAACCTTTTCAATTTGCATTAAAGGAAAGAAGTATTAATATACATAACATTTAATTAATAGCAACAAATAAATAAAATGGATTTATTATATATACATTGTTACATACTTTCTGTTTCTTTAGAGGAGTTCTTTTTTAATACACCGTGAGAAACTCGCAAACGTAGTATTGTTGGGGATATTACCTCGGCATATCCCAGGGACCTTATGGGCCTACCGACTAGAAGACGGTCCGGCCCACGAGGCCCTGCGGCACGTGACCAGCCCGTCGTGTTCGTCAGGGATTCCGAAGAGCCTTGCTCACCAAGGAAGATCCTGGAAGATAGGCTCGGATCCCTCGCCAGGGATCGATCGTAATCTGTTATGATATGCAAACTGTAACCCTGCTCCCCGGCTATATAAGGCGAGAAGCGACCCCCTCGAAAAGACCTCATCTACACCTTGTCTAACCTAATACTCATATCAATCCAGCCACCAAAACACAGGACATAGGGTATTACGACGATTTGTCGGCCTAAACCTGTATAAATCACTGTGTCAACGCTCTCTGTGTTACGCTTGATCGCCGTCGCCACACCTCCGCCTACAATCTACTACCGTAGGGTACCCCTAGGTGGATTGCGACGCATATTTCGTCGAAAGTTGGCGCGCCAGGTAGGGGTGTGTGCAACGACTCCATGGCTCGTCAAGCGGTCACTTTCCTGATTCGATGATCCTCCCGACGACCGGCATCGTGCTCCAGATCGGTTCTATATCCTAGACCATCGGATCTACACCGCGTGGGGCAGACGCGCCTCCACCTGCACGTCACCCCGTCATGCCGAAGGAGCACCCGCGAAGGGCCGACAGCATCGACGATCTAATCGACGCCATCGACCACTCAAACGCCGGCATCATCGATTGCATCAACCTCATGCAAACGGCGCGACGCCGACTCCCCGGCCATCATGGTCACCGACCGCGCCGCCATCGTACTCCGTCGAAGGCCATGGCCGCGTCGACCAAGGGTGTGCGCCTCCTCTAGTGATGCCTTACGGACTCTGCAATCAAGCGGCCATCTCCCAGCATGAGGCACTCTGATTGATCTCCAACCAGGCCCCGGCGGCACCGGTTGTCAACGCGGTCATCATCTCTACAATCCCCAGCGACTCCGAGCAGGCGGTGTCCCTCGATGGCACGATCTCGCCCGATTCCCTCACGAGAACTGAAACCGCCGACTCCTCCGGATCGACGAGCGACTTCCTGGAATTCCCTCCGGGCTTTGGAGGGATGATTTTTCAAGTTTCAGCCGATAGCGTCACCCACGACAACGAGATGGACGCCGAACGTATCGCCTGAGAGCAGCACAACACCGAACGCGCACAGAGGTGCGACCGGGAAACTGGAGAGGCATGACCAGGAGCATCATGAACAGGAATGCCTGGTGCGAGAACAGCGTGAGCGTGAGCAAAGGGATCACAATCGCCCGCCACGACGCAACCTCCAACACGAGTTTGACCAGATGGGCAACATCCCGGTGTACCTGACCCCGAGCGCCAATCTAGCGGTAGCTGGCTATGAGCTGTCTAGGATTCCCGGCACACCCGAGATCGAGAAAATCGAGGCCCACATCATGGCGGGTGCGGTCCAGGTGATACATCCGGCCCAGGTAGGGTTGGCCGAGGCCCGATAAATTGAGGTTGCCCGGACCCCAACAGTTCTTAGGCACACCCACTCGGAGAAAGGCCCAATCTCCCTAAAAGACTAGTCTGATAGGGGAAGGGTGGCTCTCCCTTTTAAGGTGACTTCCTCCTCCCAATATAAGCAAGATGGGATTATTCAGAGGCTCACACGTTCGCCGCCCGACTACAACTGGGCCACTTGGCCCATTATTTGTTGCATCTTTGCCAACGGGTAATAATGGAGGATGTCCTCATGATTCTCACCCCCTTAAACAAGGGCCTAGCTTTGATACCAAATGATACATCCGGCCCAGGTAGGGTTGGCCGAGGCCCGATAAATTGAGGTTGCCCGGACCCCAACAGTTCTTAGGCACACCCACTCGGAGAAAGGCCCAATCTCCCTAAAAGACTTTATTTGTGGCCCAAAGAATTTGTTATTCATTCTGATCATGAATCGTTAACGCATATTCGTAGTCAAGTAAAACTGAACCGTAGACATGCTAAGTGGGTTGAATTTATTGAATCTTTTCCTTATATCATTAAGCACAAGAAAGGGAAAGAGAATATCATTGTTGATGCTTTGTCTAGGAGATATACTTTATTAACACAACTTGACTATAAGATCTTTGGTTTGGAAACAATTAAACAACAATATATACATGATAATGATTTTAAAGACGTGTTGCTGCAATGTAAGGATGGAAAAGCATGGAATTAATTTGTTCTAAATGATGGCTTTGTGTTTAGAGCTAACAAGCTATGCATCCCAGCTAGCTCCGTTCGTTTGTTGTTGCTTCAGGAAGTGCATGGAGGTGGCTTGATGGGACATTTTAGAGCAAAGAAGACGGAGGACATACTTGCTGGTCATTTCTTTTGGCCAAAGATGAGGAGAGACGTGGAGCAATTTGTTGCTCGCTGCACAACTTGTCAAAAGGCAAAGTCACGATTACATCCCCACGTTTGTATATGCCTCTACCTGTTCCTAACGCACCTTGGGAAGATATTTCTATGGATTTTGTTTTGGGATTGCCAAGGACTAGGAAGGGTCGTGATAGTGTTTTTGTGGTTGTGGATAGATTTTCTAAGATGGCACACTTTATACCTTGTCATAAAACTGATGATGCTACACATATTGCTGATTTGTTCTTTCGCGAAGTTGTTCGTTTGCATGGTGTGCCAAATACAATTGTTTCTGATCGAGATGCTAAATTTCTTAGCCATTTTTGGAGAACTTTATGGGGTAAATTGGGGACTAAGCTTTTATTTTCTACCACATGTCATCCCCAAACTGATGGTCAAACTGAAGTTGTGAATAGAACTTTGTCTACTATGTTAAGGGCTGTTTTAAAGAAGAATATTAAGATGTGGGAAGATTGTTTGCCTCATATTGAGTTTGCTTATAATCGTTCATTGCATTCTACTACCAAGATGTGTCCATTTGAGGTTGTTTATGGCTTGTTACCACGTGCTCCTATTGATTTAATGCCTCTACCAACTTCTGACCAATTGAATTTTGATGCTAAGCAACGTGCTGAGTTCATGTTAAAATTGCATGAAACAACTAAAGAAAACATAGAGCGCATGAATGCTAAGTATAAGCTTGCTGGTGATAAAGGTAGAAAGCAATTGATTTTTGAACCTGGTGATTTGGTTTGGTTGCATTTGATAAAGGATAGGTTTCCTGAATTGAGAAAATCTAAATTGCTGCCTAGAGCTGATGGACCATTTAAAGTGCTAAAATATATTAATGAGAATGCATATAAGCTTGATCTTCCTGTAGCTTTTGGGATTAGTCCCACATTTAACATTGCAGATTTGAAGACATATTTGGGAGAGGAAGATGAGCTTGAGTCGAGGATGACTCAAATGCAAGAAGGGGAGGATGATGAGGACATCAACCCAACACCAACACCATCTCCAGCACCACTTGGTCCTATTACTCGTGCTCGTGCCCATGAACTCAACCATCAAGTAAGTTCATTCTCAAACTCTTATCCATTATATTTAGATAATGGAGACATGTGCACTCTTGTTTTGCTTAGGAACAATGGAGAGGATCAGCGGGACACGGGATGGGCGCTAGCTGGATTTGGACTGCAGGACAGCACAAACTTGTGATGGATGCCACGACTTCATACAGACTCCGATTGGGACATTCTCGCACTTTTTGGAAAACTTATCAAGTCTTCTTTCCAACGGATCCAGAACCAAGGCTATATCTTATCGGACACATCCAGAGTAGTTGTTTTTGTACCGAGTCCTTTTCTGTCCACCGGTGCCGCGTCACCTTAATTTGGGCTGATGGCCCATGTATCAAGTTGGGTCCATTAGGGACACGTCCTAGGGTTGGGGAACGACCCCAACACCCTTGTGGTCGTCCTCCCAACTCCTTATAAGTCTTTAGAGCTGCCACAAACAGTTTAGGTTTTGTTTCGTCGAGTTAGCCATTGCTACTGCCTTTCAGCGCGCGTGTTGGATCAACCGTCCGTCTGATTGTCATCAGAACCTCACCATATTGTGTCCTCAGATTAAACCCTTCATATTCATCTTGCAATTGAGTGCTTGTTCATCTTGTTCTTGCTAGTTCTTCGATTGCTTGCAGGACGGGAGCCCTATTGGCTGGTTGTCATGCCGCAAGATCGCGACAACCATCGGAGGTGGTGTATCAGTTGCTAAGGTACAGCGTCCGTAGACGGTTGTAGTCGAGCCATGAACGTCATCTCCATTCACCAATCGAGTTATCCACCATCTCTCATCGAAAGATCAGACAGCGAACCCTATGGGTCGTCATCACCAGGTCAACAAGATGGGCGCTCCACCCGAATTCTTCGGCCAGTCTCATAGCAGAAACCACCCATGAAGCCCTCAGAGGCAACACCAGCCAAGATCCCCATGACACGATGACCAAGAATATGATAAGCCCCAACGTGATCGAACACCTGCACCGGCACCCCGAGCCACAGGGGGACCGCGCCCCTTCTCCGCTCGTCTTCGCGCCATCAAGTGGCCCCAGAATTTCAGGGTCACGTTAATGGAGAAATACGATGGCAAGGAAAACCCAGAACAATGGGTGACCACCTACGAGATCGCCGTGTACGCCGCCGGGGGAAATTAAGACATGATGGGCAACTACTTACCCATGATGTTGTCAACCTCCACCAATAGCTAGCTCTAGAAGATCCTAGAAGGCACCATCGATAGCTGGGAAGAACTCAAGGAAGTCTTCATCAAGACATACAAGGAAACATGCGTCCAGCCGGGGATGCGCTATGACTTAGAGAACGTCCATCAAAGGAGCAATGAAAGCCTCCATGAATACATCAGGTGCTTCTCCGCCAAACGGTTGAGCATCGCAGATATCTCGACCCAGAAGCCATCGCCATCTTCTCCAACGGTCTACGCACGGACGAGCTCCGAAACAAGTTAGTCCACAAGAGCATAACAACCATGGGAAGACCTGATGACAATCGCGAATCCTTACGCCAACCAAGATGACGCCACCCGTAGCAGGGAGAATAGACAGTGCCACTCTCGTTCCTCGAAACGTGCAAGGGATAGCGACCGCCGACTGGAATACCGCAGCAAAAGAAGGCCCAACGACCGAGAGCGCGAGCACCGAGACTACCGGTCGGGCAACTCCGAAGGCTATCGGTAGGGGTACGACTACAGGCGCGGCAACCGCTGGCTATGAGAAGATCCTTGACGGCCAGTGCCCCATACATAAAAACTCCAAGCACTCCATGCGCGAGTGTGACGTCCTTGAGTATGCAATGCGGGGAAGAGGCGATAAAAGACTAAAGAAGGATGACGCTGACAAGGACAAGGACCAAGAACCACCAGCACCGGAGTTCCAAACAGTCTCAAGGACGTACTCCATCTTTGGGGCCAACATGGTCGTCGAAGGGGAGAGACGACACCGACAAGTCCGCAAGGACGTCTTTTCAGTCGCTACTACAGGAGACGACACGGCTAGTGCTCGCCACCTCGACTGGTCAGAACAACCCATCAGCTTCTCTGGGGAAGACGAGTGGACAGACTACAGATGCCCTTGTCGTTTCACACTCATCATTGATGCCACTATTGCTATGTGCTGGTTCAGAAAAGTGCTGGACCACGGTGGCAGCGCTATCAACATCATCTTCGGCGATCCGTTCCGCCAGCTCGACTACTCGAAGAAGGACCTCCTCCCGGCGAACTTCCCCTTGTGGGGGGATCATGCTAGATAAGGCGTCCACACCGGTGGAACAGATTACCCTCCCCGTATAGTTCGGCGACCAGGACCACTTTAGGGTCGAGAACATCAACTTCATCATCGCCGACTTTGTGACAGCCTACCATGCGATCCTTGTCCGCCCGGCGCTCGCCAAGCTGATGGCAGTCCCGCACTACACCTACATGGTGCTAAAAATCCTGATGCCATAGGGCATCCTCAGTCTCCGTACCAACCTGAAGATCACGTACGAATGTGAGCAGTAGACAATCAACGCCGTCGAGAAGACCCGCCGCCTCCAGGACACGTACAACTCCGAGCCCAGCAACAAGCCCGCCGCAAAGAAGCCGAAGGAAGCAGAACCAGCAATGACCAGCGTCGACCACTTCCGCAACTAGATGTAGAGACCCTCAGCCCCCAGTGGCGCGAGGAGATTTAAAAGTTTAAAGTGTTACGATAAAGTTGTATTATGTGCCTCTAAAGTAATAAATAAAGGTGCTGCATTTTTCCCATACTTCGCGTAAACAATTCGACTTCTACAAAACGCCCACGGCGTTCGGCGACCACTACAAAACGCCCACGACGTTCAACGACCTCTCCAAAACACTCCCATAGTGTTCGACGACCTCTCCAAAATGCATTACAGCGTTCTCTCCAAATAGCCTGGCCATAACCCGAAGCCTTCGAATCTGGCCTACCGATTCCCATAACGCATAGAAGTAGCTACCCTATACGCTATGATCATATCAATAGACCTCTCAAATGATGTCTCTCCATCAACCGAGAGACATCATTTGGGTCGAAGGACATGAGGTTATGTGCCCAGAATTTGTACACGACCATGGCATAGTCGACGACTCTATAAGCAGCATGACTTTTCGTCTAGCGTCTGCAGGAATGCTCTCCACAGGCCCTAGTCACACCACGATCGAGCCTCTCGGAAAAAGGTCCTGTCCCTGGTATCTCCCTAAGCACGCATGAGCTGCTCGCCCTCTGCACTGCAGGTTGCCAGCAACGTACCTCCTTGGTAATCCCTATGGCACCTATGCGTGCAGAGACTCCACGTCCTACGATCCGGGCCAAAGGGAACCCAAGGCCGAACGATTCATTGCTACGACTCACGAGTTAGCAGGCACGATAGGACATAGATGTGAAACAAAAGCTCACCGCCTGGATATTATACAACTTTGTAGTTTTCACTTACACGTCTGAATACTTGTATCTGAGATACAAACTACTGCTGTCCCGCAGCAAACAAATCGACATCCTTAACCACAATCTCTGCTACGCGATCAGCGTCAACCTCTAGATGGTCCGCCTCCTCGTCCGACGTCCCCGATGCGAATCTGGTTGCTACCCGACCAAGATGAAGCTTCGGGTAGTGCGACTGCAACATAGCCAAGCCATGAGCGGTCACACTTTGTGCCGCTGAAGTCGTAAATGACCGGAGCCTGGCCCACAGGCCTCGGGCCTTCGATAGCACACCCTCCATAGTCGCTTGTTCAACGCGCTCATGAATGAATGCCTGGCCATCAACACACAAGACCATAGGGGCAATCTCCCACGCCAACGACCAGAAGCTATCATTGTAAGAATCCACCTTTGCCTGCAGGTCTGCAAATTGAAGTTGAACGTGCCCATGGTAAGCTGCGAACAAAGTAAACGTCGGATAAGGCAGACACACAATCAAAGCGACAGGTAAGAAAACACTACCTTCATGCATCGCTTGCATCTTGTAAATCTCCTGCTGGGCAGTGGCGACCTTCTCCTCCACAAGGTGTTTCGCCTCTTCAGCACTGAGAAGGCCTACACAAAGAAGCACACATCATCGCATGATCAAAGCGACAAGTTATCTAGCAAGAAAATAACGAAGACTTACGGGCTGAAAGCTCGTCGACCTTCTCAACGTGCGACTGAAGCCCCACATTTTCACGCTCTCGCTCCTGGACTGCGGCCTCCAATACCTATGCACGCCGGTGCGCCGCCTCTAGGCTGTTTTCCAGCCCTGCAAATTGGCCCTTGACACGAGCAACATCGCCACGGAGACGCTCGTTCTCAGCAGCCAGCTTCGCAAGCGGATCGGCCATTGCCTTGCGCTCCCTCTCGGCCTTAAAGAGGCCCTGCGACCACACGATGACAGTTCACTAGAGGAGGCACGGCGGAAACACCAAGCCAGAAGAAGTGCTACAATTACCTTGACCGGCCCCAACAGATTGCTCGCATCATTAAGGAAGACCACAGCCTCCTCCTCGGCCTCGTCGTCCTCGACGACGAAGAATTCCTCGCCGTCGCGGCGGAAGGTCTGAACTAGCGTTGGCTTCGGGTCATCTCCCGCGCGTGGAATTTCCTCCACCGGCTCTAGCTCCTCCAACGACGCAGCCACCCTCTTCCTCTTCACCGGCCTCGGACCCAGCGCCGAGGCCGCCAATGGTGCCGGCACATCAGCACGCCCCAGATCGGTAGCAGCATCCTCCATCACTGACCCAGGATTGACATCATCAACAGCTCTGACCACCGAGGCCTCAGCCTGAAGGGTTTCTGCAAACACTGACCCGCCGCCTGCAGGACCCCTGACTGGAACACCCACAAGATCAGGATCCTCCTGATGCCCTGAGGAATCGGTAGGTGCTGGGGCTCCATATCCCGTTGGATCAGACTCACTATGCGCATGCTCAGTGGCATCTGACGCATCACCGTATGGGACAGTTGGGTCCTCAGCATTTGGCGTCCTACCGAAAACCGTACCATAAGAAAGCAGACAAAACCACCGAAGACTCAAGCGCAACAAGGATGGAATACTTAAAAGTCCGACTTCTGGCACACCTTCACAAACCGCCGGGCCGGAAGAGCCCTCGTCGAACCTGGCGGCACAACCAACAGCGGACGCTCCGACACCGGGGCGGCATGTTCCTCCACTGCAGGCCCCCGACAACCACTGATGCAGGCCACGAAGCGGAAGACATCTTGGGCAGAGGCACCTTGGCGCTCGACTCGGAGGCCCCCTCCTCATCCACGTTCACCGTCGGCACATCATCTTCCTCATCCGACCACTCGTCGGTCCAATCAGATAATGAGGGCGGTGGTCGGGCGGCATATTCATTTATACTGAATTTGCCGCCAGTACTAACCGACGGCTTTGACTTCTTGGATGCAACATCGACCAGACGTTTCCCCAATGGGTCGTCGCGCACCGCGGCGCCCCCCAGCAAGAGGCTCGGGGACTCCTCCCCGACGCGAAGAGCCGCGACCATCATCATCCATGTCATCCGACCCGGCTGCTCGCCTCGGCGCCTGGTCGACACCTACAGGCCACTCCGCCGATGGGACTCGGGAGAAGAAGACACCGCGATCCCGCAAACAGAACTAAAAGCAGTTAGTCACTGCAGTAATAGAAACAAAAGCATCGAAACTCACTGACATCGGAGGAGCACCTACACGAAACGGATCCCTCGGCACCGACATATACCCCTGGGAAAGATCGAAGAGCGTGTCCAGACGAACACGCTCTTCATTAGATACCAGTTCCTTTGGAACCTCTCGAGTGGGGTCAAGGCAACCTGTGTACTCGAACGAAGGATGAACTCTTTCCTTGCACGGTTGGCACCTCCGCGTGATGAAATTCCAGCCCATGGTAGGACCATCCACAGACGCCCGGTCAACCAGCCCAAGCAGCTCGTTGACTTGGCTCATACCCGCCGACGTTGGGCGCACCGACCAGCTTGGTTGAGAGATAGTAACAAACAACAGGTCCCCACAGGTGTATGGTTCAGCCTACGAAATACAAAACCAGCGGGACCTATACTCCGCTACCATGGATCGAAGTGGCGTGGCAATGTACACATCAGCCATCCCCTCACGGAGTTGTAGGTAAACAGATCCAACAACCCGCGACGCTCTAGTACCGTTGTACTTCAAGTAAAAGAAATGGCAAAAGAGATCGAAATGGGGTTCGATCCCCAAGTATGCTTCACAAAAAAGAATAAAAACCATGATGTGCAGAACCGAATTAGGATGAAGGTTGCACATCATGACCTGATAGTACTCAAGGAGGCCACGAAGAAAGGGATGAACAAGTACGCCGAATCCACACCAGAAGAAGGGCTCGAAGATGACAAGTTCACTAGTGTTTGGAGTGGGGAATCTCTCCCCCATCGCGGGCCTCCATTCCACGATCGCCTTTTCTTGAAGAACACCAGTGGTCACAAGGCGCTGGATATCCTTCTCTTTCAAAGTGCACCTTGACCATTCCCTGGTCCAATTTGGCGTCACCACCATCGGAATCTTCGTAGATTTCTCCACCTTCTTCTTTGAGGATGAACGGGTGCTGGGTCCCCTCTTAGGGGCCATCTCCGGGGTATAGTGAAAGAAAATAGTAGATGGACCCTAGTAATCACCTTGTTTTTCATATCATTTCATGAGCATGAGCACAAGCATCATTGCATTCATGCATTTACATGATCACATGAAATGATGAACCCTAGTAATCACCTTGTTTTTCATGTATGTATGTGTTAACCTACACCTAGCCTTAAATAAGTTATGCTTTTATAAACAAGTGTTTGATGTTTTGATCACTAATGACCACCTAGAAATACTTAGGGATGAAAATGGAACCATGTTTATGTTCATGATCAAGTCTTTTGAGCTTGCTAGGGTTTAAGCTTCTATGTTGACCCTAGAAACCTTTTTCCTCAACTTAACTAATCAACCTTGTTAATGACCTTGCATGACAAAGTTGGTTCAAGCAAATTTGTAGAGTTTTTCATACTGAACAAACTTTGTTTAACCACCTTGAGGTGATTTTGACCCTAACATACTCTAATTAGCCATTTAAGGCAGGATTAGGGGTTGTTTTGGTTTTCAAAAATTGCCTAAGTCAAAACTATCGTGCAGTTTGAACGTTGCCCTGTTTGAATGCTTGTAGTTTGAAATCCAAACCGTTTTAGTTCAAATGAGTTGCACCAAAATTGGAGTTCAACTATAGCTCTACAACAGTGTGCAATTGGTTGAAGCTAAGACACAAGGATTAGCGAGTTAATCACGTTGCAAAACGCGCTGTCAGTCGGCCTGATGGCGTTTTCAAACGAGCAGAGCGCGAGCGCGCCGGTCAGTGGCCGACCATGCCAGGCATCTTGCGCTGCATGGTGACCGTACATCGGCAGGACGACCGCGCCGGCCGCACCTTGGATGCCCGCACACTGCACCTCGCGACCGCGCTGCACACTCGCCTTGCTCTCTCCCTCTCCTCTCTACTTCGCGCAAGAAAGCAACAGTCGCGCCATTGCCAAGCTCCGCGCCGTCGTCGAGCTCCACCGCGCTGCACACCGCCACATTGGCCACCAAAACGCAGCCATCGCTTTGCCTTGCTCCGCTCCACAGTTTGCACCGACCAGTTGAAGCGCTAATCATGTAGGTAAGCCGACCCGCGCAGTGCAACGGCGCAATTATCGACCAAAGCTCCGTCGAGCTTTGTGTCGCCGTGGCCAGCTCGATCCAGCCCCTCTCCCTCTCTTCTAGCTCTTGTACGGGGTAGCCTAGAGGTCGTAGATGCTCACCGAGGAGTCGGTTGAAGCAATTAGGGTTAGGGTTTGCTGGAACAGGAACTCTACCGCGCGTGAGCGCACGGCACCCGCAACACGGGCGAGGGTTACGCTGGGCTCCTCTGCGCCACTCGTGCCCATATAAGTCACGTTAGGGTTAACTAGTTAGTTTGTGGTTAGATAGCCGGAGTCGGTTGAAGCATCAGCGTATCGCCGCCGCCAGAACAGAAGCACCGCGCCGCCGTGAACTCGCCACCGTGCCGCTGTGCATGTGGTCGAGCTCATCGGAGGGTTTGCATGGCCCCAATCCGAGCTAGATCGAACCGCTAGGGTTCTGTATAGCTGTAGCCGCCGCTAGCTTGGCCGGTGGAAGCTTGCGCCGGCCAGCGTAAGAGCCGCAGCACCGCCGTGCTGCCATCGCCGCCGTCGAGTATGCTCCGGTGAGCTTTGGGCACAACTAGCTACATGGTTCGATGCGGGTTGCATAGGGGAACACAGCTGTAGGGTCGGTTTGGCCGGAAACCTCACTACCAGTGAAGGGTCGTCGGTCGAGCACCTCCAGTGCAATTGGATCTATGGGGAAGAACCTGACCAGTGAGTCGCGCATGTCATAGACTTTAAGTGTGTTTCTGTTTTGTTTGCTAATTTTGGAAATGCATAACTAATTCTAGAAAAATGCAAATAATATGAAATAAATTTTGTTAGCTTTGTTATGTTTTTCTATATGCATGAAAAATATAACATGACCTGTTGTTACTGTTCTTTTGTACTGTTTTAATAAAAATGGACAGCAAGCTTTATATGCCTAATTTAACTTGTTTAATTCATAACTAAAGTTTAGTACGTGCTCAAATTATGGTCCTTGTTGTGTTGAGCTTACCTCAGCATGCACTTCCCAAGAAAATATTAAAATTCCAATTACCTTTAATTTAATTGCATGTTGCCGCTCTTTTGTTTAAATACTTATTTCACTAAATGCAATCTTGTTTTCATTGTTAAGTAAGTTATCCGTGTTTCCTGTGCTTGATAATTTTTGTGCATATGTTACATGCTTAGTATGAGCTAAGAAAAATATGAAATCTGTTGTTTCACACTTTTCAAATTGTTTTAGGAATTAATGGTTAAAATATGTTTGTTCTCTCATCACCAGCAAAGTAATAATTTTAACTCCTTTTTAAGTATGGTTACTGTTGATTGTGTGAATACCAAAGTGGTAGCTAACTTTGTAGACTTTCTTGTCTATCATGATTTTTGGAATGATGGTTAAAAGGTTTACAACTATTCTAAGTGATATCTGGAATCTATTAAAACAGCTGGAACATGTTTTATTGTTAGATTTGTTTGATCCACATTAATTTGGTTTCAGCAGTAGCTACAATTGACTTTGTTGTAGATAACTTATGCATCTACTTGGTGTTAAATTTTTACAGCCAGAATCTGTTTAGTTTAACCTGGGTACATTTTACAAGTTCAGCTTTAAATCTGTGTTTTCTTGTTATCTTCCAAACAACTTTGCTTGAAGTGACTGTTAGGCCAATTTAAAGTTGGATCTAGCAGGAGAGTGTATGGAATGTTTTGTAGAAAATTTCATAAGCTTTCCAGAATGTCCAAGTTTGTCATTTTTGGTTGTGTGTAGCCTCAGCTACATAGTTTTCTTCAGCTATTGTTTTAAGTGTTTATATGCTATGTTGTGAATGTTCTAAGTAATGTATGTCTTGTGTTTGGGTTAATAAAGCAACCTAAAATATAAATGTGGTTAGTTGCAGGTGTTAGAGAGCTCACCTCAGATGAAGAGCTCTACCTAAGGTTGTTAAAGAGGGGTAAGTGTTAACTTCTCTACCGGAGAAGAAATTTGCACCTGCTTGGTCAAAGAGTGTAATATGTTGCATCATACATTCATCATGAGCACTCATTTATATGCATTAGAAATGTCTCATTCCTAGTATATGACTTGTCATATATCTATGTTGGATCATCATACATGTATACATTCATCCAAGATCACTGGAGGGGGTGACATTGTTGGAGTTTGGGGAGCTGGAAGGAGGAGCCCCACCGGAGATTCAAGCTCCTGTAGTTCCAGAAGGAGAACAAGGCCCTGAGCTTCCTGAGTCCCCAAACCACCTTCCTTCCACCTTTGTGAAAGGCAAGCCCCAAAGCATTATACACCTCCCTTACTCTATTTTAAAGTATTTTACTTACTAATACAACCACTTGTTTGTCCATTAAGTTAATAGGAGGTGAATGAAACCTTTGTTGCATTATATCTTCCTTGTCCAACAAAAAGAACCTTGTAGGCCCAGGATCGAAACATATGCTTAGCACTCTTAGATTGGTAGCGTGGGTGGTCTACCATCCCCCACAATGATAGGTGGTACTGGTCATGGTTGGCTATATTTGCTATCGTAGAAAATAACCATGTGGAAGTAATAAATCGAGACCGGGCGGACAAGGTGTTGTGAGCCACTTGACTTGGAGGTCTTGTGAGCGGGTTCTCTCCACCTGTGTCGTTAGGCACTAGATCGTGGTTGGACATCTGCCAAGATTGAACGCATGCCTCCTTCATAGCTAGCCGAATAACTCGTTTCGACCACGAAGCCTAACTCTATGGGTTCGGCCCGGAATCCCCTCCTAGTTGGGTCATGAAGACCACAAGTGGAATACTAGACCGTGGGCAAGTACCCTGAACATCCTGGCTACGTACCAAGGGCAGGCAATTCTTGAGCTACCTGGCTACCGTGAGTCGCTACTCATGCCTGTACTGGGGGACCCACGGGCTACCCGAACGATAGTGAAGGTGACCCGAATAAGTGTGCCGGCAGGCATACTTGGGTGTGATCGTGGTCTCTCCCTATCAGTGAGAAACTTGAAAGATCTTCCTCCCACTGTAGAAACCTAAACTCTAATAAGTAACCAAAAGATGGTTATATGGTTTTTATGCCAAGCACAATATGGTTATTATTGTTTGATAACTCAGTGATTGCTCTAGTACAGGTGCTAATGAGATCTGATTAATATTACTTAATCCAATGCCAAATGATGTTTTATAATCATGAGAATACAAGAGTAATTTAGGAATGCTCTTTTATGCAAAAGTATGCTACCTCATGAGGTCCACATGATAAAGCCGTGCATAATCCTTGAAGTGTCTATGGTTATATATTTATCTCCCTGTTGGGTAAGTCTTGCTGAAAACAATTGAGTACTCAAGGTTTCTTTACCCTTGTTGTAGATGGCATGGTCTATTCTGGCTATTGTCAGGCGTGCCTCTATCCTGCATGTGATGATGAGTGAAGGCCATGGGCAATGGTGGATCCTTATGTCTCTCCTTGTTGCTTTTGATGGGACTGTACTAAGCGTGGCACTATATTTGCTTAAAATAGTTTACAATGGGTGTTTGCGAAACAAGAACTTCCGCTACTTTGATTTGAACTTGGTGTTGTAATAACACTTCTTTAAACTGTGTTGTAATATTATTTTGTTTCGAACTTATCACTGTGGATGTGTGGTTACTGAATCGAGTACGATCTCGGGTTGTACCTTATTTGTGGTTTGAAATCCTTCGAGATTTCAAGGACTACCGAGCTTATATGGGCTCTAGTGTGACAGTGTTGTCGGAAACGACGACAATTACACTAGTGCTCTTATAGGTTAGGCGGTTCCATGACAGCTGGTATCAGAGCAAGATTAAGTATACTACCGTTCACAAGTGTATTTACAAACAAAAGATTTTGTTTATCAAACTATTTTACTACAAAAACTTTTGTGTGCGTACCAAAATTAATTGCAAACAATAAGTGTGCCATAGGTTATGTCCCTTATTGCCCAATAGGATGTCAGGTCGCTTAAAGTACTAACTTGGGGGATTGCATCATATTTTTAGTTACCTGTCCATACAGGTTGGAATAGTATGGGGGCCATTCACTTGAATGGTGTTGTATGGATCAAACATTTCTTTTTATTTTTGCCGTTACGCCAAAGGTGAGGCGAGTTGTGAGAGTATGGTCCGACAATCGTCGACCTAGGCAGCGAATATATAATGTGTTGAACTGTTGCATACGTTGGTGTATGTGGACAGCAAGATACCCATGTCTGGAGTAATACTTTAGAGGAAAGGGTGCACATACTGCTTATGTGTATACTGGGTGTGCACCTATGTGAGTATTAGATTTACATTTCAGCAATGCATTATTCATACTGTCGGGAATGGTCTGAAATGAATCTTCTACAGGTACACTAATAGCGAATCGTGTAGATCGATTAATTGCGTATGTATGAGAGAACGTATGTATGCCACCGTCTAGCACATCGTAGTGAAAGGTTTGCTTTCATAGGAATGTGAGGACGTAAGATACGAGCATGCATCATGTGTCATCATACATTGCATTTGGTCCTACCTTACCAAATTGTACCTATGCATTTGATAAAATTCACAATCTATAAAATACATGCTCTCACACCAAGTTAAAACTTGTTACAGATGGCAGCACTAGGACCTCCCCAGCACAGCAACCGCTTTCTGTCCGTGTTTGGCACTCCCACTTTGCTTTGGAGGGTGCTGAGTCAGGTCGGGTATGCTGAGCCACCTCAGTACTGTTGGACACAGGAGTCGCTTGTAAATGCGCTGTTATACACAGTGACAGTGACTATTCCTGAGCGTACCGAGGCACCTCTATGGAGGAAGTGGACAACTGAGGCCATAGCTAGTAGCCCTTGGGAAGGGGCTAAGTCTGTAGCGTTGATCGTGCTGTGTCAGATCCGTTAGGAGCACAGTGGAGAGCTAGACCGCGGTGCAGCAGGGACCTTTCTAGAGGATGACCCTGACATCACGGCCTGGTATCAGGATAATGGTAATCCCTTGGTTAGGATCAGGGATGAGAGAGCTGGCAGTTCAGGACCGGCTATGAGTGCTATGCATGCAGTGCTCAAGGCTTTCTTCGCTAGAGAGGACCCCTACGTGTTCAGTGTGGCTAGACTTAGGACTAGCGAGATGTTCCTACAAGGAGTTGGTAGGGATAATCAGCGACTCAGGAGGGTAGCTAAGGAAGCGCAGGATGAGAGAGATGCAGCTATACTTCGAGAGGAGGCAGCTGAGGATCGTGCGCGTATGCTTCACCACCAGCAGGTGGTGGGGAACATCGCTTACCACCGTCGTGACGCAGAGTGGAATGGGCGACTTCAGCAGGCCCATGACCATTTCTGGGAGTTGCAGCAGGAGATCCATCGACTCAACAATGTGCTCAACCCGATCCCTCCGCTCGTTGTACCAGAGGTAGATCCAACAGTGATCTATGCCGACGACGACCCCCAGACTAAGAACGACGAGGAGGAGGATCCTGAGGAGCCTGAGCTTGAGCTTGTCACCGACCGCGACGACTAGGATAGGTTGATTACGCTAGTCTGTAGTTGTCTTTTGCGTTGGTAGTTTGACATTTTGTTGCTTCATGAGAGACATGTTGTTGTGTAATCACCATAACTCAAAGTCTAGGTGTCTGGCACTTTTGGCTTGTATGGGTGCTTTTCTTGGTACCAAGTATGAATGGATGATGATGTGTTGCTAGTATGAATTCTTTTATGCCCTATGTGGATTTAAGTTACTTCCTTTTTAGTGATTTACTAAGGCATAATCATGATTCATTTGCAATTACTCAAATCTCATTACTTCTTGCTATCCAATTCATGCAGATGCCTGCCAACACTCGCTCCTGTGGCTCTGGAAGTGGTGGAAGTCACCACGATGAGGATGAGGCTCCTCTACTGCATCCACTGCCACCACCACCGCCGCTAACCCCGGAGCAGTTCATGGCTCAGTTCATTGGTGGTCAGTGCAACATTGAAGAGTTGCTACGTGAAATGGCTCACAATAATCAGAACTAAGGCAATCATGACCGTCAACCTCCAAATCAGTTCAGCACTTTCAAGGACTCCCTTGACACCAAGCCGCCAATCTTCAAGGAGGCAGAAGAGCCACTCCAAGATGATGAATGGCTAAATACTATGGAGCAAAAGTTCCTCCTGCTAAGGATGACCGAAGAGTTGAAGGCAGAGTATGCTTCGCATCAGTTGCAGGGACCAACAGGTATATGGTGGGCTCATCATCGCACCACATACCCTGCTAATGCCCCAGTTGTTTGGAATCAGTTCAAGTCCGCTTTTCAGGGGCATTACATTCCTCCAGGCTTGATAAAAATGAAGTCGACAGAGTTCCTAAAGCTCACCCAAGGTACCAAGACCTTAACAGAGTACCTTCATGCTTTCAACAACTTGGCACGTTATGCTCCTCAGTTCGTTGACACGGATGAAAAGAAGATCGATAGTTTCAAGAGAGGTCTGGGAACCAAACTAATGAAGACCCTTGCTAACTCAACTCGCACCAACTTCAACGAGTTCATCAGTGATGCTTTGACTCAGGAGAACCAGAACATCTTGCATGCCGCAGCTAAAGGACATAAGAGCGTGTTTGAGGGAAGCTCGTCTCAGCAGACAACTCCTTTTGTCAATCGCTCTACTTACCGACCTCCAGTGGCGGGAGCTAAGTTTAGGCCTCCACAGAAGAAAGCTCTAGCAAAAAGCACACAACAGAGTCAGTATCGCAAGCCGTATACCATTGCTCTTCGAAAAGGAAACCCAGGGCAAGGCAGTTCTAGAAATTTGAAGGCTCCGCCAAATAATGCACCTTGCTACAACTGTTAGCGCCCAGGGCACTTTGCTAAGGATTGTCCTCACCCGAAGAGAAATCAGGCCTATCAGAGGCGTGTGCACTATACCATAGTGGAAGAGGTGCCACAAGGAGAACTTGTCACAACTGTTATGTTTCTTGTAAACCATCATCCTGCAGTAGTGCTCTTTGATTCAGGATCTTCGCATTCGTTTGTGAGTAAAGCTTTCACTGTTAAGCATGGCATGAGCATATCTAATTTGGATGTGGGGTACTGCATAAGTTTAGCAGGGGCTGACATATCAACTAAACAAGCAGTCAGAGATGTGAGCATCATAATACAGAAACATGAGTTTAGAACAGACCTTATCATCCTACCCGGCTTAGGCTTGGATGTGATCCTAGGCATGAGATGGATGCATCACTATGGGGTCACCATCGATACGGGGAATAGAACTCTTACCCTGAGAACTCCAGAAGAAGCGGAAACCTTTCAGATTTCCCTTCACCAGAAGCTTGATCTTTGTGCTATGACCTGTGCTATCCAAGTGACGGCTCTAAGGAATATCCCGGTAGTGTGTGAGTTTCCGGATGTGTTTCCAGATGATCTTCCCGGTCTTCCACCCGATCAAGATGTTGAGTTTGCTATTGAGTTGGTACCTGTTACAACACCTATTTCTCATAGGCCTTACAGAATGCCACCCAATGAGCTAGTAGAGCTAAAGAAACAGTTACAAGAGTTGCAAGATAAAGGTCTCATTCGACCTAGTTCATCACCGTGGGGTTGTCCCACGCTATTCGTCAAAAAGAAGGATAAATCCCTACGAATGTGTGTGGATTACCGACCACTTAATGCCGTAACGATCAAAAACAAATATCCTTTACCTCATATTGATATCTTGTTTGATCAGTTATCCAAGGCTAAAGTGTTTTCTAAGATTGATTTGAGATCAAGATATCATCAAATCAAGATCAAACCACAAGATATACCCAAGACGGCTTTCGCAACAAGGTATGGGATTTACGAGTATCTAGTTATGTCATTTGGACTAACTAATGCTCCCGCCTACTTCATGTATCTTATGAACTTCGTGTTCATGCTCGAGCTGGATAAATTTGTGGTTGTGTTCATCGACGACATTTTGATCTACTTGGAAAATGAAACCGATCATGCCGAACACTTACGTGTGGTTCTTACATGGCTAAGAGAACATAAGTTGTATGCTAAGTTTAGTAAGTGTGAGTTTTGGCTTACTAAAGTACCTTTCCTTGGACATATCCTTTCTGCTGAGGGAATATCTGTGGATCCAAGTAAAGTACAAGAGGTTATCGATTGGAAAGCCCCAACTTCCGTTACTGTCGATGAAATATGTGTCGTAGTCTACCTAGGGGGTACCCTACGGTAGTAAATTGTAGGTGGTGGTGTGGCGACGGTGATCAAGCGTAACACAGAGAGCGTAGACACGGTGATTTAGACAGGTTCGGGCCGACAAATCACCGTAATACCCTATGTCCTATGTTTTGGTGGCTGGATTGATATGAGTATTAGGTTACAAGATCTGTACATGATCTGACCGAGCCTTTTGGAGGGGGTCCCTGCTCGCCTTATATAGCCGGGGAGCAGGGTTACAGTTTCCATATCCTAACAGATTACGATTAGTCCCTTAAGGCAAGGGATCCGAGTCTATCTACTAGGATCTTCCTTGGCGAGCATGACGGGCTGGTCACGTGCCGCAAGGCCTTGCGGGCTGGGCCGTCTTCTGGTCGGTAGGTCCATAAGATCCCTGGAGATATGCCGAGGTAATATCCCCAACAAGTCACTGAGCACGTTATATTCTTCCGGCGAGCCCGCAACATTATTCTTGGAGGTGTTCAGTTGGTCGCCATCATGCGTCGTGGTCGTCGTGAAGCTCAGACCAGGCTGCCTGGTTGGGGTGCTGATCGGAGAAACCTCGCGACCAGGTCGGCTGGTCGAAAGCGTCGTAGTGTGATGGGCTAGTTGGTCGCCTCGTCAGGTTCTGCGGCTGCTTGTTGGGAGGATGTGACGTGCTAAAGAAGAAAAAACTTTTGAAATGTCCTTCCCTAGTGAAGTGTACCCACTTAGGCTCTGCAAAAACAACACCAAAAACAGCAGAGCTCTATTGAGAAGAAAATCAGTACATTAACCGCGAGGTGAAGTGTACCCACTTAGTCCCCGAGCATGGTAGCAGGTGAAGTATGCATGTGGTTCCATGCTTTATAAAAAGGATGCATAAGGTATGTAAATTGAAGCATTAGTTTGGTAAAACGACTGCGAATACCCGTAGTCCCCGAGCCTGATGTAAGAAACTGTAAGCTTCTTGTATCAGGATCATATATTCGAAAATTGAAATACTGAAATATGAGTTTAATGAGAAACGACTGCGAATACCCCTAGTCCTCGAGCTTAATGTAAGGACCTTAGGAGATTCTTGCATCGGGGTCATGTTGCTTGATTCGCAATCCCCGGGCGTCAGTCCCCGGGTGTTGTCCTTCAGTGCCGTGGCCGTAGTCCCCGAGCCTTGCTTGGTATGACTTTGGACGAAGTCCCCGAGCCTGGTCGGGAATGCAACCAGGCAGCCGAGTCATGGTTGCTGTCGACGGAGTCCCCGAGTGTGGTTATATCGCAAGCTCTGTAGATCCTGCCGACCATACTACTATAACCATGTAGCTGCACGAAATAGATTATAACAAGATTATGCGTCCAGTCCTCTGGACTGTAACGTTGGTGACACTGCGGAAGTTATTAGTCGTAAATTGAAAGATAACTTAGAGGTAAATATGTAGGGGAGAAAAGAAAGGAAGTAAATGGGCCGAATTAACCGCGCAGTTGGTGGCCCGTATTTGAGACGCGAGGAGTGGGCGTCATGGCGGTTCCGTATTCGGTCGTTGCGGTTTCCCAAAAACCCTGGAAGGCGAAGCGCTGCGCCGCTCGGTATAAAGGACAACTCCGGCGGTTGGCGGAACGGGAAGGCTCGCGTTTCCTTGCCTTACCAAGTGCATGGGGGATACGAAGAGCTGGCGATTCTGTGCTATATATGCCAGTGATCCGATAGGGTTTCCGTCCTCCTTGTTCAATAATCTCCGCACTTGCTGGCCGCAAAAGGTGATAAGATATTAGAGGGGATTCATTAGTGCTAGGATTTTGTCAACGGAGATGGAAGGTGGCGGTGCGCGTCCTGCGGCGGGGTTCGCCGCCCTGCTGGCTCTGCTGGAGGATATGATATTTCAGATTCTTCTTCGCATGATCAATGATGGCGACAATATGTGTGAGTATGTGAATATTCGTCCAATCTGTCGTCTCTTCCGTGACTTTTGTGATGACGCATCGATGATTTGGGTCTTGTCCCTTCGTCGTATTCAAGATTATTGCCGACCCTACTACCCTTTTCTGGAGACTACCTTCGAGCAGCGTTTTCTTGCAGCCAGTCACTCCGAGGCGTTGTTTTTTTGTGGTGCGGAGAGATTGATGTGTGTGGGGGAGAGATCCTGATGGGTAGTTGCTTATCGAGCGAGCAGTGGCTGCTGGAGACGAGGTCGCCATGTACTTCCGGGCCATGATGCTGTATTATGCAAATCCGGCAGATACGGAGGTGATAGCTATCATCGGTCGACTCAACGGAGGCGCCCTTCTAGGTGGTCGGTTTTGTGACTGAGCCTTGCGTTGTCTTCGGCAGCGCTCTCGTGACGATCTTCATGTCATCTGGCGGTGGCGGTGGATTAGTTCCCCGGAGGATGTGACAGAGTTGGTCGTCGTTGTTGGTCCTCATCAGTGCATCTGGGACGAGTGCCGCCGCTTTGGTAACAATATGTCTGGGATCATTATGTATTGTAGCCTGCAATGTCAGCTTCGGCATGAGTTTGATCTCTGGACTAGGAATATTAGTGAAGTAGTCGCTTATCGCATCAGTAGGATAAAATTGTAATCGTCGGAGTGACTAATCTTTAGGTGTGGTTCCTTTTGTTTGGGAGTATCGACTTTATTGTCATGATCTATTTTGCTACGGGACAACGATAATTTGTATCTCGGATACAAGTGTTCGGACATGTAAGTGAAAACTACAAAGCTGTAATATATCCGGGGCGGTGAGCTTTTGTTTCACTTGTATGTCCTGTCGTGCCTGCTAAGTCGTGAGCCGTAGCGATGAATCGTTCGGCCTTGGGTCTCAAATGGTCCAGATCGTAGGGCTAGCGCTACTTCACGCATAGGATACATAAGGACTCCCAAGGAGGCACGCTGCTGGCAACCCGCGGTGCAAAGGGCGAACAACTCATGCACGCTTAGGGAGATGCCAGTGACAGGGCCTTTTTCCAAGAGGCTCGATCGTGGCGTGACTAGGGCCTATGGAGACCGTTCCTGCAGACGCTGGGCGAAAAGCCATGCTACTTGTAGAGTCGTCGACCGTACCGTGGTCGTTTATAGATTCTGGGCACATAACCTCATGGCTCCCGACCCAAGTGACATCGCCCGACTTCTGTGGAAATGCCACTTGGGAGGCCTGTCAATAAATTCATAGCGCTTAGGGTAGCTACTTCTATTCGCTATGGTTCTTTGGCGGGCCAGCTTTGGGTGCTTTCTGGTTATGGCCAGGCTGTTTGGAGAAACGCCCTATTACGTTTTGGGAGTGTTTTGGAGAGGTCGTCAATCGTTTAGTAGCTGTATTGTCGTGGTCGCCGTATGCCGCGGTGGTTGTTGAATTGGCCTTTGTGTGCTGTGAGCGTTTTGTAGGGGTCGTCGTACTCCGTGAGCGTTTTGCAGAGGTCGTCGTACGCCGTGAGCGTTTTGCTTCCTCAACAGGTTCTGTTAGAAAAATATATGGGAAACAAGAAGCCTTTATTCATTATTGGAAGAGTATACAGTACAAGCTTTTATTGGACTATGTTTATGCTAGGGCATTGTCTCGCATCGCCCGGAGGGGGCGGTCTTCTATGGTTTCTCGCAGAGGGGGTCGGCGGTGGTCGCTACTTGTTCTGCTTCCTTCTGCTTCTTTGTGGCAGGGTTATCGCTGGCTTTGGAATGGTACGTATCCTGGATACGGGGCCTCTCGACGGTGTTTATCGTCTGCTTCTCGCACTCGTAAGCAATCTTCAGGTTGGTACGAAGGGTGAGGATGCCTTGTTGTGTCGGGATTTTGAGTACCATGTATGTGTAGTGCGGGACTGTCATGAGTTTGGCGAGTGTTGGTCGACCAAGTATTGCGTGGTACGCTGTCTCGAAGTCAGCTACGATGAAGTTAATGTTCTCCACCCTAAAGTGGTTTTGGTCGCCAAACTGCACAGGTAGGGTGATGCAGCCTACCGGTGTTGATGCCTTATTGGGGATGATCCCCCAGAAGGAGAAATTTGCGGGGAGGAGGTCCTTCTTGGAGTAGTCGAGCTGGCGGAATGCATCGGTGAATATGATATTGAGAGCACTGCTGCCGTCGACCAGCACCTTCCTGAAGCGGCATGTGGCGATGGTGGGGTCAACAATTAGTGGGAAGCGGCCGAGATATCTATAATCCGTCCACTCGTCTTCTGCGGAGAAGCTGATTGGTTGTTCCGATCAGTCAAGGTAGCGAGCGCTGGCTGAGTCATCTTCTATTGCTGAGACCGAGTAGACATCCTTGCGAACCTGGCGACGTCTCCTCTCTCCTTCCACAACCACGCTTCCCCTGAAAAAAGAGTGCGTCATTGAAGCTAGTTGGAACTCCGGGGCTGGTGGTTCTTGGTCCTTGTCGGAGTCATCTTTCTTTGCTCTCTTGTCACTTCTTGCCTTCACTACGGACTGAAGGAGGTCACAATTGCGCATGGAGTATTTGGAGTTTTTGTGTATGGGGCACGGGCCGTCAAGGACCTTCTCGTAGCGGTTGTCGCGCCCATAATAGTACCTCTGCGGGTAACGCTCGGAATTGTTCGACTGGTAGTCCCGATAGTCGCCGGCCCTTCCTTCGCTACGGTAGTCTGGTCGGCGATCGCTATTCCTTGTACGTTCTAGAGATCGAGAGTAGCGGCGCCTGTTCTCCCTGCTGCGGGTGGCGTCGTCTTGATTGGCGTAGGGATTCGCGACCATCATGAGCTCTTCTATGGTTGTTATGCTTTTCCGCGCTAGCTTGTTTCAGAGGTCGTCCGTCCGCAGGCCATTGGAGAAGATGGCGATGGCCTCTGGATCGGAGATCTCTGTGATGTTCATCCACTTGTCGGAGAAACGCCTGATGTATTCCCGGAGGCTTTCGTTGCTCCTCTGGCGGACGCTCTCTAAGTCATACCTCGTCCCGGGCTGAACACATGTGGCCTTGTACGTCTTGATGAAAATTTCCTTGATTTGTTCCCAGGTGTCGATAGTGCCTTCCGGGATCTTCTGGAGCCCGCTGTTGGTGGAGGTCGACAACATCACCGGAAGGTAGTTAGCCATTATGTCTTGATTTCTCCCGGCGGCGTAGACGGTTATCTCGAAGGTGGACGCCCATTGCTCTTGATTTGCCTTGCCATCATACTTTTCCACCGACGTAACTCTGAAATTCAGGGGCCACTGGACGGTGTGGAGACGCGCGGAGAGGGGCTGCAGTCCCCCAATTGCTCTTTACGTTGGTGGCGGTGTCCGACCACGGCGGAGGTCGTCTATATTGTACCGTGGGGATCTGTGTTGATGTTCCCTCGGAGGGCTTCGGCACGTCGGAGGTGGTGACCTGTCACGCCGAGGTCTTTCACGCTCGTCGTCATTGTGAGGTGGTCATCCTTGTCTTTGCTCCCTCGGGGGGCTTTGGCGCGGCGGTGCAGGTGCTCGATCGCACCGGGGCCCGTCATTTTCTTCGTCATCGCGGAGTGGGGATCCCCGCCTGGGCTCCCTTGGCGGGCTTCATGGGTGGTTCCTGTTGTGGGACTGGCCGGAGAATTTGGGCGGAGGACCCACCTTATTGACCTGAACCACCGCCGCCATGATGTGGGCTTCTATCTTTTCGATCTCGGGCGTGGTGGGAGCTTGGAGAGCTCGCAGGCGGCTACCGCTAGATTCGCGCTAGGGGTCGGGTACACCAGAACGTCACCCACCTTGTCGAAGTTGTGCTAGAGGTTGCACCGTGGCGGGCGATCACAATTCATCTGCTCCAGCTCACGTTGTTCTCGTGCGAGTCGCTCCTGCTTGCGGCGCTCCTCGTCATAGTTCTCTTGCTTGCGGTGCTCCAATTCGTGCCTCCATGCACGCTCGGCGTTGTGTTGCTCTCTTGCAACGCGTTCGGCGTCCGTCTCGTTGTCAGGGGCGACACTGTCTGCGGAGACTTCAAAAACAAATCCTCCGAAGCCTGGAGGGAATTCTGGCAAACTGCCGGTCGACCCGGAGGAATCAGCGACCTCCGTCCTGGCGGCGTCAGCGGAATCCGACGACATCGTGTCATCGAGGTAAACTGCCTGGTTGGAGTCACTGGGGACCGTGGAGATGACAACGGTGTTCATGATCAGAGTTGCCAGGATCTGGTCGGAGATCGCTCGGTGCATTTGGCGCTGGAAAACTGTCGCCTGGTTGCTAAGTCCATGAGGCATCATCGTAAGAGGGCGAGAGTTCGTGGTTGTCGCGGCCATCGTCGTGGACCGGCGGCGGTGTGGTCGGCGGCCACGGTGGCCGGAGAGTCAGCGTCGTGCCGCCTGCACGAGGTCGAGACAATCCATAATACCGCTGCTGGAGCGATCGATGGCATCGACCAGGTCGTCGATGTTGATCTTCTTTTGCGGGAGGTATATTGGCGCAGCGGAACGATGCACGGGCGGTGGCGCGTCTGCGCCGCATGGAGTAGATCCGACGGTCCAGGACATAGATCCGATCTGGAGAACGGTGCTGATCGCCGGGAGGACCATCGAGTCTGGGAAAGTAACCGCTTGATGAGCCATGAAGTCGATGCACACACCCCTACCTGGCGCCAACTGTCGACAAAATATGCGTCGTAGTCTACCTAGGGGGTACCCTATGGTAGTAGATTGTAGGCGATGGTGTGGCAATGACGATCAAGCGTAACACAGAGAGCGTAGAAACGACGATTTAGACAGGTTCGGGCCGACAAATCACCGTAATACCCTACGTCCTGTGTTTTGGTGGCTGTATTGATCTGAGTATTAGGTTACATGATCTGTAGATGATCTGACCGAGCCTTTTGGAGGGGGTCCCTGCTCGCCTTATATAGCCGGGGAGCAGGGTTACACTTCACATATCCTAACAGATTATGATCCATCCTTTAAGGCAAGGGATCTGAGTCTATCTACTAGGATCTTCCTTGGCGAGCAAGACTTCTTCCCGGAGTCCTTAGCGAGCATGACGGGCTGGTCGCGTGCCGCAAGGCCTCGCGGGCTGGGCCGTCTTCTGGTCGGTAGGCCCATAAGGTCCCTGGGATATGCCGAGGTAATATCCCCAACAGTTACCGAGGTTTGTAGTTTTCTTGGTCTAGCCGGATATTACCGTCGGTTTATTCTAGACTTTTCCAGGATAGCTAAACCTATGACCAACTTGCTATAGAAAGACAAGAGGTTTGAAAGGACTCCAGAATGTGAGGCAGCTTTTCTTACCCTAAGAACTCTACTTACTTCAGCACCCGTTTTGGCACAACCAGACATAACAAAACCCTTCGATGTATATTGTGATGCCTCCGGGACTGGACTAGGGTGTGTTCTGATGCAAGAAGGAAAAGTTATAGCCTATGCTTCTCGACAACTCAGAAAACATGAAGCTAACTACCCAACACATGATCTAGAGTTAGCAGTAGTGGTACATGCTTTAAAGATATGGATACATTACCTTCTGGGTAACGTATGCCATATATACACCAATCACAAGAGTCTCAAGTATATCTTCACTCAACTGGAGCTAAATATGAGACAAAGAAGATGGTTAGAACTAATCAAGGATTACAACCTTGAAGTTCATTACCACCTAGGAAAAGCTAATGTGGTAGCTGATGGTTTGAGCAGAAAGTCGCACTATCACCTTGTTCAACCCTTGCTTGAGGATGGGTTTAACTTGTTACACCCATCAGTGTTGTACAATCTCATAGTCAGTTGCTCCCTAGAAGGTCGAATCATAGAAGGTCAGAAAACTGATGTGGGCGTGTTCCATATCAAAAGAAAGATGAAAAAAGAAGGGTCACAGTGTTTTAGGATTGATGAGAAAGGACTCCTATGTTTAAGGATCGTCTTGTTGTGCCTAAAGATAAGGATTTGAGAAACCAAATCTTAGAGGAAGCACATTCCTCTAAGTTATCTATACATCCCGGTAGTAGCAAGATGTATCACGATCTAAAACAACGGTTTTGGTGGACAAAGATGAAGAAAGAGATTGCAGCTTTCGTGGCAAGATGTGATGTGTGTTGTAGGGTGAAAGCGGTACATATGAAAGCCACTGGGCTCTTACAACCTTTGTCAGTTCCAGGATGAAAATGGGAAGAAATTAGCATGGATTTCATAACAGGTCTTCCACCTACTCAGAGAGGTCATGACTCAATATGGGTGATTGTGGATCGGTTAACCAAGTCAACGCACTTCATACCCGTTCGCACCACTAACCGACCATATGAGTATGTAGAGATGTATATCACTCACATAGTTCGTTTGCATGGTGTTCCAAGAACCATTGTGTCCGAAAGAGGACCGCAGTTCACTGCTCGTTTCTAGGAACATCTTCACAAGCAGCTTGGAACTAATTTAGTTCGCAGTTCAGCTTACCATCCACAAACATCAGGACAAACGGAAATAGTTGACTAGATTCTCAAAGATCTCCTTAGAGCATGTGTGATATCTTCTAAAGGATCTTGGGAAAGTTGGTTACCTTTAGCAGAGTTCTCGTACAACAATAGCTATCAAGAAAGCATCAAAATGGCTCCGTTTGAAGCTTTGTATGGTAGAAGATGTCAGACGCCTCTCAATTATGTCGAACCAGGTGAAGGTACTATGGTATTGACTTTGTGCAAGAGGCCGAAGAAAAGGTTAGAGTAATACAAGAACATATTTATGCAGCTCAATCAAGACAGAAAAGTTATACAGACAAGAGAAGAAGACCGCTTGAGTTCAAAGTAGGTGACTATGTGTACTTGAAAGTAGCACCTATGAAGGGAATACAAAGGTTTGGAGTGAAGAGAAAGCTTGCTCCAAGGTATGTGGGACCATACCGGATCATTGAGAGAAGTGGAAGAGTAGCTTATAAGTTGTTACCACCAGAAATGAGAGCTATCTTCAATGTCTTTCATGTATCCCAGCTTAAGAAGTGTTTGAGAGTTCCACAGGAACATATCGAACCTGCAGGTCTGAAGTTGCAGTCGGACTTATCGTTCGAAGAAAAACTAGTCCAACTCATGGATACCAAAGAAAGAGTAACTCGAAACAAAGTTATCAAGTTTTACAAAGTAATGTGGAACAATCAAAGTGAACGAGATGCTACATGGGAATGAGAAGACTACCTTAAGGAAGTCTACCCTGCTTTCTATGAAAAATGGTAAGCCTTGCAAATCTTTGGACGAGATTTTTGTAAGGGGGAAGGGCTGTAACACCCTAGGTGTTAAGCTTGCATTTGCATATCATTTCATGAGCATGAGCACAAGAATCATTGCATTCATGCATTTACACGATCACATGAAATGATGAACCCTAGTAATCACCTTGTTTTTCATGTATGTATGTGTTAACCTACACCTAGCCTTAAATAAGTTATGCTTTTATAAACAAGTGTTTGATGTTTTGATCACTAATGACCACCTATAAATACTTAGGGATGAAAATGGAACGATGTCTATGTTCATGATCAAGTCTTTTGAGCTTGAGGGGGTTTAAGCTTCTATGTTGACCCTAGAAACCTTTTTCCTTAACTTAACTAATCAACCTTGTTAATGACCTTGCATGACAAAGTTGGTTCAAGCAAAGTTGTAGAGTTTTTCATACTAAACAAACATTGTTTAACCACCTTGAGGTGATTTGAACCCTAACATACTCTAATTAGCCATTTAAGGTAGGATTAGGGGCTGTTTTGGTTTTCAAAAATTGCATAAGTTTAAACTGTCGTGCAGTTTGAATGTTGCCCTGTTTGAATGCTTGTAGTTTGAAATCCAAACCATTTCAGTTCAAACGAGTTGCACCAAAGTTGGAGTTCATCTATAGCTCTACAACAGTGTGCAATTGGTTGAAGCTAAGACGCAAGGATTAGCGAATTAATCGCGTTGCAAAACATGCTGTCAGTCGGCCTGATGGCGTTTTCAAACGAGTAGAGCTGCGAGCGCGCCGGTCGGTGGCCGACCGCGCCAGGCATCTTGCGCCGTGTGGCGACCGTACATCAGCGGGATGGCCGCACCGGCCGCGCCTTGGATGCCCAAACACTCCACCTCGCGACCGCGCTGCACACTCGCTTTGCTCTCTCCCTCTCGTTTCTACTTCGCGCAAGAAAGCAGCAGTCGCGCCATTGCCGAGCTTCGGGCCGTCGCCAAGCTCCACCACGCTGCACACCGCCGCATTGGCCTCCAAAACACATCCATCGCTTCGCCTTGCTCCGCTCCACAGTTTGCACCGACCAGTTGAAGCGCTAACCATGTAGGTAAGCCGGCCCGCGCAGTGCAGCGGCGCCATTGTCGACCAAAGCTCCGCCAAGCTTTGCGCCGCCGTGGCCAGCTCGATCTAGCCTCTCTCCCTCTCTTCTAGCTCTCGTACGCGGTAGCCTAGAGGTCGTAGATGCTCACTGAGGAGTTGGTTGAAGCGATTAGGGTTAGGGTTCGCCGGAACGGGAACTCTGCCGCGCGCGAGCGCGCGGCACCCGCAACACCGGTGAGGGTTACGCTAGGCTCCTCCATGCCACTCGTGTCTGTCTAAGTCGCGTTAGGGTTAGTTGGTTAGTTCGTTGTTAGATAGCCAGAGTTGGTTGAAGCATTAGCGCATCGCCGCCGCCGGAACAGAAGCACCGCGTCGCCGTGAACTCGCCGTCGTGCCGCTGTACATGTGACCGATCTCATCGGAGCGTTCGCATGGCCCCAATCCGGGCTAGATCGAACCGCTAGGGTTCCGTGTAGCTGTAGCCACCGCTAGCTTGGCCAGTGGAAGCTTGCGCAGGCCAGCGTAAGAGCCGCAGCGCCGCCGTGCCACCATCGCCGCCGTCGAGCAGAGGGTGAGCTTTGGGCACAACCAGCTACATGGTTTGATTTGGGTTGCGTAGGGAAACACGGCTGTAGGTCGGTTTGGCTGGAAACCTCACCGCCGGCGAAGGGCCGTTGGTCGAGCACCTCCAGTGCAATCGGCTCTGTGGGGAAGAACCTGACCAGTGGGTCCCGCATGTCATAGACTCTAAGTGTGTTTCTGTTTTGTTTAATTTCAGCTTTGTTTGCTAGCTTTGGAAATGCATAACTAATTCTAGAAAAATGCAAGTAATATGAAATAAATTTTGTTAGCTTTGTTATGTTTTTCTCTATGCATGAAAAATATAACATGACCTGTTTATTTTGTTAGCTTTGTTATGTTTTTCTCTATGCATGAAAAATATAACATGACCTGTTTTTACTGTTCTTTTGTACTGTTTTAAAAAAATTGGACAGCAAGCTTTATATGCCTAGTTTAATTTGTTTAATTCATAACTATAGTTTGGTATGTGCTAAAATTATGGTCCTTGTTGTGTTGAGCTTACCTCAGCATGCACTTCCCATAAAAAATGTTAACATGCCAGTTACCTTCGATTTAATTGCATGTTGCAACTCTTTTGTTTAAATGATTATTTAACTAAATGCAATCTTGTTTTAATTGTTAAGTAACTTATATCTGTTTCCTATGCTTGATAATTTTTGTGCATATGTTAATTGCTTAGTATGAGCTAAGAAAAATATGAAATCTGTTGTTTCACACCTTTCAAATTGTTTGAGGAATTAATGTTTAAAATGTGTTTGTTCTCTCATCACCAGCATAGTAATAATTTTAACTCCTTTTTAAGTATGGTTTCTGTTGATGGTGTGAATACCAAAGTGGTAGCTAACTATGTAAACTTGCTTGTCCAATTTTATCATGATTTTTGGAATGATGGTTACAGTCTCTACAACTGTTCTAATTGATATATGGAATCTGTTAAAACAGTTGGAACATGTTTTTTGTTAGATTTGTTTGAGCTACTTTAATTTTGTTTCAGTAGTAGCTACAATTGACTTTGTTGTAGATAACTTGTGCATATACCTGGTGTTAAATTTTCACATCCAGAACCTGTGTAGTTTAACCTGGGTACATTTTACAAATTCAGCTTTAAATCTGTCTTTTCCTGTTATCTTCCAAATAGCTTTGCTTGAAGTGACTGTTAGGCCAATTTAAATTTGGATCTAGCTTGAGGGTGTATGGAATATTTTGTAGAAAATTTCATAAGCTTTCCAGAATGTCCAAGTTTGTAATTTTTGGTTGTGTGTAGCCTCAGCTACACAGTTTTCTTTCAGTTGCTATTTTAAGTGTTTATATGCTATGTTGTGAATGTTCTAAGTAATGTATGTCTTGTCTTTGGGTTAATAAAGCAACCTAAAATATAAATGTGGTTAGTTGCAGGTGTTAGAGAGCTCACCTTAGATGAAGAGCTCTACCTAAGGTTGTTAAAGAGGGGTAAGTGTTAACTTTTCTACCGGAGAAGAAATTTGCACCTACTCGGTCAACGAGTGTAATATGTTGCATCATACATTCATCATGAGCACTCATTTATATGCATTATAAATGTCTCATTCCTAGTATATGACTTGTCATATATCTATGTTGGATCATCATACATGTATACATGCATCCAGAATCGCCGGAGGGGGTGACATTGTTGGAGTTTGGGGAGCTTGAAGAAGGAGCCCCACCGGAGATTCAAGCTCCCGGGGTTCAAGAAGAAGGAGAACAGGGCCCTGAGCTTCCTGAGTGCCCGAACCACCTTCCTTCCATCCTTGTGAAAGGCAAGCCTCGGAGCATTATACACCTCTCTTACTCTATTTTAAAGTATTTTACTTACCAATACAACCACTTGTTTGTGCATTAAGTTAATAGGAGTTGAATGAAACCCTTGTTGCATTATATCTGCCTTGTCCAACAAAAAGAACCTTGTAGGCCCAGGATCAAAACATATGCTTAACCCTGCTTAGACTGGTTGCATGGGTGGTCTACCATGCCCACAATGATAGGTGGTACTGGTCACGGTTGACTATATTTGCTATCGTGGAAAATAACCATGTGGAAGTAATAAATCGAGACCGGGCGGACAAGGTGTTGTGAGCCACTTGACTAGGAGGTCTTGTGAGCGGGTTCTCTCTGCCTGTGTCGTGAGGCACTGGATCGTGGTTGGATATCTACCAAGATTGAACATATGCCTCCTTCATAGCTGGCCGAATAACTCATTTCGACCGCGAAGCCTAACTCTGTGGGTTCGGGCGAGAATCCCCTCCTAGTTGGGTCATGAAGACCGCGAGTGGAATACTAGACCGTGGGCAAGTACCTTAAACATCCTGGCTACGTACCAAGGGCAGGCAATTCTTAAGCTACCTGGCTACCGTGAGTCGCTACTCATGCCTGTACCGGGGGACCTGCGGGCTACCCGAACGATAGTGAAGGTGACCCGAATAAGTGTGCCAGCAGGCATACATGGGTGTGATTGAGGAATAAACCTCCAGCTGGATAGGAATTCGATTCGAATCGTGGTCTCTCCCCGTCAGTGAGAAACTTGAAAGATCTTCCTTCCACTATAGAAACTTGAACTCTAATAAGTAACCAAAAGATGGTTATATGGTTTTTATTCCAAGCACAATATGGTTATCATTGTTTGATAACTCAGTGATTGCTCTAGTATAGGTTCTAATGAGATCTGATTAATATTACTTAATCCAATGCCAAATGATGTTTTATAATCATGAGAATACATGAGTAATTTAGGAATGCTATTTTATGCAAAAGTATGCTACCAAATGAGATCCACTTGATAAAGCCTTGCATAATCCTTGAAGTGTCTATGGTTATATATTTATCTCCCTATTGGGTAAGTCTAGCTGAGTACAACTGAGTACTCAGGGTTTCTTTACCCTTATTGTAGATTGCATGGTCTATTCTGGCTATTGTCAGGTGTGCCTCTATCCTGCATGTGATGATGAGTAAAGGCCATGGGCAATGGTGGATCCTTATGTCTCTTCTTGTTGCTTTTGATGGGACTGTACTAAGCGTGGCACTATATTTGCTTAAAACAGTTTGCAATGGGTGTTTGCGAAATAAGAACTTCCACTACTTTGATTTGAACTTGGTGTTGTAATAACACTTCTTTAAACTTTGTTGTAATATTATTTCATTTCGAACTTATCACTGTGGATGTATGGTTACTGAATCGAGTATGATCTTAGGTTGTTCTTTATTTGTGGTTTGAAATCCTTCAAGATTTCAAGGACTACCGGGCTTATATGGGCTCTAGTGTGACAGTGTTGTCGGAAACGACGACCATTACACTAGTGCTCTTATAGGTTGGGTAGTTCCGTGACAGAAGGCATCACCGCCAAGTCCCCCTTTTATACCAAGGGGCACGATGCTCTGCCTCCTAGAGTTTTTGGGAAACCACAACGGCCAAATACGGAACTGCCACGCCGCCCATCTTCTGCGCCACGACTCGGGCCGCTAACCGCGCGGTAAATTCGGCCCACTTACTTCTTTTTATTTCTCATTTCGTATTTAATTCCAAATAACCTCCCTAATTTACGGTTACTGATGTCCAAAATACCACTAACACCACAGTCCTGGGGACTGGGCGTACAATTCTATTATGATCTTTTCTCTGCAGCTACAATAACTTGGATACAGCAAACTGGTCGGCAAACCCCATCAAACTTAAGATACGGTGGTACTCGGGGACTTCGTCGACCGTAACCACGACTCAGCCACTTGGTTGCAAAGCCGACCAGGCTCGGGGACTTTGTCAAACTACGTACGCTGAGCAAGGCTCGGGGACTGCGACCCCGACACAAGGAAAGGCGGCACACAACATCAAAACACCCGGGGACTGAAACTCGGGGACTGCGAACAAAACAATACGATCCTAATGCAAGAACCTCCTAGCTTCTTACATCAGGCTCGGGGACTACAGTCTTTAATCTATGATCCTGATGCAAGAACCCCATAGCTTCTTACATTAGGCTCGGGGACTACGGGTATTCGCAGTCGTTTTCTACGAAACTTATGCTTCAGTTTTTAATTACAATTTTTACGCATTGTTCATCTTTTACAAAGCTTGATACCACATGCATACTTCACCTTACCAAGCTCGGGGACTAAGTGGGTACACTTCACCTGGCGGTGAATGTACTGAGTTTCTTCTTGACAAAGCTCTGCTATTTCTGTGTTGATTTTGAAGAGCCTAAGTGGGTACACTTCACTAGGAAAGGACTTTTCAAAAGTTTTTCTTCTTCAGCACGTCACATTCTTCGATAAGCAGCCGCAATATCCGACGAGGCGACATGCTCGCACATGGCGCTACTACGCTTCTGACCAGGACGACCTGATCGGGAGGCTTCTCCAAGCAGCACCTCGACTAGGCACCCTGGTCGGGAACCTATGACGACGAAGGCGACTAGCTGAGCGCCTCCAAGGACGACGCTGCGGGCTCGCCAGAAAAATGCAACGTACTCGGGGACTTATTGGGGATATTACCTCGGCATATCCCCAGAGACCTTATGGGTCTATCGACCAGAAGATGGCCCGGCCCGCGAGGCCCTACTGCACGCGACCAGCCCGTCGTGCTCGCTAGGGACTCCAAAGAGCCTTGCTCACCATGGAAGATCCTGTAAGATAGGCTCGGATCCCTTGCCTTAAGGGACCGATCGTAATCTGTTAGGATATGGAAACTGTAACCCTGCTCCCCGGCTATATAAGGCGAGCAGGGACCCCCTCGAAAAGACCTCATCTACACCTCGTGTAACCTAATACTCATATCAATCCAGCCACCAAAACACAGGACATAGGGTATTACGGTAATTTACCGGCCTAAACCTGTATAAATCGTCGTGTCTACGCTCTCTGTGTTACGCTTGATCATCGTCACCACACCTCCACCTAGAATCTACTACCATAGGGTACCCCTAGGTGGACTGCGATGCATATTTCGTCGACAAGTATCCACACAGATTGTTGCCTTGTCCCTGCCGAAGAACCCAATGTACGATATAGAAAGATTACTCTTGTCATCTCGCACGTTGGAAGGTCTAGGCACTAGTACAAATATGATCATCAGTGATGTTTTGCTAGTGACGCTGGTAACTTTGGTCACAGAATGGTATCTTTCTATGATGAAATTTTGTATTTTGTCACAAGGTACGCGGGACAAAGTTTTGGCTTGACTTTTAATGAAGAAAGGGATAGGAACATCATATATTACCGAATGGGAATCGTCATAGAACATGTTGTCGGTGCGCTTCATTGTAATGATGAAAATATTTGTCATAGATTATATTTTGATATGTCATAGATAATTTGCCACGTTTGGTCCACGTAGTAATGAAACGAATTGGTCACAAATCATTTTTTAACGTGGACCACTTGACGGTGTTCGATGCGTGGGCCATAGATCCCGGTTAACAGCAGCCTCGACCTTTTATTTTGGCAAAAAATGCGCTTGTCGAGCTTTGATCTCGCGACCTGGCGCTAGGCGGGTACTCGACCACTCTTGGAAAAAGAAATAAAGTTTTTGTATTTGTAAGGTTTCAACATGATAACTGAATGGATCACTGGACCTGGGCCATAGATAGACCCATGATTGGCCATCATCGACGATGCGACGGCCTGCGTGAGGACTAAGAACAGCACCAGCATTCGTTGCGCGGGGAAAGCAGGGGAATTGGTCGCAGGTACGTAAGGTTTGATTTGTGTTCAAATTTTGGTTGATATATGCATGAGTTAGATGTGGTTTTGAGTTGTGTTTACTTCAATCACAGTTAGGGAGTTAATACAAGCCAGGTTACTTTGATACAAGTTGGGTTTTTGGGTAAAAATTCACTCCTGCATATGTGAAGGGAGTTGAAGAGTTTATGAAATTTGTTAGTGAAAGATACCCCAAAGACGAACACATTCGTTGTCCGTGCATCAATTGTCCTAATCGAAGGCTAATGCATCAGACTCAAGTAGAAACCCATATACATATTTATGGAATGTCACCTACATACACCAGGTGAATTCATCATGGAGAGCCTGCAAATGTTGTAATTCATGATGATGGTATAGATCAGAAGGCCGAACGACATGATCATGACTTTGGGATACATGTGGATGGGGACGACGATGTTTACAATAATGATCATGGAGTACCAGAAATGATAGGCGAACTGTATGCAGCGGCACTGGCTGATGGAGAAAAGCCAAGTTTTGCAAGAGTTCTTGAAGATGCGAAGAAGGTGCTTAGCCCGGGTTCTAGCCATTCAAAATTTTCCTTTATGGTGAAGATGTTGTATATGAAGTCTCGTTATCGAATCAGCAATACAATATTTACCGCAATGATGAAGCTAATGTTAGATGGATACCCTTGGAGTGAGTTGCCAAAATCATATGATGAGGCCAAGAAATATCTTAAAGAATTGGGCCTTGGATTCGAAAACATCCATGTGTGCAACAACAATTGTGTATTGTTTCGTAAGGATTATGCTAACTTGAATGCGTGCCCAGTATGCAAGGAGTCTAGATGGAAAGATGAAATAGGGATGAAGCGGGTTCCACATAAGGTTTTGAGGCATTTTCCGCTCTTGCCAAGGTTGAAAAGAAATGTTACTATTCTGTCCTAGTTAGAGCATATCTGAAACATTGGCATGTTTGACTTGTTTAACCTTTGAATTATCTTGTGGTGGTATTAACAATGTTGTAGATAATTTCAGTACCTTTCCAGAAAGTCTAAGTTCACCTTTAATTAATGCTTATATCTCTAGTTATAGTCAAAACAAGTAACATATATGCCGCTGTCTAGAATTCGCTTTGCATGTTAAATTCATTACTCTAGTTCATGCTTGTTGATTTAATCCTTTGGTTAGTTCTTGGGTGATGAACTCTTGCAATGCCTTGGTTAAAATAGTAAGCATGTAGGCTCTTAATAGGTTATACTTGATGTTATTGCTAGCAACCTGTGATAGTCATGTGTCATGTTTGTTGTAAATAAATCTATATGCTTATGTGGTTGTTGTCATATAGTAGCCCTAGTTCATGTATGCTATCATTGTTGAGTAGTTCTTGGTTGTAGCCTGCTTGTAATGGCTGAGCTTGGATTAAGTTAATTGGTATACTTGATATGCTTGCTATCCTCTTGTGATATTTTTGACTGATAACTAGTTAAATAATCTCAAGTGCTTATATATGTATGGCTTAGTCTTGTGCTTGTCATAAATACTTGTATATATGTCTTGAGTTGCTTCATCGCATTCATACACTTGCATCTTGCATCTCATTTAGGTACGCTAGATACACTACGTGGAGATGTGATGGTTGGAGCCAAACCAAAGACGGTGTTTGGTGGAGCCAACCTAAACATGGTGTTGGTGGGTGAATCCAGGAGACGAAAGGAACCAAGAGTACGAGCGTGGATCTGTAGATCTCACCAAGCGAGTGTCCTCTAACCATCGCTGACTTTGTGTCGGTTCCCAAGGCAAACCCTGGAGCATTACAATCCTCCTCCCTCTCTTTTTAAAGTATTCACCTTCAATTTACAATATTGCTTGTGCATTAAGTTATAGGAATTGAATGAAACCCTTTACTGCATTACCTTCCTTGTCCACTAAAAAGAACCTTGTAGGCCCAGGATCGAAACATATGCTTAGCCTTGCTTAGACCGATAGAGTGGGTGGTCTGATATCACCCATAATGATAGGTGATACTGGTCACGGTTGGCTATATTTGCTATCGTGGAAAATAACCATGTGGAAGTAATAAATCGAGACCGGGCGGACAAGGTGTATGTGAGCCACTTGACTTGGAGGTCTTGTGAGCGGGTTCTCTCTACCTGTGTCGTTAGGCACTGGATCGTGGTTGGACATCTGCCGAGATTGAACGCATGCCTCCTTCATAGCTGGCCGAATAACTCGTTTTGACCACGAAGCCTAACTCTATGGGTTTGGGCCAGAATCTCCCCCTACTTGGGTCATAATGACCGCAAGTGGCATACTAGGCCATGGGTAAGTATCCTGAACGTCCTGGCTACGTACCAAGGGTAGGCAATGCTTGAACGTCCTGGCTATCCGTGAGTCGCTACTTATGCCTGTACCCGAGAGATCCACGGGCTACCCGAACAATAGTGAAGGTGACCCGTCAAAGTCAACCCGATGGGGAAGACTTGGGTGTGATTGAGGAATAAACCTCCAGCTAGATAGGAATTCGATTCGAATCACGGTCTCTCCACGTCAGTGAGAAACTTGAAAGATCTTCCTCCCACTGTAGAAACTTGAACTCTAATAAGTAACCAAAAGATGGTTATATGGTTTACATGCCAAACTGGATATGGTTACTATTGTGATGCTTTAATTAAGTGATTGCTCTAGATTAGGTGCAAATCTAGACTTGGTAAGCTTCACTAATCTTGATGCTAAAATATTGATTAAAATATTGAAAGATAGGACTCAAGGTAGTAATGCTCTTTTTGCAAAATTTATGCTATCTTGTCAACTCCACTATATGAGCCTTGCATATCGTTGGGAGTCTTTTTATTTATCTCCTGTCGGGTAAGTCTAGCTGAGTACATTCGAGTACTCAGGGTTTATCCCACCTTGTTGCAGGTGAAGGGTTTCGTTCTACTGAAGGCGTGGCTAACCACCGGTGGGCTCGGTGATTCTATAATTACGTCTTATCTATATGCTATTGTTGGAGGATGTCAATTTAAGTTAGCAATGTATTTCAATTTATGTTACTATAATTATTTCAAAGCTATGTTGTTTCCATAATCAGTTTTGAACTCAGACTTGTATTATTATTTCTGAGCTTATTTGTAATATTATTTCCGCTGCAAAACTCTGTGTAAGTGATTGGTGTTTACTTAATCAAGTGATCTAGGATTGGTTTGTTCATTTACCGGGGTCCTTCGGGATTCTCGGCGGACTACCGAACTGGTATAAGTGAGAGTATGTGCGTGTCAACGTGTTAAACGGGGACAGTCATGCTTGATCTTGTGTTAGTTGGGCGGTTCCGTGACAGCTGGTATCAGAGCAAGATTAAGTATAATACCGTCATTTACATGGCTTTTAAAACAAGTTTTGTTTTCAAAATGCTATTTTGGACTAAAACTTTAGCTATAGGCAAGTTTGTCAAAAAAACTAATTTGAAAAACTATGCTAGTAACAACCTCCAATAAGCCCAACTTAGGATGACTAGGTGGCTTATTTAAGTACCAACTTGGGGGATTGCATCATATTTCTATTTACCTGTCCATACATGTTGAAATTATATGGGTGTCATTCGCTTGAATGGTAATGTATGGATCAATACCTCTACGCCCAGGCCAAGGTGTGTATACAGGACTGCACTATGCTACCCTATGGTCAAATGGTCGAGGTAGACTTCGTATATGAATTAGCCATATATGTCGATAGATTTATTTTCTGCAACGTTGCACCTACGCTAAGGTAAGGTGAGTTGTGAGAGTGTGACCGGACAACCGTCAGTCTAGGCAGTGAATATATAATATGTCGAACTGTTGCATACACACATGTATGTGGACAGCAAGATATCCATGTGTGGGAGCAATACTTTTGGAAAGGGTGCATATACTACCTACGTGTATATAGGGTGTACACCTAAGTGAGTATTAGATTTAAATTTCAGCAATGCATTACATTCATACTATTGGGTTGGGCTGAAATGTAATCTTCTGCAGGTACACTAACCACGAATATGTATGAACTAGTTAATGACTAGCTATATATCGAGAGTGTGTGTTATGCCACTGCCATAGAACGTGATTGTAGCCTAAGGCTGACAATCTTGTGAGGACGAATAGGACGAGCATACATCATAATGTTTGTTGCATCATGTATAATTGTGCTTCTCTCATCCTTGCTTCTAATGATAAGTAATCTGTGATCAAGGTGATGTGTTAGCTTTCTTGTTAAGAAACTAGAGAAGTGTGCCTTTATCCTTGTTGTTCGAATAGCCTTGCTAGAATATGCTATGGGGTGTTACCTTGCTTGTGTTAAGATATGTTTTTAGATCTGTGAAATGTTTTAACATGAGCTAGGGACATCCAAATTGGGTGAAACTAATTTGATTAGCTTTGTCTTGCAACAGTCTACCTAAAGCAACTATAAAACTTGTTGTGGAATATTATGTTGCATGGTTTGCTCTATGTTAGAGTGCCTTTCTAGGAAAAATGATAAAAAGCTTGTTGTGTAAAAATGTTTTGCATATAGTATCTTTTATCCTCGATGTGCGCTCTCTAACTTTGAAAATTATGAACTTAAAGTTAACATGCTCAATGATACATGGTTTAAATTTTGTTAAGTCTGTTGTATCATGCTTTAGTTAATACATTTAAACCTGCTATGTGTTGACGGTCCTTAAGTACCAATTTTAACCGTCAACTAAACAAGGAAAAGGATCTAAATGAAACCACTAGCTAGAATTAGGGTTTATACTGACAGAATTCCATGAGTTTTGATGAATGTCTGTTTCTGCAAGGGGTTATTAGGAATTACCAAGGAAAGGCCCACACGTCATGTTTACATAGAGATATTTATCAACCGCATAATTTTTTATACTCTAGAAGGATCCGAGAGACACCAGAACGAACGGGCCCGGGACTAGGGCGCCCGCCCTAGCCACTAGGGCGCCCGCCCTACCTCAGTAGCCAATCAGGCTTAAGTTCACGGATCGTGCTCCACCTCCTTTGAGGATGAATCTAAACCCTTCATATAGGTAGGTTTGATCCAACGGCCCACGTTCATTTGAGGAGGATATATAAGGAAGGCCCCTGACCTCCCTGAGGATCATCTCATCTCATTATTCTTCTCCAGAGCAAAAGCTAGGGTTTCAATTAGAAGTAGAGAAGGAGAGAGGTCCCTCTAGTTGTCTAGATCTAGTTCTTCTAGTTCTAGTTCATCTAGTTGTAATTAGAGGTGAGAGAGAGGAGGAGAGAGCTAGGAGGAGCCGGATCTATCGGATCTTCCTCAACATTGTACCTTTGTCGCATCTGGTTCGGAGCAATCTCCAGGTTCTTCATTTATTATTTCTAAGTATCTTATTTCAGTTCTTACTTTATTCTATTTACGGGATCTCCGCTCGTATTGAGTGCTCTAGTTTACAGCTGGAATTAGAGTAGTAAGCGATAGTGTAGACGTGGTGTCTAGACTAGAGTTTACCTGAGTTTGCGCCCAATATTACGGATAGTTGTGGTAGCCCCAGGGGTGACAGCTCTGTAAGGCCTTTGTAGTCCACCACGTTCGGGTTGGTGTTTTCGTAGAGCTTTTGGCAGCCTCTCCCGACTACCTTTCTCCCAGTCTTTATCGAGAGTCGGGAAGGTACTGTTGCTCCGAAGTAAGTAGAGTATAGTGGACCTTTGTTTAGATAACTCCCTTAGAAACCTCTAAAATCTCTCTACCCAATTATCTTATCTATTCTTGGATGCTCTAATTTTTTATCTAGTACACTTCACGTGCCCCGTGGAAATCGATACCCTTGGAATACTCATGGGTGAAAGCTACAACGGTATCTGTGCGCTTGCGGATTTATCTGTGTGCGTTAAGAAATACCAACAAGCTTTCTGGCGCCGTTGCCGGGGAACGGTAGCTATGCTAGTTTCGAACTGATACACCCGGCCCAGGTAGGGTTGGCCGAGGCCCGATAAATTGAGGTTGCCCGGACCCCAACAATTCTTAGGCACACCCACTTAGAGAAAGGCCCAATATCCCTAAAAGACTAGTGTGATAGGGGGAGGGTGGCTCTCCCTTTTAAGGTGGCTTCCTCCTCCCAAGCTAAGCAAGGTGGGATTATTTAGAGGCTCACACGTTCGCCGCCCGACTACAACTGGGCCACTTGGCCCATTATTTGTTGCGTCTTTGCCAACGGGTAATAATGGAGGATGTCCTCATCATTCCCACCCATTAAACAAGGGCCCAGCTCCGATACCAAATGATACATCCGGCCCAGGTAGGGTTGGCCGAGGCCCGATAAATTGAGGTTGCCCGGACACCAACAGTTCTTAGGCACACCCACTTAGAGAAAGGCCCAATCTTCCTAAAAGACTCGTCTGATAGGGGGAGGGTGACTCTCGCTTTTAAGGTGGCTTCCTCCTCCCAAGCTAAGCAAGGTGGGATTATTCAGAGGCTCACACGTTCGCCACCCAAATACAAATGGGCCACTTGGCCCATTATTTGTTGCGTCTTTGCCAATCGGTAATAATGGAGGATGTCCTCATCATTCCCACCCATTAAACAAGGGCCCAGCTCCGATACCAAATGATACATCCAGCCCAGGTAGGGTTGGCCGAGGCCCGATAAATTGAGGTTGCCCGGACCCCAATAGTTCTTAGGAACACCCAGTTAGAGAAAGGCCCAATCTCCCTAAAAGACTAGTCTGATAGGGGGAGGGTGGCTCTCCCTTTTAAGGTGGCTTCCTCCTCCCAAGCTAAGCAAGGTGGGATTATTCAGAGGCTCACACGTTCGCCGCCCCACTACAACTGGGCCACTTGGCCCATTATTTGTTGCGTCTTTGCCAACGGGTAATAATGGAGGATGTCCTCATCATTCCCACCCATTAAACAAGGGCCCAGCTCCGATACCAAATGATACATCCGGCCCAGGTAGGATTGGCCGAGGCCCGATAAATTGAGCTTGCCCGGACCCCAACAGTTCTTAGGCACACCCACTTAGAGAAAGGCCCAATCTCCCTAAAAGACTAGTGTGATAGGGGGAGGGTGGCTCTCCCTTTTAAGGTGGCTTCCTCCTCCCAAGATAAGCAAGGTGAGATTATTCAGAGGCTCACACGTTCGCCGCCCGACTACAACTGGGCCACTTGGCCCATTATTTGTTGCGTCTTTGCCAACGGGTAATAATGGAGGATGTCCTCATCATTCCCACCCATTAAACAAGGGCCCAGCTCCGGTACCAAATGATACATTCGGCCCAGGTAGGGTTGGCCGAGGCCCGATAAATTGAGGTTACCCGGACCCCAACAGTTCTTAGGCACACCCACTTAGCGAAAGGCCCAATCTCCCTAAAAGACTAGTCTGATAGGGGGAGGGTGGCTCTTCGTTTTAAGGTGGCTTCCTCCTCCCAAGCTAAGCAAGCTGGGATTATTCAGAGGCTCACACGTTCGCCGCCCGACTACAACTGGGCCACTTGGCCCCTTATTTATTGCGTCTTTGCCAACGGATAATAATGGAGGATGTCCTCATCATTCCCACCCATTAAACAAGGGCCCAGCTCCGATACCAAATGATACATCCAGCCCAGGTAGGGTTGGCCGAGGCCCGATAAATTGAGGTTGCCTGGACCCCAACAGTTCTTAGGCACACCCACTTAGAGAAAGGCCCAATCTCCCTAAAAGACTAGTGTGATAGCGGGAGGGTGCCTCTCCCTTTTAAGGGGGCTTCCTCCTCCCAAGCTAAGCAAGGTGAGATTATTCAGAGGCTCACACGTTCGCCGCCCGACTACAACTGGGCCACTTGGCCCATTATTTGTTGCATCTTTGCCAACGGGTAATAATGGAGGATGTCCTCATCATTCCCACCCATTAAATAAGGGCCCAGCTCCGATACCAAATGATACATCCAGCCCAGGTAGGGTTGGCCGAGGCCTGATAAATTGAGGTTGCCAGGACCCCAACAGTTCTTAGGCACACCCACTTAGAGAAATGCCCAATCTCCCTAAAAGACTAGTGTGATAGGGGGAGGGTGGCTCTCCCTTTTAAGGTGGCTTCCTCCTCCCAAGCTAAGCAAGGTGGGATTATTCAGAGGCTCAGACGTTCGCCGCCCGACTACAACTGGGCCACTTGGCCCATTATTTGTTGCGTCTTTGCCAACGGGTAATAATGGAGGATGTCCTCATCATTCCCACCCATTAAACAAGGGCCCAGCTCCGATACCAAATGATACATCCATCCCAGGTAGGGTTGGCCGAGGCCCGATAAATTGAGGTTGCCCGGACCCCAACAGTTCTTAGGCACACCCACTTAGAGAAAGGTCCAATCTCCCTAAAAGACTAGTCTGATAGGGGGAGGGTGGCTCTCCCTTTTAAGGTGGCTTCCTCCTCCCAAGCTAAGCAAGGTGGGATTATTCAGAGGCTCACACGTTCGCCGCCCGACTACAACTGGGCCACTTGGCCCATTATTTGTTGCGTCTTTGCCAACGGGTAATAATGGAGGATGTCATCACGAACCAAGTCATCCATTTACCTTTATCTTATTTCCTTTTTACCACCTTTCTCACCTTGCCATTTTCATCTTACCACATGAATTCCACTCCTATATATAAATACTCTGCTCTAAAGGGCGACATGTTCGAGCCTCCACCATCTTCAAACCCCATTCTTACAGATGGCTATGAGCTTCACCCTGCTTTCATAGCCATGGTTCAGGAGCAACCTTTCTCTGGGCTAGAAAACGAAAATCCTTACACCCACCTTAGAGAATTTGAGCAATTGTGTTCTTGCCTCATCATTGCTGGCATGACACAAGAGACCTTAAAATGGAAATTGTTTCCATTCTCACTTTTGAGAAGAGCGAAACAGTGGTATGCTCATTCTGTAGGAGGCGTAAATGGGAATTGGGATGACCTTCGAGAAAAATTTTGTCTTGCTTTCTTCCCTCTTTCTAAAGTTGCAGCCCTTAGAATTGAAGTTCTATAGTTCAAACAAAAAGAGAAAGAGACACTAGGAGCAGCTTGGGCTAGGTTCATATGCCTTATCAATTCCGGTCCAAACCTTTCCTTGCCATACAATGTCTTACTCTATCACTTCCATCTTGGTCTTAACAAGGAAGCTGCTCTCCACCTTGACCTATCTTTAGGAGGATCGTTCTCGCACAAAACTATTAGTTAAGGAGAGCCATTCTAAATAAAATTCTTGAAAATACCCCTTACACTGGAGTTTTTGACGAATTCCCCGAAGAAGTCGAGCCAAGCCCCGAACAACATGAGGAGGAACAAACAACCGAATCTGAAATTCCTTCAAATCCTTCAAATGATTTGGTTGCCATAGAACCATCTCCTTCGGGAATACAACACTCTTTAGAGAGTGATGAACCCCATCCTTCTATGTTCCTCTCAGAAATCTAGGTAGATCTTTTTGAAGATTTTGGCAATACCTCGAATTTCCAGTTCAAGTGAAGCCTCTGGTGCACTCTGCACAATTTAAGGATGATGGTCTACACAATGATGCTTTCCTTTTAGAGCACATTAAAGGACTCTCAGCTATCATGAGCCATGAGTGGACGGCAGAATCAGAGTTATCCACTGAGGTAGCCCGAATCACTGCCCCCACAAAAACTGTACTTTGTAACCTTATGGGAATCGCCATAGAGGCTCACTATAGTCCTATCGTTGGGATGAATATCATTTCAAAGGCTTTAGCTCAACAACTTTGCCCCAACGAATCTTTGATCCCATCTCATAAGCTCCTAAGAATTCCATCTGGAGATGTTCTTGAAAGTTATGGGGTAATTAGGTCTGTTCCTTTACGCAAAAGAGGCGTCGAGTATCACTTAGATTTTTACATCTATGACATTTCGTACATATCTCTCTTGATTGGCGTACCTTTAGGAACACTCTTTCAAGAGCAATCAAACAAGGATCACTTAAATCTTAAGCTTGGAAATTCTTCTATTGCCGTTAATCTCTTAAGATCAAATAATGCAATAGTAGAACCCAAGCCCGAACAAGACTCTATTGAGGAAGTCCTAATGGCATTTCTAGAAGACTAGTCTCAACCAACTCTTGATGGTGAATATTTCACTCAAGAAGAGGAAGAGCTAGCAGAACCTATCGAATTAGACCCTTGGGAAGTTCCATCACAACCCTCAATCGAGTTAAAACCTCTTCCTGCTGGCTTGAAATATGTCTTTCTCAATAATAACCAAGAAACTCCTATCATTATAAGTGACAAGCTTTCCCAAGAGGAAACCAATAGACTTGTCACTATCCTAGAAAGACATAAATTAGCCTTTGGCTACTCACTCCATGATCTCATTGGAATTAGTCCACTTCTTTGTACTCATAGAATCCCCATCGATCCTAATTCATCACCTTCGAGGGAACCACAACGGAGACTTAACAATGCTATGTGAGAGGTTGTTAAGAAAGAGGTCTTGAAACTTTTGCACGCCGGGATTATCTATCCTGTGCCGCATAGTGAGTGGGTTAGCCCTGTCCAAGTTGTGCCAAAGAAAGGAGGGATGACAGTTGTAAGAAATGAGAAAAATGAACTCATCCCTCAACGCACTGTCACTGGGTGGCGCATGTGCATTGACTACCGGAAACTTAACAAGGCTACAAAGAAAGACCACTTCCCGTTATCCTTCATTGATGAAATGTTGGAACGGCTTGCAAAGAACTCTTTCTTTTGTTTCCTTGATGGTTATTCCGGATATCCTCAAATCCCGATCCACCCTGATGACCAAAGTAAAACCACTTTTACATGCCCTTATGGAACTTATGCTTATCGATGAATGTCGTTTGGATTATGCAATTCTCCAGCTTTGTTCCAACGGTGCATGATGTCTATTTTCTCTGACATGATCAAGAAAATCATGGAGGTGTTCATGGATGATTTTACCATCTATGGAAAAACCTTTGATGATTGTTTAGAGAATTTGGACAAAGTCTTACAGTGGTGTGAAGAAAAGCACTTAGTCCTGAACTGGGAAAAATGCCATTTCATGGTTCGGGAAGGAATAGTGCTAGGACACAAGGTGTCCGAACGTGGGATAGAAGTGGATAGAGCAAAGATTGAAGTTATTGAACAACTTCCACCTCCCACAAATGTGAAAGGAATCCGAAGCTTTCTAGGCCATGCAGGGTTCTATAGGCGTTTCATTAAAAACTTTTCCCAAATCGCTAGACCCCTGACTAGCCTTTTAGCCAAAGATGTACCTTTCATTTTCTCTGATGAGTGTGATGAAGCTTTTGAAATTCTCAACAAAACTTTTCCCAAGATGTTCCATGAAGTGATATTCCATAGAAGGTGTTCGAATGGTCATAAGTGATGGAGGATCTCATTTCATTGACAAAACATTTTGGATATTCCTAGCAGAATATGGAGTCAAGCACAACATTGCAAATCCATACCATCCTCAAACTAGCGGTCAAGCTGAAACATCAAATAAGCAAATCAAGAACATTCTGCAGAAGACCGTGGATGAGATGGGAAAGAAATGGAAGTACAAGCTTCATGATGCACTATGGGCGTAAAGAACTACATACAAAACACCCATAGGCATGACACCGTATCAGCTTGTGTATGGAAAAACATGTCACCTGCCTGTTGAATTGGAATTCAGAGCTCATTGGGCAATCAAGAAATGGAACATGGATCTCTACCTAGCTGGTAAGAATCGTCAGATGCAAATATCTAAGCTAGAAGAATGGAGAGAAAAAGCTTATCACAATTCCAAGATCTACAAAGAGAGGACAAAAGGGTGGCATGATAAGAGAATCAAGCACAAGGAGTTTACACTTGGTGATAAAGTTCTGCTATTCAACTCAAGAGTGAAGCTCTTTGGTCATGGAAAACTTCGAAGCAAATGGGAAGGACCATTCAAAGTAATTGAAGTTACACCACACGGTGCTGTTACACTTCAAGATGATACAGGTAACATATATTCAAGGTAAATGGTCAATGGTTGAAAGTTTTTTTTGAACCTGAGAACTTAGAAGAAATTGACTTGATTGAATTTTTGCAATTTAAAGATCCAATCTAGAAATTAATCATGCTTTAGACAACTAAGGTTTAAGTGGCCAACCACTAATGATTAATCAATTCCACGAGCTTTGTTGTCTATTTGAGTTGTGCAGGATTTGGAAAGACTAGACATAACTAGATAACTTCATCTACTTTGAGAAGTACAACTACATGAACTATCATCTTTGAAGTCTCAGAGAAGTGAAATAAGTCTACACTGTCTAAACGAATGACTATGTCAACATCCAGCTTGGGGGGAGCACCCCCATGTACCTAGGTAAGTACCCTTATTCACTTAGGTTTACTTAGATATTAGTTACATAAATAAATTAAAAAAAATATGAGCACATGAAGGTTCACACTTAATCACAAGAGTTACAACTTAGATACTTTTCATTGTCTGTTTTATCCTTAAGTGAGTTTTCTATTTAGTAATAATAATAGGTATGTTTAGAAGTTGCTAATAATAAAATGAAGAACTTTGAAGATAACTTTATGGAAATGATGAATAGTTGCTCTGCCGTAATTCCTTTCAAGTACCTAGTTTTCAGCCTTGAATTCTCTCAAGTTTTAGATATAACTGTTTTGACATGAAGATTTGCTCTGAACCTGAAACTTGTGGGTTGCGAATGCTTGAGCTAAGTCTAGGTAGTTGATAGGTATGATATGAGAAAGTTGAGTTACTGTTTATCTTGTTCCTAGCAATACTGGAGTTCTGGAGAATTTATCTTTTGAAAATTAAAAATATTACATGATCAGTCTTTGTATGACGAGAACTTGAATTCCTACCACAGCCATATATACATGCCTTTTATATTAGGAAAACATTCACTATCATATTTACTGCTTGTATTTGCATTGAGTTTTGTCAAGCTTTGTTGAACCTTAGAGACTTGTCATGCTTTTAAAGTCAAGATCATGTACACTCCACTCATATATGCTACTTGTATCCTAGAAGTACGCATCCACATATATGCCATTCAGATCCACCAGAAAAATGCTCTACTCCTACCATGGGAGTAAGTAACCAAACCTATCCATATATTCCATTACCACATATGTAACTACTTCAAAGATTTCCTTGTTATCATCTCTCAAAAGTGTTATTATAGAAAGAGACTTGGGGTTGTCAAAAAAATAAAATAAAGAGAGTAAAACATGGACAAGTGTCCTATAAACAATGGGTACTTAGATGTCCGTCTCTCTAAAAAAAAAGAGCAAGCAATCCCACGTTCTCTCAAAAATTTCAAGTTCCAAAAGAAAGATGTATGTATATTTAAGGAGCAAAGTAGAATTAGGTTTCCACCATACACCCTCATATCTACACCATACACCATTATCCACCATATATCCCATACACATGCACATCTTGATTTGATTGTATGCCCTGTTTCTCTGGATCCATTGTTTGACTTTACAATATATGCTTTGCAAGTATGTATGCACTGTTTCTCCCCACCTATGAACTCCATATATTGCCTATTAGTTATAGTGTGTGAGAGAGAAGGCACATTGTTAATTTGTCTGTTCCAAAAATAATACATAATCTAAGAGAAGGTATAACACCATTGTTGCCTTAGTGAGGATCCACAAATACCACATATAGAGAGACTTGAGAGGGTCATACAAAAGAGACTTTGAGTTTATTTTGAAAACTTTGCAAACTCTAGGATGAAGGTAAAGTGAAGAGCTTGAGACATAGTACTTGGCTTGATCATTCTACTTTTCAATTACTTAAGACCCAAGTGATGGCTATAAGCCCCATGGTTAAAGGTAATATGGGTAAGTTTGAAAATCAGAATAGTTTACTCTAATCCAGAGGAGAATTCTTGTTTGAACGCATGTGTACCTTTAAGGCGTGAAAGCATTGTAGCAACTCCTGATCCATCATTGAGTTCATCTTTGCTCAGGGACGAGCAAAAGGTAAGCTTGGGGGAGTTGTTGATGGTCCTTAAGTACCAATTTTAATCGTCAACTAAACAAGGAAAAGGATCTAAATGAAACCACTAGCTAGAATTAGGGTTTATATTGAGAGAATTCCACAAGTTTTGGTGAATGTCTGTTTCTGCAGGGGGTTATCAGGAAATACCAAGGAAAGGCCCACATGTCATGTTTACATAGAGATATTTATCAACCGCACAATTTTCTGTACTCTAGAAGGTTCCAGGAGACACCAGAACGAACAGGAGGCGGAACGGGCCCGGGACCAGGGCGCCCGCCCTACCTCAGCAGCCAATTAGGCTCAAGTTCGCGGATCATTCTCCACCGCCTTTGAGGATGAATCTAAACCCTTCATATAGGTTGGTTTGATCCAACGACCCACGTTCATTTGAGGAGGCTATATAAGGAAGGCCCCTGTCTTCCCTAAGGATCATCTCATCTCATTATTCTTCTCCAGAGCAAAAGCTAGGGTTTCAATTAGAAGTGGAGAAGGAGAGAGGTCCCTCTAGTTGTCTAGATCTAGTTCTTCTAGTTCTAGTTCATCTAGTTGTAATTAGTGGTGAGAGAGAGGAGGAGAGAGCTAGGAGGAGCCGGATATGTCAGATCTTCGTCAACATTGTACCTTTGCAGCATCTGGTTCAGAGCAATCTCTAGGTTCTTCATTTATTATTTCTAAGTATCTTATTTCAGTTCTTACTTTATTCTATTTACGGGATCTCCGCTGGTATTGAGTGCTCTAGTTTACAGCTGGAATTAGAGTAGTAAGCGATAGTGTAGACGTGGTGTCTAGACTAGAGTTTACCTAAGTTTGCGCCCAATCCTACGGATAGTTGTGGTAGCCCCAGGGGTGACAGCTCTGTAAGGCCTTTGTAGTCCACCACGTTCGGGTTGGTGTTTTCGTAGAGCTTTTGGCAGCCTCTCCCGACTACCTTTCTCCCAGTCTTTATCGAGAGTCGGGAAGGTACTGTTGCTCCGAAGTAAGTAGAGTATAGTGGACCTTTGATTAGATAACTCCCTTAGAAACCTCTAAAATCTCTCTACCCAGTTATCTTGATGAAGGTATGGGTTGTCCCGATCTTTCGGTGGAGATAGATAACTACGATTTGACTGGAGAGACGTTCACGATCCGACTACAACCATCCAAGGACGCTGCGCCTTAGCGATCGATACACCAAATCCAGCGGTTGCTCACGATCTTGCAGATCACAACCAACCAAACCACTAGGGTTATTCCTGCAAGCAATCGAAGAACAAGCAAGAACAAGTAGAACAAGCACTCAATTGCAAATAAGAGATGAAGGATCAGATGTGATACACATGAAGGTGGGGTTCCGAATCAAGTAGAACGGATGGTCTAGTCGACCACACGCGTCTACAAGGAAGTAGCAGCAGCTAAACTTTCATCTAAACAAAACCCAATCTGTTTGTGGCGGCTCTAGGGGGATATAAGGAGGAGGGAGGACGACCAGAAGGGTCCTAGTGTCGTCCTACAACCCTAGGATGAGTCCCTAATGGACTCAACTTGATACACGGGCCATCGGCCCAAAATAGGGTGACGCAGCACCGTTGGCAGAAAAGATCTCGGTATTAAATTGTCTACTGCGCACACATCTGATAGGGTATAGGTATGAGTCCGGACCCATTGGAAAGTAGACTTGATAAGCTTTCCAAAAAGTCCTATCACGTCCCAATCGGAGTCCGTATGAAGTCGTGGCAACCGTCGCAAGTTTGGACTCTTCTGCAGTCCGAATTGAACTTTCCAAAACGTGTTGGACTTGGACTCTTTGTTTCCTTGGATCCAATATGACGTGGTGGCCTGGTGGAGAACGTTAGGAACACTTGGATTTGGTCCCCAATCAACTTCATTGACCATCCATGCTTTCCATATGCAATCTAACCCTTCCTTGATCCATGTAAGCAATTCTGAAAATGAAAACATACACACTTCATAGTGCAGCACCCATTCATCAAATGTAACAATGATAAATCTCATATAGAATGGTTTCACCTTTGGTATAGAAGTGGTTGGCATGGTCATATCTAAGCCGGTGATGTCCTCATCGTTCTCCCTTTCTTGACAGCAAACCGTCCTCGGTTTGACCACTGTCGGAGGATGTGTTATAGATACAAGCAAACCATACTCCCATTCTTGATAGTTATCCTGTTTCTTTAAAATAAAACTAGGGAAGCTTGACATGGCATGTTTATAATTATTGCATACCTCTAATTGATCACATCTTTTCACAGTAAAAGAAGATTGCAGAACTGAGCAAATGTAAATTCGATGTACCATATACTCCTCTTTACAATTATATTTTCCAACAGCATGGAAACTAACATTAGAAGAACATGGCAATGCAAATCTACCAATCAGTTTATTCTGCAAATAGCTAAGCTCACAAAGATCATCAAACTCAATGTACCCTATTGTATGTAAAGATGAAAACAATTGAATTTCTTCTTTTTCATTTACAATATGAACAATATGCTGGAATTCAGCACTCATTGATTTAGAATTTTTAGCTTTATTTGGTAGTTGTGGTATGGATATAAGTAATTCATTATCACACAACTCTTCTTTGTCACATGGAATATCAAGCATATGAAAGTGTGACAAAGGAAAATCAGCGATGGGTTCCACTATTGGTTGATCTAGGATATCAAGATTAGTGGACAAATGCAGTTCTACTAAAGCATGCTCACCTTGATTTATGTTACAACCATCTAACTTACCTTTGATGCTCTTCGCAAATGGTGTTCTTGCAGCTAGATTCATGCTCTCCTTTAATGTGTCACCTCTAATCTCAGATTGATCAATGCCAATTGGTATATTGGCATCCGCTTGCTGCAAATTGTTAGTAATAGGAGAGATATATGCTTCTATAGTATTTGTGAGATCTGTTTTTAGTGTTATTTCAAATTCACAAGCAAGATCAAACAACTCACCAAAAGTCTTATAATGTTTATCAACAAGGATATTCTGAATTTGCACATTAAGACCTTGCAAAAATCTATGTTCTAGAAACTCATCGTTTTCTTCAAAGCCACAACGTAGCAAACATAATTTCAGTCTATCTAAGTATTCTGCTATAGTTTTGTTTTCTTGTTTTATAGATTGCAATTTTTCATACAAAATATCAGAATAATAGATAGGAACAAAAACATCTCTAAAATGTCTTTTCATATCTTTCCATGATTGAGGAGCATTAGCAAATCTACAAAGGTGTTTCCACTCAGTTAAAGCATACTTAATAAGAACACTTGAAGCAACTTTAACCTTTTGTTTTTCAGATAGATCATACTTTTTAAATTCCTTGTCTACATGTAGCTCCCATTCAATATATGCATAAGGATCATAGTTTCCTTCAAAATAAGGTAGTGCAGATTTTATTTTATCAAACCAAACATCACATACCTCATGAGTAGCATGGTTATCACTTGTCACACCCCTAGCAAAGTGATTGGAATAGACAATCTGATCATCTCCAATTTCCATGTAGATTCCTGTCATGATTAGAACAAAACAAGAAACATACACAGTAGTATTTATGTTCCTATCAACTAGTAGGATGTGGTTGTTGTAATTCTCTCACTCTCAACTTGATCAAACAAATTCTTACAAGTTCTTACCCAGCAAAACAGGGGGTTGCAGCAACCAGCAAGTCGGAAACCTTGGATGTAGTGTATCGACACCGTAGCAACAACACCTGTCAAGCTGTATCCGGATATGTGGAGCTATAGGAGGGCTAAACAATAATGTGCAAGGAAGTACTAGCACCAAATTAGTCACAAAAGCAAGTTGAGAAATCGTTCAACAGAGGTACCGTGCTGGTCCTAGGCTAGACAGTGCTAGAGACGCGAGCCTAGACACAAACGAAGTCACGGTACAGCAAAAACAAGGCACAAGAATAGCAAGCAAAACACTCCCTTTCTTTTCCTCCTCTCTTCTTTTTTTTTCTTTTCTCTTCTTTTGTTTCTTTTCTCTTTCTCTTTGTTTTTCTTTTCTGTTATCCTCTTTTCTTTTCTTTTTCTTTCTGATTTTTTTTTCTTTTCTTTAACTCTCCTCAAAAACCTTTTCTTTAACTCTCCTCAACTAGAACAAATCTGAAACTTGACAAATCAGATTTCAACAAAAGCAATGGACAATGGTTTTTTTGAACAAGAGTAGAACTAGCAATGCTGATATTTTTTTGTGTGCCTAAATCAGATTTGGATGTGAAAAAAAAAATGTGGATGGATATGGTGCAGCGAAGATGTATATGGTAGCAATGATTGCAAAAGAAACATATATGATGTAGTGGAGTTGTATATGGTGATGGTAAACACAGCGGATATAGTGACCAAAACGTGACAAGAACTCGAAACTCTAAAAGCCTAACCCTAAGACCAGCAACACGACTCAACCGATGTAAACCAAACTCAACAAGCCCGAACTAATCAATACTAGTAAAAGGCTCAAAAGGTCTATGGGATTATGGGAAACGAATCTACTATTTTTTGTTGGCTTTTTCTGGACTTTAGGAAATTAAAAGCAAACTGAAATCTCTCACCGATGAAACCTTGCTTGAATACCACTTGATGAGGGTATGGGTTGTCCCGATCTTTCGGTGGAGATAGATAACTACGATTTGACTGGAGAGACGTTCACGATCCGACTACAACCATCCAAGGACGCTGCGCCTTAGCGATCGATACACCAAATCCAGCGGTTGCTCACGATCTTGCGGATCACAACCAACCAAACCACTAGGGTTATTCCTACAAGCAATCGAAGAACAAGCAAGAACAAGTAGAACAAGCACTCAATTGCAAATAAGAGATGAAGGATCAGATGTGATACACATGAAGGTGGGGTTCCGAATCAAGTAGAACGGATGGTCTAGTCGACACACGCGTCTACAAGGAAGTAGCAGCAGCTAAACTTTCATCTAAACAAAACCCAATCTGTTTGTGGCGGCTCTAGGGGGATATAAGGAGGAGGGAGGACGACCAGAAGGGTCCTAGTGTCGTCCTACAACCCTAGGATGAGTCCCTAATGGACTCAACTTGATACACGGGCCATCGGCCCAAAATAGGGTGACGCAGCACCGTTGGCAGAAAAGATCTCGGTATTAAATTGTCTACTGCGCACACATCTGATAGGGTATAGGTATGAGTCCGGACCCATTGGAAAGTAGACTTGATAAGCTTTCCAAAAAGTCCTATCACGTCCCAATCGGAGTCCGTATGAAGTCGTGGTAACCGTCGCAAGTTTGGACTCTTCTGCAGTCCGAATTGAACTTTCCAAAACGTGTTGGACTTGGACTCTTTGTTTCCTTGGATCCAATATGACGTGGTGGCCTGGTGGAGAACGTTAGGAACACTTGGATTTGGTCCCCAATCAACTTCATTGACCATCCATGCTTTCCATATGCAATCTAACCCTTCCTTGATCCATGTAAGCAATTCTGAAAATGAAAACATACACACTTCATAGTGCAGCACCCATTCATCAAATGTAACAATGATAAATCTCATATAGAATGGTTTCACCTTTGGTATAGAAGTGGTTGGCATGGTCATATCTAAGCCGGTGATGTCCTCATCATATCTTATCTATCCTTGGATGCTCTTAGTTCTTATCTAGTACACTTCACGTTCCCCGTGGAAATCAATACCCTTGGAATACTCACGGGTGAAAGCTACAGCGGTATCCGTGCGCTTGTGGATTTATCTGTGTGTGTTAAGAAATACCAACACTATGTAAGTATCTGACTAGATAGCTGTGATTTAACTTGTGACATCATTTGGTCTCATGTAAGAATAAATAAATGGATATGAGAACTATATGTATCACATAAGTGTAAAATAAATTTCCATAGCTTTCTAGTAACATGCTTACTAAGGTTTAGTAGATTGATACACCTGTTTAAAATCATGAGCTTTTATAGTGAACTTTTAGTGTATGCTTAACATGCTATAATTATCTAGAAGTTTACTATGCACGGTAAAGAGTAGTTATCAATTTTATCCTGCTAAATGAGCAAATTGATAAGTACATGACAACTAGTGAAAGTCTGATCAATAACCCTTCTTAGCATGTTTAGAATGTATCTTACTATCATCATTTAAGTAGAAGTGCATGTTTCTATATAAATACAATTCATCCATCCTTTTCATGTTATCAATATAGTAGCTGCACTAAGCTTGTTATGTTCGTATAATTTCCTGATGTTATAGCATGTAGATGTAAACCTACTGTTGTGTGATGCATGACTAAAAACAAGTTTGCTTGACATAAGTTAAAACTTGTCTTCTTTACTAGAGAAGAGATATAAATCTGTCTGGTAAAAGAATTTAAATGATAAAACCTCTTGCCACCATGATTTGGATGTTATGCATGATTGCCTTGCTATAGATGTACAGTTGTTATGTATGAAGTCTTGTGCTTAGTAACTGTGCTTAAGCTAGTGTGATGGATTGATTTTTTTCACAATGCTTGCTTGAGCTCATGACATATGTGTGTGGTTGTTTTGTTACCTAGTTGGTACCATAGTTGTCCCCTCTTGTGTCCTCGGTGAGCATTCGAGTGTCGAATAGCTTTATCTTGGATCATCTCTCAAGTTATGTTAATCTCATTGCTATCATCCCTAATTAGGTTCTCTCTCTTAGAAGCCGGAACCAGTAGACGTGGTTGTTAGCCCTCGTATGGTTGTGTAACTATGTTTTGGTTTGTCTCCTGAACAAAAGCTTAGTTCCTTTAAGTGCTTGCTTGATGTAAATGTTGTGCTCTTGTGTGTAAACGTCCTAAACCAATAACCCTTATCGGACCTCCTTGTTCCTTATCTTATGGGTGATCGAGTGCAACATCTATTTGTGTCCATCTGGTTTGGAACCTTTTTCGCACAAGATCATATCGTGCTTTATCAACTGAGTCCCTAATTAGTGTATCGACTCTGTCCCTTGAGTCTTTCTTATTGTCTCTAACTTTATCAAACTCTCGGGATGTTGATCTATTTGGATCTATCCTTGACAAGAACAGATCTCATCAGCATCTATGTTTGGTAATCTCCTTGGTAAACACAAGTTGTACGTGGACTTAAATCCATAGTCTTCCACGCATCCTTGTGTGCACTTGAAAATCCTTGTTTCTCATGTGCCATGTCTTTACCTTGGGATCTCCTTGTTAACTTTAAACCGTGTGACCAGCTTTACTTGTTATTCCTCCCTTGCATAGTTCTTACTCCCATGCAATCTACTTTGTTGCACATGAGATTTTGCGTCGGTGTATGTTTGGTAGTGGTGTTACGACGAGCATTCTACGGTGTTGTGACGAAACCGAGAGCCTCCTGTGGGTGCACACACAAGGTTGTGTTGCTCGGCACACGCTGGTATCATGAAATGGTTAGTCATAATCCATTGCAAAGGATACACTAGTGTAATATTTCTCATGTGTTTCTCCTTGGTTATCGTTCCTTATCTTATCAGAAGATCCCTACATCGGACCAAATGCAAATGGATCTCCTTCTGAAGTCACTTCGTGGGTAACCTTTGAAGAACAAGTCACAGATATAAACAATGAGAGACCACAAGAAGTGGCTTACAAAGGATGATGCTTGACCATGTTGTTAAGTGAGGTTATACATATGTTGGATAACACTTATATCCTCCATGTTGGATCAAAAGGACACACAACACTTAAACTTGGATAAGTGTCAGTTGGACCAGACTTCCCTAAGAAATATCAAGTGCTAGATTGGGTCATCTCGTGTTTATGATCTTTTTGGATTCACGTTCTCAATCTTCGTGCAAAGATGACCATACAGTCAGAATCCACCATCTTGGATGGAATCCCGTGTCTAGTAATGTTGATGATGTTGGTCAGCATATAACTATATGGGCTAAAGTCACCTGCTATAAGAGTTGAAGCCTTGGAGATTTTAGTGTTGAGAGACAACTAGTTAGTTACAAGTGAGAATGTTAATCTTCAGTTAATTAACAACTCCTTGGTAGCTATGAAGGCTATGTCTCACAAAAGAATGATAAATAAGAAACAACAACGTTAGTCGGCAATACTGGTGATGCTTCTTCTCTAGGCCATTTGTTGCCTGACAAGTCAATTCGATCATGGACACTCACATAGATAGTACAAGGTGTTATATGAGCTAAGTCAAAAGCTAGTGGAAAGTATGTTCCTAGCCTCAGTCAGAACCATTGTGTATCAATTTTTAGGAAAAAGAAGGTATTCAGAACTCTTTGGTATGAAGCACTTGAGCATATCTAGAAGTGGTGCCTTGCCTTTACAAGAATGTTTCTCCATGTGGACTATGCTTGTGCCCTACAAAAACACCTCACAAGTATAGTGCTTGCGCATCACCTGTACATAAGTCAACGGTTAAGGTTGTTTTCTAGGAAACATGTAAGGGAATATCCAAACCTCTCCCTTAACAAGAAGATGTAATTACAACATGAAGAGTTAAGTAGTGTAGAATACATCACAACGTGTGAAGCAAGAAAAGGGAAGATGAGAAGTCTGTCCAGATTTCAGGATGCTACACATGATGTCTTTAAACTATCGAGTAGAGGCTTAAACATGGTTAGTTGTCAACACTCTTTGAGCTCCTTTCTTGCTTAGGATACTTCAATGTCTTAAGTTGGATTGAGGCTTAGTTGAGTAAAGCTTTAAATATGACATAGGTCATGTCAGTAGTTCGCTACTGTTTAAAAATAGAGCAGTTTTGGAAAGTGTTGGTTTGGATAGTGGAACAATATTTGTTGGAACTGAATTTTGGTTGGTAGTCAGAGGACTCTTGTGCTGATGTGCCTACCAAAGTTCGGGCACTATAGAGAAGAAATCTCTAGAGTTGTGAACTCAGAACCAGGATATATAGAATCTGCATTTTTTCTATTGACTTTGTTTTCCTCCCTTTTACAAGGATGTGTTGCAGTATGACAGGTTTAGCAGCGTGGTCAATGTGTGACCTTGATTAATCCTTTGGGTGCTCTCTAGAGGACTCTGTGTACCCTGAGGTACACTGCTTTTGTTCCCTCATATGGATGATGTTTGATCAATCAAGATCTTCTGCAAATGAACCTGTGCCTATGCGAGTTGAAAACAATTTGAAAAGTGTCAAAACAACAGATTCTGGAAGTTGGTCATTGACATGAGAAAGGAAGACTTAATGTCAAAAATAGCTCAACAAGACTGGTCTGCTACCGTGTAATGCAACTTGACTTATAGTACAACTGCATCCTGTAGGAAAGTGATCTGCTTGCGGGGTGTGGATTGTTCTCTAGTTGTTGAAGGTTTGCAACTTTTTGTTGTCCTCCAAGCCTCGTTAGTATCCTTCTCGATAATGGATTCCGATGCTAACTTTTCTTGGTACTTTCTATGTGTTCTTATCCAAGAGGTTGCATCTTTTGGAACCCAAATAATTGTTGCCATTTGGATATGATGATTCCCTTAATGGATGTTTAGCAGACATGCTAAGTTGATAGAGTTAGCTATCACATTCACTACTCTCTCAATAGACTCAGATAATGAAGTGTTGTCATCAGAGAAAGAGAATTGTACACATGGAACATTAAGTAACTTTCCATCGGTTAACATATGAGGAATTGGCCAAATGCGACTACATGGATGTTGTTGGTTAGTTAATCGGTTCCTCATCATCTCAAAAGGGTGTTTACTCGGTTAATCACCTTGTTCATAGGAAAAGTGGTACTCAAGCCGCTTGGTAGAGGACTACTTTGTGAACTTTGTGGATAAGGTTTATACTTCAGAACCTGCAGTTCAGAACAAGTGTCATATAGTTATGCTATAGTGTTTGGAAAGAAGAGATACTTGTGAGAGATTGTTATGCCCTGAACCACTCATGGTATCTCGAGAATAAAGTATTGTACTGTCTTGGATTCCTCCCAAAGTAACAATGCTTCATGGAAATCAATAAAGAAAATTCTTCAAACAAAATTTCCTAAGAACAGTAAGTATCCGGAAGTGGTCTGGACAAGAGTAGTCACTCTCATGCTCAAAGCTGAGTTGTCAATGCTCTAGCTGATGTGGGAAGATGGGTAATATGATTCTCTCCCTTGAAAGTCCTTCGTTCCGAATCTCGGGACGAGATTCTTTTTTAAGGGGGGAAGGGCCGTAACACCCTCAGTGTTAAGCACGGGCTAAGAAGTAATTAAGCCTAATTATATCAACTCAAGCGATAATCGGAGACTATAGTTCCTATATGGGAGTATATGATAAGGTATTTATTCTATGTGCCTCATCTCTATTTCCATATATATGAACCATTGGAGAAGTTTCATGAAGTTTAGAACCGAAAAGTTAATGGAAAGGAGGATTCATATAATTATCGGATTTACCATGTGAAGTGGGAATAATTATATAAGTCAACCGAGTCTAACGACCTTGCCAAAAATACTCCACTTGAACTCGACAACAAAATTCGTGAAAGGTTCATGCGGAGCGGAAGTGGAGACAATGCCCGGAAAATATTGGAAACCCCAGTTTTGACCATCGTTGACTGACAATTTGGAGATCTCGCATGTCGACGCGCATTGAACGAAAGTTGTAGACCGGATCGAGACGGACAAACTTCATTCAAACATCGAGACCTGAATTAGAGCCAAAAATAGTGAAACAGATGACCGAAGATCATCGGAATGCTAGTTCTTGGTACCCGCAAGGTTTTCTTCGGGAATCAATAATTCGCAAACCGTTTGGAGTTTGACTGTGGTTCTTGAAGCAAAATAATCTACTCAACGAGACCTTCGCACTCGGAATTTCAAAATGAATTACAATTTGTTAGTGGCATTTTTTGAGAATACCCCAATTTAAAGTGGCATTTAATGAATTTGGTGGGGAAGAGGGAAAAGGAAAGAAATAAAAGGCCGAGCCTCAGCTCTAGGCCGAACCTCACCCATCGCACCCTCCCTCCTTTCTTTTCTGCCGAGCAGCAGAGGAGCTGCTCTCCTCTCCTCCCTCCTCACTCTCCCATGGCTAAACCCTAGCCCTTCCTCTTCCTCTACCATGACCGGCAGGGGCCCCTTCTCCTCCTCCCTGCGCTGCTCCAGCAGCGTCCAGCAGGCTGCTCGCCCCAGCCCCGGCCCCTGCGCGAGAGCGCTGCTCGCCACTGCTGCTGGCACCTTGCATCTCCTGTAGCAGGGCATGGAGCTGCTCGCCCTCCTCCTCTCTTTTTCTGCTGCCGAGTTTGGGCAGGGGAGCCCGAGCCCCTGGCCCCTGCTAGGGCAGCGCCCCTCCTTGGCTGCTGCTGCTGCTGCTGCTAGGGAAAGCAGGCAGCCGGCCACCATCTCCTCCGTCGACTCCAGCGTTCCTCCGGCAACCTCGACGACGACCATCCTCTACCCCATCCCCATGGTTGAAAGCTTCGAGAACAGCACCCCTCTCTCTTTCTCCCTTGCATTTTCAGTTTTCCGATTCCTGCAATGAAGTTTGAAAATGCATGTAAATTCATAGAAAAATCGCATGGACCTATGGTTGTGCTTGTTGGAAAGCTTGTTAAATTCTCTATGCAGTAGATCTATTGGATGATATGACTTGTGTTGATTTTATTGCTATAAAAATTGATTATTCAGTTAGGGTTAGAAAAATGCATTTGTATGATTTATATATTTGATGCCGATGAGGTGTGCTCCAAAAATTGTGAAATAATTATAGTGTATTCCTAATGCTATGAAAATTTTATGGTTGAAATTTAATAATTACAGGTTGGATAGTTTGTGAGTTATAAAAATAACAAAGATTATATTTATTATTTTGGATTGCATGCATGTTATCTGAAGATTTATGTTTTTCGTGAATAAAATGTTGTTTTCTGTTGGTATGGTGATACCAAAGTTGTAGATAATGATATGATGAAGATTGTGTTAAATTTTTATGGTCATATCTCTAATAATTTAGGAGATATGAATTTATCAAGTTGATGGCTGAAAACTGTCATTCTCTGGACAGACCTGGATGTTTGTGTTGTTTGACCAAGTTAAACTTGGAATCATGTCTTGAGCATGTGGAAACATTTATAGTACATTTCATAATCTTTCCAGAGTGTCCAAGTTCATATTTTTATGAGCTCTAGATCTTGAGTTATGGCTATTTCAAGAAGGGTTAGCAAATCTGTCCCTAGTTTGGACAGAGATGCATCCCTTGTCTTTTTCAAGTTGGTTAAGTGTTGAATCATGTTAAGTTGATTATAAGAAACTTGTATTTAACTTTATAAGCTTTTGAACAAGTCTTGATTTATGTATGTTGGGGTTCTAAAACTCTAGTTATGCTTGTCTAAATATTGATATCAATGTTATGTTTATGAAATGCTTCGCTATTAGTAGGACTAAATATGCAGTGTTCTTTATGCAAGTATTTTCATGATGTTAATATGGTTTTCTGTAGTTGCAATGTATAACAATGTTGAGCATAATATCTAAGGTTTCTAAAATATCTAGAACCACCCTTATGTGAGATCTAGAACTCAAGTTCTTAATTTTATAAGTTGCATGTCAAGTCTGTCAATGTTGGACATAGTTGCTTTCCTATGCTTGTTTGACCTTGTTATGATAATAAGCAGGTTTAGATAACTTTCTAATCTTTCTATTAAGTTAAGATTTATGCTTTTTGGATGTTTGTAACTCAAGTTATGCATGTTGGAATGAAATGTTACTATTCTGTCCTAGTTAGAGCAGATCTGATACATTGGCATGTTTGACTTGTTTAACCTTTGAATTAGCTTATGGTGGTATTAACAATGTTGTAGATAATTTCAATACCTTTCCAGAAAGTCTAAGTTCACCTTTAATCAATGCTTATATCTCTGGTTATAGTCAAAACAAGTAACATATATGCTGTTGTCCAGAATTCGCTTTGCATATTAAATTCATTACTCTAGTTTATGCTTGTTGATTTAATCCTTTGGTTAGTTCTTGGGTGATGAACTCTTGCAATGCCTTGGTTAAAATAGTAAGCATGTAGGCTCTTAATAGGTTATACTTGATGTTATTGCTAGCAACCTGTGATAGTCATGTGTCATGTTTGTTGTAAATAAATCTATATGCTTATGTGGTTGTTGTCATATAGCAGCCCTAGTTCATGTATGCTATCATTGTTGAGTAGTTCTTGGTTGTAGCCTGCTTGTAATGGCTGAGCTTGGATTAAGTTAATTGGTATACTTGATATGTTTGCTATCCTCTTGTGATATGTTGAGTGATAACTAGTTAAATAATCCCGAGTGCTTATATAAGTATGGCTTAGTCTTGTGCTTGTCATAAATACTTGTATATGTCTTGTGTTGCTTCATCGCATTCATACACTTGCATCTTGCATCTCATTTAGGTACGCTAGGTACACTACGTGGAGATATGATGGTTGGAGCCAAACCGAAGACGGTGTTTGGTGGAGCCAACCTAAACATGGTGTTGGTGGATGAATCCAGGAGACGAAAGGAACCAAGAATACGAGCGTGGATCTACAGAGCTCACCAAGCGAGTGTCCTCTAACCATCGCTAACTTTGTATCGGTTCCGAAGGCAAGCCTCGGAGCAATACAAGACTCCTTCAATTCACAATATTGCTTGTGCATTAAGTTATAGGAGTTGAATGAAACCCTTTACTGCATTACCTTCCTTGTCCACTAAAAAGAACCTTGTAGGCCCAGGATCGAAACATATGCTTAGCCTTGCTTAGATCGGTAGAGTGGGTGGTCTGATATCACCCACAATGATAGGTGATACTGGTCACGGTTGACTATATTTGCTATTGTGGAAAATAACCATGTGGAAGTAATAAATCGAGACCGGACGGACAAGGTGTATGTGAGCCACTTGACTTGAAGGTCTTGTGAGCGGGTTCTCTCCGCCTGTGTCGTTAGGCACTAGATCGTGGTTGGACATCCGCCGAGATTGAACGCATGCCTCCTTCATAGCTGGCCGAATAACTCGTTTCGACCGCGAAGCCTAACTCTGTGGGTTCGGGCCGGAATCTCCCCCTACTTGGGTCATAAAGACCGCGAGTGGCATACTAGACCATGGGTAAGTATCCTGAACGTCCTGGCTACGTACCAAGGGTAGGCAATGCTTGAACGTCCTGGCTATCCGTGAGTCGCTACTTATGCCTATACCCGGGAGATCCGCGGGCTACCCGAACGATAGTGAAGGTGACCCGTCAAAGTCAACCCGATGGGGAAGACTTGGGTGTGATTGAGGAATAAACCTCCAGCTGGATAGGAATTCGATTCAAATCGCGGTCTCTCCCCGTCAGTGAGAAACTTGAAAGATCTTCCTCCCACTGTAGAAACTTGAACCCTAATAAGTAACCAGAAGATGGTTATATGGTTTACATGCCAAACTGGATATGGTTACTATTGTGATGCTTTAATTAAGTGATTGCTCTAGATCAGGTGCAAATCTAGACTTGGTAAGCTTCACTAATCTTGATGCTAAAATATTGATTAAAATATTGAAAGATAGGACTCAAGGTAGTAATGCTCTTTTTGCAAAATTTATGCTATCCTGTCAACTCCACTATATGAGTCTTGCATATCCTTGGGAGTCTTTTTATTTATCTCCTGTCAGGTAAGTCTAGCTGAGTACATTTGAGTACTCAGGGTTTATCCCACCCTGTTGCAGGTGAAGGGTTTCGTCCAGCTGAAGGCGTGGTTAACCACCGATGGGCTTGGTGATTCTATAATTACTTCTTACCTATATGCTATTGTTGGAGGATGTAAATTTAAGCTAGCAATGTATTTCAACTTATGTTACTATAATTATTTCAAAGCTATGTTGTTTCTATAATCAGTTTTGAACTCAGACTTGTATTATTATTTCTGATCTTACTTGTAATATTATTTTCGCTGCAAAAACTCTGTGTAAGTGATTGGTGTTTACTTAATCAAGCGATCTGGGATTGGTTTGTTCATTTACTGGGGTCCTTCGGAATTCTCGGCGGACTACCGAACTGGTATAAGTGAGAGTATGTGCGTGTCAACGTGTTAAACGGGGACAGTCTTGCTTGATCTTGTATTAGTTGGGCGGTTCTGTGACAAGCGCCACCGCACGCGTAGGATACATAAGGACTCCCAAGGAGACACGCTGCTGGCAACCCGCGGCGCAGAGGGCGAGCAGCTGATGCACGCTTAGGGAGATGCCAGGGCAAGGCCTTTTTCCGAGAGGTTCGATCGTGACGTGACCAGGGCTTGTGGAGACCGTTCCTACAGACGCTGGACGAAAAGCCATGCTACTTGTAGAGTCGTCGACCGTACCGTGGTCGTATACAGATTCTGGGCGCATAACCTCATGGCTCCCGACCCAAGTGATATCGCCCGGCTTCTGGGGAAATACCATTTGGGAGGTCTGTCGATGTAGTCATAGCGCCTAGGGTAGCTACTTCTATTCGCTATGATTCATTGGCATGGATCCCTTGGCGAGCACGACGGGTTGGTCACGTGCCGCAAGGCCTCGTGAGACGGGTTGTCTTCTGGTTGGTAGGCCCATAAGGTCCCTAGGGATATGCCGAGGTAATATCCCCAACAAATAATAATGCATATCTTGCTTAGACTAGAACGAGAGTGCAGTCACGGTCTTCTCTTTATCACTCATATCAAAATCACCTTGTTTGTAGCCTAAAGGATAATAGCAATAGATTTGGTTAGTCAGATGCACCCTTTCTCCCTGCAGAAAAACAAATTACGATACTCTGGATAATCTCCCGGGTGAAGTGCTCACCGATATCCGTGTGCTTGCGGATTATTTCCCAGTGATTCTTCTGTCTGTGTTAACAAATATTAACAAGCATTTCTGGCGTTGTTGCCGGGGAGAAAGACGGTTTGCTGAGATAACCTTGAGTCTTGCTATTATCTTGTACCTATACTTTTATCTTTTCTTATCTTTTTTCAATTTCTTTATTTCTTACCTTTTCTATCCTTATGGAATGCTATGCTAGTTTTGAACTATGGTCATCCATTTACCTTTTTCCTTTTTTTCTTTTTACCATCTTTCTCATCTTACCATATTCTTCTTAACACGTTTATAAATACTCTACTCCAAAGGGCGACTTGTTGGAGATTCCACCATCTTTATCCCCTATTCTTACAAATGGCTATGAGCTTTGCCCTGCTTGTATAGCCATGGTTTGGGAGAAATCTTTCTCTAGTCTTGGTTTAGTTTTAAATCCAGTTGAAAATATGAATTATCCAAGTATAGAGGAGGCCCCAAACAAGACCAAATTGAGAGTTACCAATCCAAGTGGAATTTTGAACTTACATCAAGAATCAACCATAGAGATTGGAGAGGAAAATGATATCAATGGGCATGGAATCTATTCCATAACTATCTCTTTAAATCCATGCTCATATGAGACATCTCCCATACCCATTGGTCTCTTTATCATTACTATTTATGACATCTTCAACACCCTCACTCTTTCTGTTTACAAAAACTATAAAAGGGTGGTTGTCGATGCATATGTCTATCATAAATTTTGTAGATCTCGTTGTGTAAATCTTGAGATAGGTAAAGAAGGGGAAACTGCTTTTCTAAACAACACATCTTGAAAGGTCTCCCTAGGACAAGCTTAGTATCCTAAAACAAGCATCTCTTAGAGCTTAACATGAGTATTCACCCTTTTTGTTGCCTACCTTGTGAAACGAGCATAGAAATATATGATTATATTCCCTCGGGTATTTTTGTCACTAACCTTTCCAGGTATAGAACAGAAAGAATGAAGGAATACCAAGAATAAGGTGTGTCCAACCAATCATCATGCAACAATGAATTACATTCATCCAATCTTGATTTTTGCAAAATTCAAGCTTGGGGGATAACCCATCATACAAACAGCTCTTGCCATGTTGATATAGTATATTAGTTGTACCTACCTTTAAGGCATGCCCAACTATAAAAAAAAACATCCTACTCTTTCATCTTCACATGAGTAAATCTCCATAATACTTTCATGCTACCTTTGTTTGCTATAGTATATGTTTAGGTTTTGAAGAATTTTCATATATCTTTTAAATTATGCATGGTGCTTAGTTTAAATCAAAGGTATTTGGATATTACATCGAACGGCTTTTAAATTAAGCGTGGTGCTTAGGTTAAAATGTCTTCCTAAGTCAAATTAGACATGGTGTCTAGGTTAATTTTTGAACAGATAGTATGCTGTAGTAGATATCGAATATTTTGTTGGACTAACCCCTGTAGGAAAACTTTCAGTATCAAATTGGGAAAGTCCTGAGAGAAACTCACATTGGAGATGAAGAGAGACACATGAACTTCAACAACTTTCACAAGAGATACACAACTAATTCATCAATAGATGAATTCCATGGAGTAAGGAGAAGACAAGGATAACCTTAAACCACTTAATCCATGGAAGAGAAGGTGAACAAACTTCAAGACAAGACAATGAAAAGACCAACAAGATCCGAGGAACAAGGATGAGGAGTGGAACAAAGGAGACAAGCTATTAATGCTTAACCAGCTGATCAAAGGAAGCTTCTATGAGGTGTTACAGAGCCATCATTCTTCAAAATTAAAGGTAAGTAATCATCACTCTAAAAGCATTTCTTTGATTCTGGTACTCACATAAATAAATATCTAAAACATGTTGAGCTACAAAATTATTTGATCCAACCTCATAAACTCAACATGTTAGTTCTTTAAAGCTTGTTCCTAGTACCACATTCTTATTCTCACAAATTTAACCATATGGGCTGAAAAAGTGCTACACTCATACTTATCTTTTGATTTTTTTTCACCCATGTTATGGTTAAACAAAATAATCAATTTTGCTTGATGTGTTTAGGATAGAGAAGAATGAATAAAACTTTGGTTCTGTTGGTGTTTTCCCACCAACAGAGCCCATGCACTTGATGTCTGCCTTGTTTATTTGAGCAGGACACTTCTTCACCATGTCATCAAGAGGATGGGTGGATGACACCCCACCAATGGAGATAGGAGATTCAAGACCTATCATCCCAATCTCCATTAGAGCTTACACTCTTGAAGAAGATGTCTATGACCTTGGAGCAAGTGTCAACATCATGTCAAACTTGCAGATCAAACACTATGCTACCCCAAGGCAATTCCTTAATATATCAGCATACAAGTTGGGAATTCGTTCATACCAGTAAACCTTGTGATTGGAGAAACAGACAGAGATGAGAAATCCCTCATTATCTTGGGCGCCCACTCTTAAGAACAGCTAATACCATCATCTACACGGATAGCGCCAAGATCTGTTTCCCAATCAAGGATGAGAAGGAGAGGTTCACTTTCAAGAAACATACACTCAAGGCTCCTACTCATCCTTAGAGGCCTACGAGGATACAACTGTTGCTACAAGGAAGAACAGTAAAGCTCAACAACCAAGAGAAGACCCAGATGATCAACACTATTGATTTAGGGTATGGCCAACTCCTTCAATTAAATACCTCACTAAGCTGGATGATCCAGGAGTACCTACCATTGATTGCAAGATCAAGGAAAGTACATCCCACAAGACATTTTGCAACATTGGATCAAGTGGCAACACAGTGTCTGTGGTAGCCTATCAACATTTATATGACAGTAGACCACTATACCAGACATATGTACAGCTTTAGCTAGCAGACCAATCATTCTGATTTCCGGAGGGAATAATAAAAGACATCATAATCAAAGATCACTATGTTCCCGCCGACTTCATGGTTTCATTGGAGGTAAAGATGGAGTCCACCTTATTCAAGGAAGATTTTTCCTCAACACCACCAGCACAATCATCTTCATATCAAAAGAGGACTACTTCCAATTTCCTGAAGAGAAGACGTATTGCTACTTCAATAGCCACACCACTTATAAGAAGACAAGGAAGCATTGCTCTCAATGCCAAATGAAGCAAGCCACCAAGGATGGATGGACAAATTATCCAAGAGAAAGTTGTACCACCAACGAAGGATGTATCACAAGCTACAGAGAGCAAAGAAGAAGTAGAACCTCAAAATAGTGAAATGGAGGAAGTGAAACCTCAGACTAAGAAAGGGTGGAAGAAGAGACTTCATCAAAACATTAACACAAGGTGAACAAAACATCCAAGTCCTCATCAGGATTGGATAACACTCCTGAAGATATTTTAACCAGAAGAGATGTCCGAATCGACGGACCTAAATCTCCGAACCTTGGCCAAAAGGTAAACTCGGTAAGTTATCTGCATATTTAATTCTGCATTCCACCACCATAATTAATTCTGGCGCTATTAACCAACATAAAATTGAATTTGCATATTTAATTTTCACACTGCATTAGTTTAGCTTACACACTCGAAATTTCTAGTGTTGTTGTGCTCTATTATCATTTATTGCATAATCATCTTTACCATGACATATCTACATTTCTGCATTGCAAAAAAATCTTTAAGCCCCATGTGAGAGAACTTATGGTAATACCATAAGGGAATTTACTATGGTGGCACAAAAATAATTTTTATTTTTTGCTTGCATCATAAAATAGAAAATTCTAACAAAGAGATGAGATATTCAATTCCTGCTATAACATATTAAAGTTTAAATTAGCTCATAAAATTATTCAATTACTCTTTTGGCTGACCACTAACCCATTGTCATAATGGAGCCTCGAGTTTTGTTTGTTCTTGTCGGAGTATAACCATGCAGGATCGAAAGCACCAAAGAGGAGTGAGCCCAACCAGGAGGCTACTTCCAAACATCATTCAAAGCAACTATAGCAAACATCTAGCTTGGGGGAGGGCATCCCCCAGTTATCAGGTAAGTATATCTATGCGATTATCGAGTGTATCTTATAGTCATAAAAATATCAAAAATATGTGAACACATGAAGGTTCACCATAGTATCATATGAAAGTTTAAAATTGCTAAAAACATATGGGCACATGAAGGTCCATGTCTATCAAGTCTTAAGAGTCCTAAATAAAGAATATATATATATATATATATATATATATATATATATATAGTTAGGTGTGTGTGTTTAATTTGTTTAGAGTCAATAAAAGCCATGAACAATAATTTTGTCTTGGAAATGATGAATAGTTGCTCTGCCGTAATCCCTTTCAAGTACCTAGTTTTCAGCCTTGAATTCTCCCGAGTTTTAGATATAATTGTTTTGACATAAGATTTAATCTGAACCTAAAACTTGTGGGTTGCGAATGCTTGAGCTAAGTCTAGGTAGTTGATAGGTTATGATAAAGTTGAGCTGCTATTTATCTTGTTCCTAGCAATACTAGAGTTCTGGAGAATTTATCTTTTAAAAATTGAAAATATTACATGATAAGTTTTTGTATGACGAGAGCTTGAATTCCTACCACAACCATATATACATGCCTGGTAGATTAGGAAAACATTCACTATCATATTTACTACTTGTATTTGCATTGAGTTTTGTCAAGCTTTGTTGACCCTTAGAGACTTGTCATGCTTTTAAAATCAAGATCACGTACACTCCACTCATATATGTTCCTTCTATCCTAGAAGTACGCATCTACATATATGTCATTCAGATCCACCAGAAAAAATGCTCTATTCCTACCTTGGGACTAAGCAACCAAAAATATCTCAGTTCTCTACCTATCCATATATTCCATTACCACATATGTAACTGCTCCAAAGATTTCCTTGTCATCATCTCTCAAAAGCTTTATTATAGAAAGAGACTTGGGGTGTTAAAAAAAGAGAGAGAAAATAAAGAGAGTAAAACAGGAACAAGTGTCCTATCAAAACAATGGGTACTTAGATGCCCGCCTCTCTAGAGAGAGAGAGAGAGAGAGAGAAAGCAAGCCCAAGTTCTCTAAAAAATTCCAAGTTCCAAAAGAGAGATGTATATATATATATAACGAGCAGAGTAGAATTAGGCTTCCACCATACACCCTCATATATCCACCACACATATATATTCACCACCATACACCCTCATATATCCACCACACATATATATTCATCCCCATACATCCACCATATATCCCATACACATGCACATCTTGATTTGATTGTATGCCCTGTTTCTCTGGATCCATTGTTTGACTTTACAATATATGCTTTGCAAGTATGTATGCGCTATTTCTCCCCACCTATTAACTCCATATATTGCCTATTAGTTATAGGGTGAGTGAGAGAATGCATAACACCATTGTTGCCTTGGTGAGGATCTAGAAATACCACATATTGAGAGACTTGAGAGGGTCATACAAAAGAGACTTTGAGTTTTATTTTGAAAACTTTGCAAAACTCCAGGATTAAGGCAAAGTGAAGAGCTTGAGACATAGTGCTTGGCTTTATCATTCTACTTTTCAATTGCTCAAGACCCAAGTGATGGCTATAAGCCCCATGGTTAAAGGTAATATGGGTAAGTTTGAAAGTCAGAATAGGTTACTCTAATCCAGAGGAGAATTCTTGTTTGAACGCATGTGTACCTTTAAGGCTTGAAAGCATTGTAGCAACTCCTGATCCATCTTTGAGTTCATCTTTGCTCAAGGATGAGCAAAAGGTAAGCTTGGGGAAGTTGTTGACGGTCCTTAAGTACTAATTTTAACCGTCAACTAAACATGAAAAAGGATCCATATGCAATTCACATCTAGATATAGGGGGGTTTACTAATGAAATTCCACAAGTTTTGGTGAATGTTTGTTTCTGCAGGGGATTATCAGGAAATACCAAGGAAAGGCCCACATGTCATGTTTACATAGAGATAATTATCAACCGCACAATTTTTTATACTCTAGAGGGTTTCAGAAGACGCAGGAAGAAACGAGAGGGCGAGCGGGCCTAGGGGCAGGGCGCCCGCCCTACCCCCTTGGGCGACCGCCCTGGCCAGGCAGCCAATCAGGCTCCGCCTCGCGGATCTCCCCCTCCACCGCCTTTGAGGTTGCATCTAATCTCTCCATTAAGGTCGGTTTGATCCAACGACCGACGTTCATTTGAGAGGGCTATATAAGGAGAACCCCTGCCCCCTGGCAAAAAGGCAATCCATTATTCTGCATATTTTCTGGAGAGGATTCGCTAGAGAGGATCCCTTATGGATCTATTCTCTAGGCCTTAGCATTCAAGAGAAACTATCATTAGTTTCTTTGTGAGATTAGAGTTTACTCTTCTAGATTAAGAGAGATAGAGTGGAGGTGTGGATTGGAGGAAGCCCGGCCTGTCGGTGTCTCCTCTCCAGTTTGTATTGACGGGTGTAGAATCATGAACCCTTGTGTTTAGGCGATTAACGACAATACTAGGTCACTTTGACTAACGTGTGTTTTGCAGAGGCAAAGTCTTTGATGTTAGGTCATTAGTGATGCTTTGTGAATGGGCTTAATGGATATTCATGCCCCCAAGATAGAAATCGTTTCAGTTGCAAAGGATGAAGATACAAGTGGAAGACTAGGCTAGTCCTTAGTGCCATAGGGTTGAGAAGGGCACTAAGTATAGCTAGGACTTTTTTTTTCCTTTGACCGTACTATAAAGGGGGGTATGAGATTAGTAGCTTGACCTAGGAGAGTTTAGGAAAGTGGGTATATGCACACTTGTCACAACTAGTCCTAGAGACCTTGCTTTCAGCCCTTGGTAAACCCTAGAAATGGTAGGAGCAAAATCCCTTGAGAAACCTGTTTGGAAAGCGTCGGACCATAGGAGAGTGGTCCGGTGGCTTGGTTCAGAGACAGAGAAGGCTCCGGACTAGTCCAACGGCAAGTCCGACGGCTAGTCTGACGCCTCAAGACAGGAGTTTGGGTTTATGCAGAGAGTCCCTTGGCTCCGGACCAGAGCATCGGACCAGGGCACCGGACCAAGGAGAGTGGTCCGGTGGTTCGTAAAACAGAGGAAGTTTTTCACTTAGAGAGCACCGAGGCTCCGGACCAGTGCGTCGGACCAATGCATCGGACCAAGCAGAGTAGTCTGACGGTGCCTGAGTTTGAATCCAAAGTGAGCTCCGGACCAGTGTGCATGGTCCGGTGGTATGAGCTCCGGACTAGTTGAAAGGATCAAGATGCCCAAGAGGGGGGGGTGAATTGGGCTTGTTTTAAATTTCTAAAGCAAATATAAAAACCTATCAAATGCCAATCACCCCCTAGTGCCTACCGTCCGTGTGTCCTAGCTCCGACGCAGCGATTTTTTCCCCAGGTATCGAGGTGTCGACACACCCCCTAATCCTCGTTGGAGCACCTCGCAAGGTATCGCTCCCCCTCTACCCGCACAAGGGTAGAGTGCTCTCTACGGGCTAATTCTTTGCCACTCCGGCTCGGTGAATCGCCCACAACCGATCACAAGAGCTTGGAAAAGAGCCGCCAACAATCTCCCAGCGGTCACTTCCTCCGAACACCACCAAACCGTCTAGGTGCTGTCGAACACCAAGAGTAACAAGCACAAGACCTTCACTTGACCTACTCAAGGCTAGGAAGGTGGATGGATGCACACAAGTCACTCCTAATCACTCTAGGAGGGAAGAACAAGATGAACTCTCTCTAATCTCTCCCTCACTAGCCTCTTGGCTCTCCAAAAGATTTCTCAAGGTGTCACCAGCTGAAACAATGGCCAAGAGTCCCTCTAAGGACCAAGGGGGCAACTATAAATAGTCCCCACCTCCAAAACTAGCCGTTTTTTACTTTTTCTTCTCTCTGCGAAGCCACCGGACTAGTCCGGAGCTCATACCACCAGACCATGCACACTGGTCCGGAGCTCACTCTGATTTCAAACCAAGGCACCGTCGGACTACTCTGCTTGGTCCGACGCACTGGTCCGATGCACTGGTCCGGAGCCTTGGTGCTCTCTGAGTGAAAACCTTTCTCTCTTTTACGAACCACCGGACCACTCTCCTTGGTCCGGTGCCCTGGTCCGACGCTCTGGTCCGGAGTCAGGGAGCTCTCTGCATGAACCCAAACTCCTGTGTTGAGGCGTCAGACTAGCCGTTGGACTAACCGTCGGACTAGTCCAGAGCCTTCTGTCTCTCTGAACCAAGCCACCGGACCACTCTCCTATGGTCCGGTGCTTTCCAGACAGGTGGTCCGGAGCTCCTCGAGCTGGAATTCTGCCTAAGTTAGGGACCGTCGGACCACTCTCCTTGGTCCGACGCCCACTTAGCAGAGAGGTCCGGAGCCTCTTTCTCCCTCTAAAACAACTATTTTTGCTGAGGTTTCTAAAGGGATTTTGCTCCTACCATTTCTAGGGTTTATCAAGTGCTGAAAGCCAGGTCTCTAGGACTAGTTGTGACAAGAGTGCATATACCCACTTTCCTAAACTCTCCTAGGTCAAGCTATTAATCTCATACCCCCCTTTATAGTACGGTCAAAGGAAAAACAAAAGTCCTAGCTATACATAGTGCCCTTCTCAACCTTATGGCACTAAGGACTAGCCTAGTCTTCCACTTGTATCTTCATCCTTTGCAACTGAAACGATTTCTATCTTGGGGGCATGAATATCCATTAAGCCCATTCACAAAGCATCACTAATGACCTAACATCAAAGACTTTGCCTCTGCAAAACACATGTTAGTCATAGTGACCTAGTATTGTCGTTAATCGCCTAAACACAAGGGTCAATGATTCTACAATGTCCCCTTTTAGGTGATTGATGACAATACAAGCTCGAGTAGAGAATAATGAGTGAATTTTGACAAGAGAAGGCATGACTTGACATGAGATAGGCATGGGTTAGTGATAAGAAAGACAAGTACATGCCTAACCATTCAAGCCATGACAAGCACAGTAGATATGAATAGAGCATAGTACTTGATTTCATAAAGGATATGCTATAGCCAAAAGATCAGAGATTAGCGCAGAAGCAAAATAGCATAACCAAGTGACATGATATATATAGTGTTAGGAATATGCCCTAGAGCTAATCATGTCGATGATTATATTCCGATTGTATCCATGATTAATAAAGTGTTCTTTGAATATCCATTATAGACAACTAGTATTGATTGACGATTATGTGAATTGTTTGTGGAACTCAATTACCTGAATGGTTATTCTAAAAGCTGTCCCTGGTCGGCATTCTTGTAAGAGCACCCCTGAATATTAGACCAGCACATGTATTAGTTGATGGCTATGTTTCACAAGTCATAGACATGGAGATGTCAAACTAATAATGTGGGCACATGTCAGACATGTAGGCTGGACTGACCCAACAAGAGAAAGTCTCTATTCATGTCATGTACGTTATGTCCTTAGACCTGAGATTGTGGTATGTACTCAAGATGTGAAACGATCTACTTAGGGACTATCAAACGCTACTCCGTTATTGGGTAGTTATAAAGGTGGTCATTGGGTGGTCGGGAAACATGCTATAAGACATAGACAATCAAGATGGAATTTGCCCCTCTCTTCGTGAGAGAGATATCACTAGATCACTCATGTGATTGGATCAACAAATGCATGGCCATGCTTGGGTTAAGTGTTAACCCACGAGTTGAACCATATATCGAGTGGCGAAGGGAATAACTTGTACATGGTCATAGTGGTTCGTCTGATATGATCATAGTGTATGCATAGGAGTTGACACGCCTTGCTAGAGGCCGCTATCAACTATTGGGCGAGTAAGAGTACTTGGGCCATGTCTGTGTATGCGTGAGCCCATAGGGTCGCACGCTTAAAGGGCTGGAAGCCTAATTCGGGTTGGACCCGAATTAGACTAGGTTTAGGGTTACTAATGGGCCTCCAACGTGGGAGCTCGTCAGGACGCCTATATAAGCAAGGGGTGGGCGCAGGGCAAGATTGATCCACGACTTTTGGCAGCCGCCGTCGCCTCCCCACGCTCGCGCCTTTTGCTCCTCGCGGACCTAGCAGTCCGGAGGCGCAACGCTTCCTCCCTGTACGTGTGGGATTCCTCGGAGGTGCTGCATCTGGAGCACATGGATGAACCGTGCGAAGCGGACGTTGAGACGGACGACCACGCAACTGCACTGCCTGCTGCGATGCGCACGACTACATCAAGTCATCTTCCGCTGCACCTGCGCGTCTAGTGGTAATCTCGTAACCTATGGCTAGCAGTAGATCCTGTTTTATGAGGTCGAAAAGTTTTGTTTTCCGGCTAGCGTAGCAACCTCGTATTCCTACATATAGAAGAAAGGTCAACACAGGTCACACAACCATCAAGTCTCAACCATCACACATATCATACAATGCATAAAGACGGTAAACGTGATGCATGATGCAATAGAGTTTATACACATCAAAAGAACGAGTCCTACTCGCTCCCCCTGAAACTAGCCCATCTACTCGACTCTCCCTCTCCCCCTTTGGCGTCGAAGCACCAAAACTAGGCGTCTGGAGGCAGAGTGGAAGCAGCCGTGGACCGGTCGAGCACCCTGAAAGCTGCCAGATACGTCTCATCATCTGAATCCTCCCCCTGAGTGTCTATAGCTGGTAGTGAAGCTGTCTGGGGGTCGGAAGCTGACATGCCTGCTGCGGTCGAAGACTCTGGAGTAGTAGCTGAAGGAGTAGTAGTAGGATCAAGCACCGGTGCCAGTGTCTCTGTGGGAGCCTCAGGAGAGGCAGTGTCCGGTTGTGCCTCAGGCACTGACTCGACGGGAGTCTGAAGAACCGGAGACTGCGGAGGCTGTACTGGAGTGGAGGTGACAACTGTAGCATCGGTAGCAACGGCAGCTGTAGGTGGAGTAGACACGGCTGGAGCCCGACTATCGTGGGCAGCCTCCGAGGAAGCTACTGAGGAGCGGTGCTGATCGGCTGTCGGTGCAACTAGCTCGGCCTCAACCTCTGCTGCGATCTGAGGACTAGTGGGGGACGGCTGCCCTATAATGTCGCTGAACGACGCGGAAAGATCTCTGGCAGTAGCACCCATCGTAGCTGTAAGTGGAGTGAAACCAGTAGTGAGAGGGGTGAACTGCTGAGTCAGGCCGAAGGTGTCCAACCACTGAGTCATCTGAGTCGCCGGTGACTGGAACGGGGTGGGAGTGACTGACTGACCGGCGGAGCTCGTAGGGGCCACTGAGGGTCCAACTGAGAACTATGGCTGTGAGGGCTGAGATGTGCTCATCATCTGTATCTGAGGAGCTGCAGGAAACTCAAGAGGAGGAGCGCCTGTCCACTTCATCATATGGGCCGTAAAGGCCATGTTCTGCTGCTGCAGCTGCTGAGACTGTAACTGAAGGCGCTGTGACTCTAGCTGCATAGCTAGCATCTGTCGCTGCATCTAGAAGTGGTGCTCCTCAGACTGTCGCTGCATCTCGTCCTGTCGCGGCTAGACCTGTGTAACTGCAGTGACGAGAGAACTCTGCTGCTCATTGAGACGGTCAAGGATCTTCAACATCATCGTCTCGGTGGCAGAGGCAGAGCCGCTAGCCTCAGTGTCGTGAGCCCGTGGGGGCATCTGTGGAACTGGCTGGAAATCGGCATCGGAACTGTCTGAAGTATCCTTAGGAGTCACATCAGCTCCAGTATCTAGACCATGGAGCTCCTGCTGCTCAACACTATGAATCGCCTCATCCTGAGCATCAACCTCTACTCTGTCAGCTGGTGCTGTCCTCTCTCTGACAAGACGGAGGACCCGGTTTCCAAACAGGCTGTCAAACGAACCAAGAACTCTGTAAGCTGGAAAGGATGTCGGCAACTGATCCAGTAGGGCGCGGAGTCCAGGGTTCGCTCCCTCAAGCTCAATAGCAATAATCGATGAAATCCAATGAGCATAGGTAAACTGACGACGGACCCTCATACCATCTGCTATCACATCCTCTATCTCTGACACAAGAAAGTCTGCGACATCGAACGGTGTCTGAGATACTAGGGCCTGAAGGAGTAGCTGTTGCATATTTGTCAGTCCTTCCTTGTAACCCGTGCGAGGAAGTAAAGTCCGGCGGAGGACCTCGTTCAACCTATGAACGGTGGGTCTGAGCTCTGCTGGGCTACGCCTGGAGCCCTCTGAGAAAGGTGGCTTGAAGAGAGGAGCCACCTCCTGCACTGACAGTGTACGTCCACCTCGAGCTCTGCGAGGCACTGAGGCTCCTCGGTAGCACTCATATGTAAATCAAGCTCACCACCCTACTGACGTAGGCGAAAGATCTCTCTGAGTCTGGTCAAGTATAGCCTGTACCTCTCGCCTCTGAAAGTGTACTGCACAAACTTGTGCTCTGGATCCACCCATACTGAAGCATAGAACTCTCTGACCCATCTCTCTATGTAGTTACTGGAACGGCCAAGTAAATCGGCGAGTCCCGGTAGGTAAGTCAAGAATGGCCTGATCTCCTCACCAGCTGGCTCAACGATGCTCTCTAAGGAGCAAACCCTGTGCGGTCGAATCTGAATGCTGGTCAGCTGAGCTGCTCTGTAGAAGTTCTCCATGAGAGGTGTATGCCATCCTGGTGAGGCTCGAGAGTCACGCTGATCTGGGCACCACTTCTCTAGAGCCACAAACCGTAGCTTCTTCACCTGCTTCGCTGTAAGATTCCTCAGATCGAGGTGAACTGAAGCTGAAGCTGCTGTCGGTGCTGCTGACTGGGGTGACTGAGCTAACTGGGAACGTGTGGAACGCCCCCAGGAACTAGGCGCCAACAGAGTCCCAAGAGCTTCAGTGACAGGCTCTGGCTCCTGTGGAGTATCCTCAGTATGTGACCCAGCTGGAGGAGTAGACGGTAGATCCCGTGGAGGGGTGCCTAGTCTCACTGTGCCTCGGCGACCGCCTCGCTTTGCGCGGTCTGCTGCATTGGCCGCTGCTTCGGCTTTCTCAGCCTCTGTGAGCTTTCGCTTCTTCTTCTTAGCTTTCTCAACAACGGGCTTCTTGCCCTTATCTCTGGAAGGACGTGGAGGAGGAGGAGGAGCATCATCACCTAACCCAGCTGCGTGAGCACGAGTACTGTGAGTCATACTGATCAAACAAAGAACCACTGCTCACTGTCAAACACTAGAGTCACTGCCAACTGTCAGAACCACTGCCACAAGAACCACTGAGAGCTGCAAGAACCACTGCCCACTGATCAAGTCACAAGCAAAACTGACAGAGGGGCCTGCAAGCCACTGGACTGAACCTCTGAGGCTTTGCCTCAATCCTTACTCGCGAGCTTTGCCCCGAGTTCAACTGCCACTGACTGCTGCTGGATAGAATAGACATGGTATACATAAGCATATATAACATCTAGAGATAAGAAACCGTATAGAAGCAAGCATCTAGATAAGTGATAGAATCAAATCTGACAAGATACCTGAGGTAAGAAAGCGTATCTATTCAAAGCAATGTCAAGTACCAAACCACGCTCCGAACGAGATTTACCAGCTGCGAATTACAATTGGCAATTGATTTAATGAACTGGATTGAATTGCTTATGAGTTTTTCAAGGAATAATACTAGGGCATAACTCAATTGACGACTCGACAAAGCGCGATATTGTAAATCGAAACCATACCCCAGCAGCGAAGAATGAAGCCATCGACGACGATAGGAAATCTTCACTAAACCACTCGATGAAACAACCTTTTGTAGGTTGAGAAGCGAGTTGAATGTGCTTGATCACTCTAACTTCACTAAAAGATGAGCTTGTGTGGACCATGCATTCATATGTAATTTAACATGTTTAATTTGGTAATGCACATAGGCTTGGCTAACGCGGTTAAGATAACCGCCCTCAAAGCGTGTGACAAAGCTTAACCGCGGTTTAAACTTGCAAGCAACCTAGATTCAAATTCCGTTTTGCATTGCATATGCATGAGTGTTGCTCATTCGTTTCTTTTCGGTTAAGTTTTTTGGTCATTATTAGGTTCAACACTTAGGGGGAGCAATTCAACGCTCTAGCTTCAGCTAATACCCCTCTTGTGACCCTTGGAGCTTTATTGAACTATTTTCTTATGAAAACTAATCCTAGTCTATGGCAAACTACTTCTAAAATTGAGGGCTTGAGAGATGGTTCTTATGTTAAGTCCTACAAGTGTTCCTCTCTGCTCTTTTGTGTTGGTACTTGGCTAAGAGAAAACATTGGAGAGAAAAATAGGAAAATTCAGAGCAAATTTAAGCACCGTACCACCCTCCGGACCACTCTGCAATGGTCCGATGCAGTGGTCCAACGCCCTGTCCCTCACTGCATAAAACTTTTTCAGTCACAAAATCCGTCGGACCAGAGTCCGACGCTCCTCTGGACCAATGGCAAGTTGTCCGGTGCCTCTTTCAATTCTATCTATGCACCGTCGGACCAGTCCGGTGAGTCGTCCGATGCCCTGGTCCGGTGGTCGTGTGCTCACTGTTTTTCTCTCTCCGGTACCATCGGACCACCCGTCGGACCAGGCTCCGGACTAAGCAAAGTGGTCCGACGCTTTGAAATTTTGCGGATAACCCCCCGGAACGGCTCTGTTTCACCACTATCTCTCTTCCAGACGTCCGTACGCCGCCGCACCGCTCACCGCCCTAGCTCCGCCGCCAACTCCCTGATGACGACCCTTAGGGTTCGAAGTTCGATCTTTCGATGAGAGTTGGTGGATAACTCGATTTGCGGAGGGAGATGACGTTCACGGCTCGACTACAACCGTCCAAGGACGCTGCGCCTTAGCAACCGATACACCACCTCTGATGGCTGCCGTGATCTTGCGGCGCGACAACCAGCCACTAGGGCTCCCGTCCTGCAAGCAATCGAAGAACCAGCAAGAACAAGATGAACAAGCACTCAATTGCAAGATGAATATGAAGGTTTCAATCTGAGAACACAATATGGTGAGGTTCTGATGACAATCAGACGGACGGTTGATCCAACACGCGCGCTGAAAGGCGGTAGCAATAGCTAACTCGACGAAACAAAACCTAAACTGTTTGTGGCAGCTCTAACGATTTATAAGGAGTTGGGAGGACGACCACAAGGGTGTTGGGGTCGTTCTCCAACCCTAGGACGCGTCCCTAATGGACCCAACTTGATACATGGGCCACAGGCCCAAAATAAGGTGACGCAGCACCGGTGGACAGAAAAGGTCTCGGTACAAAAACGATGAGTCTGGACGCATCTGATAAGGTATAGCCATGCTTCTGGATCCGTTGGAAAGTAGACTTGATAAGCTTTCCAAAAAGTGCGAGAATGTCCCAATCGGAGTCCGTATGAAGTCGTGGCATCCATCACAAGTTGGTGCTGTCCTGCAGTCCAAATCCAGCTAGCGCCCATCCCGTGTCCCGCTGATCCTCTCCATTGTTCCTGAGCAAAACAAGAGTGCACGTGTCTCCATTGTCTAAATATAATGGACAAGAGTTTGAGAATAAACTTACTTGATGATTGAGCTCACGGGCACGAGCACGAGTAATAGGACCAAGTGGTGCTGGAGATGGTGTTGGTGTGGTGTTGATGTCCTCATCATCCTCCCCTTCTTGCATTTGAGTCGTCCTCGACTCAAGCTCATCTTCCTCTCCCAAATATGGCTTCAAATCTGCAATGTTAAATGTGGGACTAATCCCAAAAGCTACAGGAAGATCAAGCTTATATGCATTCTCATTAATACGTTTTAGCACTTTAAATGGTCCATCAGCTCTAGGCAGCAATTTAGATTTTCTCAATTCAGGAAACCTATCCTTTCTCAAATGCAACCAAACCAAATCACCAGGTTCAAAAATCAATTGCTTTCTACCTTTATCACCAGCAAGCTTATACTTAGCATTCATGCGCTCTATGTTTTCTTTAGTTGTTTCATGCAATTTTAACATCAACTCAGCACGTTGCTTAGCATCAAAATTCAAATGGTCAGAAGTTGGTAGAGGCATTAAATCAATAGGAGCACGTGGTAACAAGCCATAAACTACCTCAAATGGGCACATCTTGGTAGTAGAATGCAATGAACGATTATAAGCAAACTCAATATGAGGCAAACAATCTTCCCACATCTTAATATTCTTCTTTAAAACAGCCCTTAACATAGTAGACAAAGTTCTATTCACAACTTCAGTTTGACCATCAGTTTGGGGATGACATGTGGTAGAAAATAAAAGCTTAGTCCCCAATTTACCCCATAAAGTTCTCCAAAAATGGCTAAGAAATTTAGCATCTCGATCAGAAACAATTGTATTTGGCACACCATGCAAACGAACAACTTCTCGAAAGAACAAATCAGCAATATGTGTAGCATCATCAGTTTTATGACAAGGTATAAAGTGTGCCATCTTAGAAAATCTATCCACAACCACAAAAACACTATCACGACCCTTCCTAGTCCTTGGCAATCCTAAAACAAAATCCATAGAAATATCTTCCCAAGGAGCATTAGGAACAGGTAGAGGCATATACAAACCGTGTGGATTTAATCGCGACTTCGCCTTTTGACAAGTCGTGCAGCGAGAAACAAATCTCTCCACATCTCTCCTCATCTTTGGCCAAAAGAAATGACCAGCAAGTATGTCCTCTGTCTTCTTTGCTCCAAAATGTCCCATCAAGCCACCTCCATGCGCTTCCTGCAGCAACAACAAACAAACGGAGCTAGCTGGAATGCATAGCTTGTTAGCTCTAAACACAAACCCACCACTAACGATGAATTTGTTCCAACCTTTCCCATCTTTACAATGCAGCAACACATCTTTAAAATCAGCATCATTAACGTATTGGTCCTTAATTGTTTCTAATCCAAAGATTTTGTAATCAAGTTGATTCAGCAAGGCATATCTCCTAGACAAAGCATCAGCAATAATATTCTCTTTCCCTTTCTTGTGCTTAATAACATAAGGAAAAGATTCAATAAATTCAACCCACTTAGCATGTCTACGGTTCAATTTCCCTTGACTACGAATATGCTTCAAAGATTCATGATCAGAATGAATAACAAACTCTTTGGGCCACAAGTAATGCTGCCATGTTTCTAATGTGCGAACAAGAGCATACAATTCCTTATCATAAGTAGAATAATTTAGAACAGGCCCGCTCAATTTTTCACTAAAATACGCAACAGGTTTGCCTTCTTGTAACAAAACACCACCCAGTCCAATTCCACTAGCATCACATTCAAGCTCAAACATCTTATTAAAATCAGGAAGTTGGAGGAGAGGTGCATGTGTCAACTTATCTTTCAGCATGTTGAAGGAGTTCTCTTGTACTTTGTCCCACTTAAAAGGCACTCCCTTCTTTGTAAGCTCATTCAAAGGTGCAGCAATGGTGCTAAAGTCCTTCACAAAACGGCGATAGAAACCAGCAAGTCCTAGGAAACTCCGCACCTGTGTGATAGTCTTTGGTACAGGCCATCCCTGTATAGCTTCTACCTTGGCTTGATCAACCTCAATTCCCTGTGGAGTCACAACATAGCCAAGAAAAGACACTCGATCGGTGCAAAAGGTGCACTTCTCAAGATTACCAAATAAACGTGCATCTCGTAAAGCATTAAAAACAGCACGTAAGTGATCAAGATGTTCATCCATAGATTTGTTGTAAATCAATATATCATCAAAGTAGACTACAACAAATTTTCCAATGAAAGCACGCAGAACCTCGTTCATTAATCTCATGAAAGTACTTGGTGCATTAGTTAACCCAAAAGGCATGACTAACCACTCATACAAGCCAAATTTAGTTTTGAAAGCAGTTTTCCATTCATCTCCCAATTTCATACGAATCTGGTGGTACCCACTACGCAAATCAACTTTGGAGAACAAAACAGCACCACTCAGTTCATCAAGCATATCATCCAAACGTGGAATAGGGTGTCGATATCGAATGGTGATATTATTAATAGCTCTACAATCAACACACATGCGCCATGTACCATCTTTCTTAGGCACTAAAATAACAGGAACAGCACAAGGACTAAGGGACTCACGCACATAACCTTTGTCGAGGAGTTCTTGCACTTGTCGCTGAATTTCCTTCGTTTCTTCCGGATTTGTCCTGTATGGCGCACGGTTTGGCAAAGATGCACCAGGAATAAGATCAATTTGGTGCTCAATCCCTCGTATTGGTGGCAGCCCCGCTGGTATCTCACTTGGAAAAACATCGGAATACTCCTGCAAAACGTTAGCCACAACAGGAGGCAAGGAATGTTGCATATCGTCAATGGAAATCAATGCATCTTTGCATACTAAAGCATAAGCAACAGAAGTGGATGCATTCAACTCATTAACATCAGATTTAGTAGCAAGCAAACAATTCCCATTCAATTTAATCTCAGTTTGCTTATCAACAACAGATTTGGCATTTTTATTGTTCTCACTTGTAGCCTTTGCAGCTTTAGCAACATCATCATGCATAATGGCTTCAGGAGACATAGGATGCAACACAATTTTTCTATCATGGTATAGAAAAGAATACTGATTTGCTCTACCATGATGCATAGAATCCCTATCAAATTGCCATGGTCTACCTAGCAGAATATTACAAGCTTGCATAGGCACAACATCACATTCAATCACATCATTATAGGATCCAATGGAAAAATTGATGCGCACAAGTCTAGTTACCTTTGCCTTACCACTGTTGTTTAACCATTGAATGTAATATGGATGTGGGTGTGGTTTGGTTGTAAGCGCAAGCTTCTCCACCATGTCGTTGCTGGCCAAGTTGTTGCAGCTACCTCCATCAATGATCATGCGACATGAACGCTCCTTGATGACACACTTTGTTTGGAACAACGTGTGTCGCTGATTTTGCTCTGCCTTCTCCATTTGTGCACTAAGCACACGCTGTACAATGAGGCTCTCATAGTGGTCGGCTGCACCTGCATTAATATGTTCTTCCACATATTCTTCATTACCTGCATGGTCAGCCGCAAGCAATGCAAGTGTATCATCATCAAAATCACTAGCAGACGAATACTCACCATCATCTTTGACTATCATAACACGCTTGCTTGAACACTCGCGCATCATATGTCCATATCCCTTGCATCGATGACACTGAATGTCTCTCGTTCTACCTGTCGATGCTACGGACGAAGCACTTGCACTAGGCTTCTGGGCTGTCTTGACTACTGAATTTGTGGGAGTAGCACTAGGCTTGTCACTTGAGGGTGGCATAGTAGCACGTGTGCGGGACTGCCATGAATTTGTCTTCCCTGCAGAAAAGTTATTCCGAACACTAGCACGTCGCCCCTGCACTTCCCTTTCAGCTTTACAAGCAAGATGAAACAAACGGGTTACATTAGTGTACTCTTTATATGAAAGGATGTCCTGAATTTCACGATTTAGCCCACCCAAAAATCTTGCCATAGCAGGTTCCTCATCCTCCTCTAAATTACAACGCAACATACCCATTTGTAATTCTTGATAATACTCTTCTACACTTTTAGCACCTTGTCTTAGTTGTTGCAGTTTATGTAGCAAATCCCGTGCATAGTAAGAAGGAACAAATCTAGCCCTCATGATTTTTTTTAAAGCATCCCAAGTACGTGGTATGTTATTAGGATTTTTCTTATTATACTCTATCCACCATACAGTAGCAAAGTCAGTAAACTCACTAGTAGCAGCCCTAACACGTGTATTCTCAGGAAATTCGTGGCATGCAAACTTTTGGTCAACAGCAATTTCCCATGAAATGTATGCATCAGGATCATACTTACCATCAAAAGGAGGTATTTTAAATTTAATCTTACTGAAAGCATCATTGTTATTATGTACCTCACGTCGACGGTGACCCATACCTCTCCGATTGAAGCGTAGGCGATGTCGATCACTAAGGTCATTGTTATCAAGGTCCATATCACCAGAGTAAGCATCCTCGTCATTATCTTCGACTCGCTCCTCATCCTTGTGGGCGTCATTATGTTGATGTTGACCCTTGCCGTTTGTGTGGAAGTCATCAAAACGACGGATCAGAGCGGCAAGGCTTTTGTCCATACGAGCAACCGATGCTTCGACTCCTGTAAGCTTGGTGGTGGTGGCAAGTTGGGCGGCCTCTAGTTGCCCAATCTTGTCGTTGGTCACCTGTAAATCTCCATCGAGTCCTTCTGTATGCAGCTGCACTTGCCTTGTAAAATGTTGAATGATGCCCTTGGTGCGTGGAGATTGCGGCATGTTGTTATTATCCTCTGTTCCTGACATGGTTTAGAAGACAAGAACAACAAGAAAACAGGTGAAGAAATAAAAGCCCTACAACTATTAGGATGTAGCTACAGCAAGGCACTCGCTCTCAACCTGTTTCTCAAGCTCTTACCAGTTCTTACCTTGCTCAAACAAGAGGGGTCAACAACCAGCAAGCCTGCAACCTTGGAAGTGAATGTATCGGTACCGTAGCACAACACCTGTCAAGTTGTAGTCGAATATGTGGAGCTGTAGGTGGCCAATGTTATGGACAAGGATAGATACTAGCACCACGTTAGTCACAAAAGCAAGTTGAATAATCGTTCAAAGGTGGTACTGTGCTGGTCCTAGCCTAGACCGTGCTAGAGACGCGAGCCTGGACACAAAGGAACTCACAAAAACCACCTATCCAAAGGAGGGAAACACAAAGATCAGCCCCTTTTTTTTGTTTTTTTTTGCCTTTTTTTTTTGCTTTTTTTTTGCTTTTTTTTTTCTTTTTTTTTTCTTTTTTTTTCTTTTTTTTTCAGGGAATCCTCAAAACTGATTATAGGAACAAAGAGATGTCAAAAGAGAAAATCACCACACACACTTTTTCCAAAAGTGCAGGGGTATATAGGTAATTAAAAGATACTCTCTCTCTCTCTCTCTAAAGTAAGCTTCGCTGTAATATGGTATGAAACTGGTAGTGCGCAACTTAATTATGGAAAACAACGCGGACGACGGCAATTTATAGCAGCGAATACCAGGGTAGTACTCGGACTCAATTCCCGAAATCAACTCGGACTCGAACTTGACAGCAGCGAATACCAGGGTAGTACTCGGACTCGATTCCAGAACACAACTCAAACTCGAACTGGACAGCCGCGAATACCAGGGTAGTACTCTGACTCGAACTTGACAGCAACGAAATCTACTTAGACTCGGACTAGAACGTGACAAGAACTCGAAACTCTAAAGGACTATAACTAAAACCAGCAACTCGACACAACCGATGCAACCGACGACTCAACAAGCCCTAACTAAGTAGTACTAGCAAAAGGCTCAACGGGTTTATGGGATTACGGAAAACTAATCTAGTATTTTTTTTTGGCTTTTCTGGACTATAGGAAAAAAAAATTTGTGAAGAATTGGAAGTCTCTCACCGATAAACCTTGCTCTGATTACCAACTGATGACGACCCTTAGGGTTCGAAGTTCGATCTTTCGATGAGAGTTGGTGGATAACTCGATTTGCGGAGGGAGATGACGTTCACGGCTCGACTACAACCGTCCAAGGACGCTGCGCCTTAGCAACCGATACACCACCTCTGATGGCTGCCGTGATCTTGCGGCGCGACAACCAGCCACTAGGGCTCCCGTCCTGCAAGCAATCGAAGAACCAGCAAGAACAAGATGAACAAGCACTCAATTGCAAGATGAATATGAAGGTTTCAATCTGAGAACACAATATGGTGAGGTTCTGATGACAATCAGACGGACGGTTGATCCAACACGCGCGCTGAAAGGCGGTAGCAATAGCTAACTCGACGAAACAAAACCTAAACTGTTTGTGGCAGCTCTAACGATTTATAAGGAGTTGGGAGGACGACCACAAGGGTGTTGGGGTCGTTCTCCAACCCTAGGACGCGTCCCTAATGGACCCAACTTGATACATGGGCCACAGGCCCAAAATAAGGTGACGCAGCACCGGTGGACAGAAAAGGTCTCGGTACAAAAACGATGAGTCTGGACGCATCTGATAAGGTATAGCCATGCTTCTGGATCCGTTGGAAAGTAGACTTGATAAGCTTTCCAAAAAGTGCGAGAATGTCCCAATCGGAGTCCGTATGAAGTCGTGGCATCCATCACAAGTTGGTGCTGTCCTGCAGTCCAAATCCAGCTAGCGCCCATCCCGTGTCCCGCTGATCCTCTCCATTGTTCCTGAGCAAAACAAGAGTGCACGTGTCTCCATTGTCTAAATATAATGGACAAGAGTTTGAGAATAAACTTACTTGATGATTGAGCTCACGGGCACGAGCACGAGTAATAGGACCAAGTGGTGCTGGAGATGGTGTTGGTGTGGTGTTGATGTCCTCATCACTCCCCTACACCCTTCTTGCCGCCGGTGAGGCTCCCCACCTGCTCCGCCGCCATTCCACTCGCCCTCGCCGCTGCAGCGCCGCCTTCCACCGCCCTGCGCAGTCTCTCTGCTCCACCATCGCCGCCTGCCGCCACCGCCCACTTCGCCGCCGGGAGAACCACCCCCCTCGCCGGCGATCTGCTCCTCCAACATCCCTGCCAAGCTGTGTCGCTCTAGGGTTTACCCCCCCCCCCTCCTTCCATTTGGCATTGCTACTTCAACAGAAGAAGCTAGGGTTTGCCCTAACCCTAGAAGGGTTTCGACGCTTTCGTTCCCGACCGATTTCAATTCGTCGTCGTTGACTTCGTCGTCATCGACTTCTCGTCTTCGTCGCGAGGGTATGGTTTCATCTTCGACGTCGCGTTTTGTCGAGTCATAGATAGAGTCATGTCCTAGATGATTCCTTGAAAATCCATATTCAATTCAAATTCACTAATTCTAAATGTCAATTGCAATTCTTTAGTTGGCAATACATCCTTTGGAGCATGGTTTGGTACTTGAATTGCTCTGAATAGATACACTTTCTTACCTCAGGTATTGATGTCAGATTTCTTTCTATCACTTATCTAGATGCTTGCTTCTATACAGATTCTTATCTCTAGATTTTATATATGCTTATGTATACCCTGTCTATTCTATCTATCTAACAGCAGTCAGTGGCAGTTTCAACTCGGGGCAAAGCTCGCGAGTATGGATTGAGGCAAAGCCTGAGAAGGTTCAGTCCAGTGGCTTGGAGGCCCCTCTTTCAGTTGTTTGGCAGTTGGCAGTTGATATTTACAGTGACCTTTCAGTGGTTCTTGAGGCAGTATTCTCTGTGCTCTGTCAGTGGTTTTCTTCCAGTTGGTAGTGGCACTTGTGTTTGATAGTTGTCCGTGGGCAGTGTTTATTTGATTGATCCAGTATGACTCGCAGTACTCGTGCCCGCGCAGCTGGGTCAGGTGATGATACTCCGCCTCCTCCACGTCCTTCCAGCGATAAGGGTAAGAAGCCAGTGGTTGAAAAGGCAAAGAAAAAGAAGCGCAAGCTCACAGAGGCTGAGAAAGCCGAAGCAGTGGCCGATGCAGCAGACTGCGCAAAGCGAGGCGGTCGCCGAGGCACAGTGAGACTTGGCACCCCTCCGCGGGATCTTCCTTCTACTCCTCCAGCTGGGTCGCATACCGAGGATACTCCAGAGGAGCCAGGGCTTGTCACTGAAGCTCTGGGTACACCGTTGGCACCGCGTTCCTGGGGGCGTTCCACTCGCTCCCAGTCAGCTCAGTCACCTCAGTCAGCAGCTCCCACAGCAGCTTCAGCTTCAGTTCACCTCGATCTGAGGAATCTCACTACGAAGCAGGTGAAGAAGCTATGGTTTGTCGCTTTAGAGAAGTGGTGCCCGGATCAGCGTGACCCTAGAGCCTCACCAGGGTGGCACACACCTCTCATGGAGGATTTATATAGAGCAGCTCAGCTTACCAGCATTCAGATTTGACCGCACAGGGTTTGCTCCTTAGAGAGCATAGTTGAGCTAGCTGGTGAGGAGATCAGGCCGTTCCTTACTTACCTTCCGGGACTCGCCGATTTACTTGGCCGTTTCGGTAACTACATAGAGAGATGGGTCAGAGAGTTCTATGCCTCAATGTGGGTTGATTCAGAGCACAAGTTTGTGCAGTATACTTTCAGAGGCGAGCGCTACAGGCTCTACTTGGCTAGACTCAGAGAGATCTTCCACCTCCGTCAGCAAGGTGGCGAGCTTGATTTACATTATGACTGCTACAGAGGAGCTTCCGTGCCTCGCAGAGCTCGAGGTGGACGTACACTGTCAGTACGGGAGGTGGCTCCTCTCTTCAAGCCACCCTTCTCAGAGGGCTCCAGACGTAGCCCAGCAGAGCTCAGACCCACCGTTCACAGGTTGAACGAGGTCCTCCGTCGTACTTTGCTTCCTCTCACGGGTTACAAGGAACGATTGACAAACATGCAGCAGCTTCTCCTTCAGGCCCTAGTATCTCAGACACCGTTCGACGTCGCAGACTTTCTAGTGTCAGCGATAGAGGACGTGATAGCAGATGGTATGAGGGCACGTCATCAGTTTCCCTATGCTCATTGGATTTCATCGATCATAGCTATTGAGCTTGAGGGAGCCAACCCTGGACTCCGCGCCCTGCTGGATCAGTCCCCGACTTCTTTCCCAGCTTACAGAGTCCTGGGTTCGTTTGACAGCCGGTTTGGAAACTGAGTCCTCCATCTTGTTAGAGAGAGGACTGCTCTAGGCAACAGAGCTGAGGTTGATGCTCAGGATGAGGCTATACGTAGTGTTGAGCAGCAGGAGCTCCATGGTCTAGACACTGGAGCTGATGTGACTCCTGAGGACACTACTTCAGATAGCTCAGATGTAGACTTCCAGCCAGTTCCGACTATGCCCCCACGGGCTCACGACACTGAGGCTGGCGGCTCTGCCTCTGCCACCGAGACCATGATGCTTAAGCTTCTTGACCGACTGAGTGAGCAACAGAGTTCCTTGGTCACTGTAGTTACACAGGTACAGCAACGACAGGATGAGATGCAGTGACAGTCTGAGGAGCGTCACTTCGAGATGCAGCGACAGATGCTAGCTATGCAGCTAGAGTCACAGCGCCTTCAGTTACAGTCTCAGCAGCTGCAGCAGCAGAACATGGCCTTTATGGCTCATATGATGAAGTGGACAGGCGCTCCTCCTCTTGAGTTTCCTGTAGCTCCTCAGATACAGATGATGAGCACATCACAACCTTCTCAGTCAGTTGGACAGATAGGAGGCCCACAGTTCTTAGTTGGACCCTCAGTTGGCCCCTTAGTGGCCCCTACAAGTTCTGTCGGTCAGACAGTCACTCCCACTCCAGCCGTACAGTCCAGTGGACTTCAGGGTGCCGGATTGACCACCCTGTTCCAGTCTCCGGCGACTCAGATGACTCAGTGGTTGGACACCTTCGGCCCAACTCAGCAGTTCACCCCTCTCACTACTGGTTTCACGCCGCTTACTGCTACGATGGGTGCTACTGCTAGAGATCTATCTGCGTCATTCAACGACATTACCGGACAGCCGTCCCCCACTGGTCCTCAGATAACAGCGGAGGTTGAGGCCGAGCTCGTTGCACCGACAGCTGATCAGCACCGTTCCTCAGTAGCTTCCTCAGAGGCTACACACGACAGTCAGGCTCCAGCCGTGTCTACTCCACCTATAGCTGCAGTTGCTACCGATGCTACAGTTGTCACCTCCACTCCAATACAGCCTCCGCAATCTCCGGTTCTTCAGACTCCAGTCGAGTCCAGGCATGAGGCAGAACCGGACACCGCTGCTCCTAAGGCTCCCACAGAGACACTGGCACCGGTTCCTGATTCTACTACTACTCCAGCTACTGCTCCAGAGTCTTCGACCGCAGCAGGCCTGTCAGCTACCGACCCCCAGACCGCTTCACTACCAGCGTCAGACACTCAGGGGAAGGACTCAGATGATGAGACATATCTGGCAGCTTTCAGGGTGCTCGACCGCTCCACGGCTGCTTCCACTCCGCCTCTAGACGCCTAGTTTTGGTGCTTCGACGCCAAAGGGGGAGAGGGAGAGTCGAGTAGATGGGCTAGCTTCAGGGGGAGCTAGTAGGACTCGTTCTTTTGATGTGTATAAACTCTATTACATCATGCACCACGTCTACCGTCTTTATGCATTGTATGATTTGTTTGATGGTTGAGACTTGATGGTTGTGTGACATGTGTGGACATTCATCTATATATATCATGTCACTTGGTTATGCTATATTGCTTCCGCGCTAATCTCTGATCTTTTGGCTATAGCATATCCTTTATGAAATCAAGTACTATGCTCTATTCATATCTTTTGTGCTTGTCATGGCTTGAATGGTTAGGCATGTACTTGTCTTTCTTATCACTAACCCATGCCTATCTCATGTCAAGTCATGCCTTCTCTTATCAAAATTCACTCATTATTCTCTACTCGAGCTTGTATTGTCGTCAATCACCTAAAAGGGGGAGATTGTAGAATCATGGACCCTTGTGTTTAGGCGATTAACGACAATACTAGGTCACTTTGACTAACGTGTGTTTTGCAGAGGCAAAGTCATTTGTGTTAGGTCATTAGTGATGCAATTTGAATGGGCTTAATGGATATTCATGCCCCCAAGATGGAAATTGTTTCGGTTGCAAAGGATGAAGATACACGTCGAAGACTAGGCTAGGTCTTAGTGCCATAAGGTTGAGAAGGGCACTAAGTATAGCTAAGGTTTTTGTTTTTTTTCTTTGACCGTACTATAAAGGGGGGTATGAGATTAGTAGCTTGACCTAGGAGAGTTTAGGAAAGTGGGTATATGCACACTTGTCTCAACTAGTCCTAGAGACCTTGCTTTCAGCCCTTGGTAAACCCTAGAAATGGTAGGAGCAAAATCCCTTGAGAAACCTCAGCGAAAACAGTTGAAATAGGGGGAGAAAGAGGCTCCGGACCACTCTGCTAAGTGGGCGTCGGACCAAGGAGAGTGGTCCGACGGTCCCTGACTTAGGCAGATTTCCAGCTCGAGGAGCTCTGGACCACCTGTCTGGAAAGCGTCGGACCATAAGAGAGTGGTCCGGTGGCTTGGTTCAGAGACAGAGAAGGCTCCGGACTAGTCCGACGGTAAGTCCGACGGCTAGTCCGACGCCTCAAGACAGGAGTTTGGGTTTATGCAGAGAGTCCCCTGGCTCCGGACCAGAGCGTCGGACCAGGCCACCGGACCAAGGAGAGTGGTCCGATGGTTCATAAAAGAGAGGAAGTTTTTCACTCAGAGAGCACCGAGGCTCCAGACCAGTGCGTCCGACCAATGCGTTGGACCAAGCAGAGTAGTCCGACGGTGCCTGAGTTTGAATCCAGAGTGAGCTCCGGACCAGTGTGCATGGTCCGGTGGCTTCGCAGAGAGAAGAAAAAGTAAAAAACGGCTAGTTTTGGAGGTGGGGACTATTTATAGTTGCCCCTTTCATCCTTAGAGGGACTCTTGGCCTTTGTTTCAGCTGGTGACACCTTGAGAAATTCTTTGGACAGTCAAGAGGCTAGTGAGGGAGAGATTAGAGAGAGTTCATCTTGTTCTTCCCTCCTAGAGTGATTAGGAGTGACTTGTGTGCATCCATCCACCTTCCTAGCCTTGAGTGGGTCAAGTGAAGGTCTTGTGCTTGTTACTCTTGGTGTTCGACAGCACCTAGACGGTTTGGTGGTGTTCGGAGGAACTGACCGCCGGGAGATGTTGGCGGCGCTTCTCCAAGCTTCTGTGATCGATTGTGGGCGATTCACCGAGCCGGAGTGGCGAAGAATCAGCCCGTAGAGAGCACTCTACCCTTGCGCGGGTAGAGGGGGAGCGATACCTTGCGAGGTGCTCCAACTAGGACTACGGGGGTGTGTCGACACCTCGATACCTCGGGAAAAAATCGCTGCGTCACTGAGAATTTCTTTTCCCTATCTCTTTACATTTCCGCATTACTTTCCATCTTGTTTTTATATTATCTTCTAGAATTGCTTAGGTTGCTTTTAATTCCTATGAACTGCTACCGCTTTCTAGCTAGGACACACAGATCATAGGCACTAGGGGGTGATTGGCATTTGATAGGTTTTCATATTTGCTTTAGAAATTTAAAACAAGCTCAATTCACCCCCCCCTCTTGGGCACCTTGATCCTTTCAATGGGATCAAGTCTCCTAACTCGAGGCTTGCTCCTAGGATTTCTTCGATATTTCGACTTCTAATTCTAGTAAGTTCTCTGTTTTATTATTCTTTGGTTTGTGAGTTTAATTTATTCTCTTCGCGTAGAGAGTAGGGTAATCATCTCTAGCGTAAACGTGGTGTTTGGGCTAGGATACTCATAGATATCCCCTATCTAGCCAGACCTATGGTAGTAGCTCGAAACGTGACAATTCTGTAGATACCATTGGATTCCACAATCCCGTTAGAAGGATCGGTAGGGTTTATAGGCCGCGTGCTAAGCATCCTCTGAGGTGTCTCTTATCTCGATGGTTCTCCCCAATAGAATAATAACGCATATCTTGCTTAGACGAGAATGAGAATGCAGTCGCGGTATTCTCTATATCACTCATATCAAAATCACCTTGTTTATAGCCTAAAGGATAATAGCAATAGATTTGGTTAGTCAGATGCACCCTTTCTCCCTGCGAAAAAACAAATTACGATACTCTGGATAATCTCCCGAGTGAAGTGCTCACCGATATCCGTGGGCTTGCAGATTATTTCCCAGTGATTCTTGTGTTTGCGTTAACAAATATCGACAGCTACCTCGCCGCCGTCCTCGTCACCTTGGCGACCTCTGCGCGACCACCCGAGGTCAGGAACACCTTCCTGGCCGAACTCCAGCGAGCCCGCACCGCCGTCCGGGCGTCCTCGCGCCCGCTCCCCTCCGTACGCCGTCTGATCTAGCAAGGACGGCCGGGATTAAATCCCCACGAAGGGGTACGCCCCCCTTCCATGGTGGACCGGTGGACCGAAGCCCAGCACGTGGTCCAGGCCGCTCCCATGGACCGGCCTAGTCCCGTGCTGCCACGTGGCGATCTGCGGGCCTCGCACCGTCAGCAACCGCAAGTCCTTGGCGTCTTCCTCATTTACGCCTTCTCTGTTGGAAAGCGTAATTCTTATCAGTTTATTTTTATTTGAAAATAAATTGAAAAACAATATTTACAGAAACGCCATCCATTTTCAAATGCTTATAAAAGTTGTGTTTTAAATCCGTTTTCATCCAAACAAGTTGCGTTAGATTCATAGAGTTGTGATCTACATGTTGAAACCAAAATTAATTCTGTTTTGAACCTTTGGAAAACATTTATTTAATGGCTTTAAATATGTGTTTTAAAATCCTAAAACTAGTTTAAATCATATCTTCTCCGTTTTAAATCCAAATCGACTCGTTCAAGTTGTGTTAGTTTTCTAAAATCGTAGTCTATGTAGTAGTGTTCTCTAATGTTATGTTAATAGTTCTATAATTTCATGGTTAATCCTTAATGTGATTAAAGACTATGTAATTTGCTTTATAAATAAAATATGCATAGTTCAACTTTAGTTTTCAAATCTAAATATAAGTTTGACTTAATCCAAATTGGGTATTTCTCTGAAGTACCTTATTCATCCTTTTTCATAATTCAAACTAATAAATCTATTAGTTCTCTTTTTAAAAAAGCTAATCTTCCATTAGCCGTAGCTTGATTACCATAGCCCCGTTTAGCGTGTTCTTCGCGACTTCGTGATCGTAGCAATGTGTAGGTTTCTTTTTAAATCTTTTCATTGATTTGTGTATTGTTCTAAATAGATATGTATGTATGCTATGTATGTTTGTTCAAGTGTTAGATTGGTGTTTGTGATCTTGTCCAATCGGTGAGTGTTACGTTAGTGATAAAGGAGTGGTGTTTCAGGAGATCTTTTGAAAAAGTTGGTCTTTGAAGAAGGATCTGAGTTTAAGGCAAGTATAGCATGGGATCTTCCTTGTTGTCCTATTCACCTTAAATACTTAATTCATATGCACGTGTCTACCTTGTTACCCTTAAGGACTTCCTAGATATTTGATATCTTGTACCTTAACACCTTTGAGGGTTTGCATTGGGTAGATCAAAGCTAGTGGTCTTAAAGAATAATCATAATCTTGTACCTTGACTAATGATATATGCAATAACGATAAAAGATGACTTTTTAGCAACATGGACTATAGGTGGAACATTAGGAAGTCTCACTCATAGGGATATTTCTGTAGGTGGATTCCCCCAGGAAAACAGTGCTTCCATAAGCCATATGGCTCTGGCTTGACTCAGTACTAGACTTTTACTAGTTTGTGGCAGCTTACCCGAAAGGGCGCAAGAGGGACTCTGACTTGTTGGGGCTTGGCCTGCCTAGGGGGGGCACTGCAGTGACCCCTAGGAGGGGAGTCCCAACTTTTCACCGAGGAAACTTGTAGCGGGTTGCTACTTATTAGTGGAACCTATGAAAGGTCTCGTAGTGAACCTTGCCGACCTACCTTGGAAGTGGGTTAAGAGGCTCGTGACCTTGGGCGAAAGGGTAAATCACGACTTATGGGTAAAGATGTACGACCTCTGCAGAGTGTGAAATTGTCTTGATAGCCGTGCTCACGGTTATGAGCGGCTTTGGCTCCTTACTGTGTGAAGTCCTTATGCCATAGCTCATCAGTTGTTACTTTGTCAATTGATTATTGTTATTTGTTCATATAAGCATTATATCGTGTTATCTTGATCATGTGGTTATTTGGGCCTATGAAGAACTTGATGCTACTCAATTGCTAAAACCATGACTTACTAAAAGCTAATGCAGTTAAACCCATGTCTATCCTTTTTGAGCCTCATGAACCCCTGTTATACTTGTTGAGCATGGTGAGCTGACGCTTGTTGTCATCACCTTTAAAAATCCCGGATGGGTACTAGATTGCAAGAGTTGGAGAAGATAGGCTTGTGATCAACTAGTCAGCTGGTCCCTGTGGAATTGGAGTCTTCACCCGAAGATTAGAGTTTTCGTTCCACTGTTTGTTGCTTTAAGGTTATTCTTTGACCTTATATGTTATATATTTTAGGTATTGTCTTTTGATATTAGCTTGTTCTATGGCTATATGTGAGATTAGACTTCCTGGGCTCACATATAGTGTACATCTGGTTTTGTCCATAAAATCGGGTGTTACAGATTGGTATCAAAGCAATACTGACTGTAGGACGCAAGCCTAGTGTAACACCCTAATTGAATTTTGATTTAATTTTGAATTTTGTGCTCATGAAAATATAGTAAAATAAAAACTTTTTGAAATATTAAAATTAATCTAGGGTTTAGCAACCTTGCTTGTGCATTCATGCCTCTGCATCAATTTATTGAGTTGAGTAGCTTTGTTCAAAAAAATATATTTAAAATGGTTTTGAAAACACTTTTGGAAAATCAAAAGAAAGAAAAAGGAAGAAGAAAATAGCAAAGCTAATTCCTTCCTTCTTCCTCCCTCTCGGCCAAAGTGGCCCCGCATCTCAGCCGGCCCCTTGTTTCCCCCTTTCCCTCCTTGGCCCAAAGGCCCGACCTCCCTTCTCCCGGCTTTCTCTCCCACCTGGGCCAGCCGCACCGAACCGGCCCGCACATGTGCGCCCTCCTTCCCCTTTCTGTTCGCATGGCCCAGCCAACTCCTTGGCCCAGCTCGCGCAGGAGCTTTCCTTCCTTTCCCCTTTGCTCACTGACATCCCGGCCCTGCCTTGTCAGTCTCATCCCCCACCTCTAGTTCGTCCCCTACGCAGACTCTGCTCCCACGCAGAGCCCGTCTCCGCTTCGCCTGTGCCTGGGTGTAGGTGCCCCTGACTCTCCTCCTCTCTCCCCTTTAAATAGCGGTTGGGATCCCCCTCCGTTTTCTCCAAATCAATCGCGAGCTTCGAGTTGCCTTGCACTCCTGAGCTCTCGCCTCTGCCGTAACAGAGACGCCGCAACCGTCGAGCTGCTCCGCTGCTCCGTCGCCTCTAGGAGCACCTCGCCGGTCGTCGCGTCGTATTTGTGAACTCGTCGCATCCCTCGCCTCCGCCAAGTCAGCGCCGCCGCTTGGGAACCCGCTGAGAGAAGCTCTCGCCGCCGAGCATGCCCTCCACCACGGTGATCTCGTCCTGAAGCCTTGACATCGCAATTCAATCTATACCGAGCTTCGCAATTGAGTATGTAACATGTCGGTATCTCCTTTGCTCTCTCTCTCCAGCTCCCTATCGTGTTGTCCGCACTCACCGGCGCCCCTGAGCCGCCATCACACATGGACTGCTTCCACCGAGCCGCTGCAGCTTCAACCAGTACCCCAGATGACTTCGCCACCTCTCTCTTTTCCTCCCTGTGTGGTTCCTAGGTCCTACCAAGCCCTCTATATCGGAGACCAAGTTCTCCGACGAAGACACGCCAACGTCGGCCATGTCCACCGCCGTGTGCCCCTACTCTGGTCACTGTTCGGCTGGGGAATCCCCTCTTCCTTCCCCTCTGATCTAATCAGATCCATCCATCCACGATCCAAAGGTCCACAAAGCCCCGTACCCCTTCATTTGCAAATTTTGCTAAAGAGACCCTGAGGTCTTTAAGTAATCAATCCGCGGTCCAGAACCTAACGGGAATAAATCCAATTTTCTGATTTACTTTAATTCGAAAATCAAATTCAATCTACTCTCGAAATTGCCATCCACCTTGATTTACCTATATCTTTTACGTTTTAACTCCGATTTGATCCAATCAAATTGCGTTAGATTCGTTTCATTGACATCTAAGTATTAAACCCTAATCTAACCTGTTTTTTAAACTGTGAAAAAACAATTATTTAATTAATGGCTTTTAAATCTAAGTTTTAATCTTTAAATCTTGTTTAAATAATATCTCCTACGTTTTAGATCTGTTCTGCCCCATTCTAGTTGCGTTGGTTTCGTAATGGTTTAATCTATGTCTTAATAACAGTATAAAACATGCTTTCTTCTTTCAAATAGGGTTTCCACTTCGGTTTTCCATAAATAATATATACCTAGTTTAATCTTGTTTTCCAAGCAAATATAATGTGAATTAATCCAGTTTGGGTATTTCTCTGAAGTATCCAATACATGCCTTTTCTATAGATAAAATAAATGAAATCTAGTTCTCTTTTAAAAGCTAATCTTTCGGTAGACGTTTCTTTTTCGTTATAGATCCGATTAGCGTGATTCTCACGTCTGCGTGATCGTAGCAAGACGTAGATTTATTTTAAACCTTCTTCATTGATTGGTGTATTGTTCTAAATTGGATATATTGTATGCTATGCATGTTTGTTCATCTGCTTGTGTGGTGTTTATGATCTTGTCCAATCGGTGTGTATTTACGTGGAGATCAAGAAGAAGTCATCAGAAGATCGAGACTCAAGTGAAGAAAGGATCTAAGAGTTTAAGGCAAGTTTAACATGGGATCATCCTTGTTACCCATTCACTATAATCAAATCTAGTCAAGTTGCATGTGTCTCAATTGATTCCTATTTTAGATCTACCCTAGCTTGTTGAACTTGTTCCTTGTCACCTTTGGGTTACTATTGCATATGGGTAGTTTTGCTATGCTGAACATGATTAATCTTGACTGATTATGCAATGATGATCTAAAAATGGCTTTTATAGCAACATGGAATAGGACCACACTGTAGGGCAAAAGCTGGGACTTAAATGCAACCATGAGTGCTATATGGCTCTGGCTTTAGTTAAGTATGAAGTTTGGAGTAGCATGCTTGTGGTTCATGAAAGGCACCTTTGCCGAGCTGGTTATGGGGTATAGCTTGTGTGGGGACCGCTGTGGGTGGTACCATCGGGGTGTCTCATATACCCCTTTGCATTGGGTCCGTAGGGCCCGCTACATGCTAGAAAGGGCTTTTGAAAGACTTCGTAGTGTACCCTACCGACCTTCCTTGGAAGTGGGTTAAGAGGTTGATCACCTCGGGCGAAAGGACAACACAGGTTGTGGGTAAAGTGCGTAACCTCTATAGAGTATAAAACTATCATGATAGCCATGCTCACGGTCACGAGTGGCTCGGAAAACTCATAGTGTTAGATACTCATGTTGTTGAACAACTTATGATGGTAAGTTTGGAGATATGATATATAAGGTTGTTTCATTAATGATCATGTGGTTAACAATTGGGTTAAGCATAACTAAAGCTAATTATTAGTAAAACTTGACCAAGTTAAAAGCAACCACAGTAAGCCAGTGTCAGCCTTTTGAGCTTCATAACCCTGTGTTATTCTTGCTGAGTACTTTAGGTGCTCACCCTTGCCTTATAAACCAAACCAGATTTGCAAGAGTTAAAGAAGTTAGGCTTGTGATCAACCAGTCGGTTGTCCCTGTGAAGTTGGAGCCTTCGCCTGAAGATCAGAGTTGTCTTTCTGCTGTTTGCCATGTTGAGGTTATCCTTTGACCTTATATGTTATAAATTTAAGTATTGTCTTTCGATATCATTTTAATTTCTGGCTATACGTGAGATTTGACTTCCTGGGCTCACATATGGTGTACATCTGGTTTTGTCCTTAAAATCAGGTGTGACACCTAGGTAGAACTAGTCGTTTTTAGCAAGCTCTTAACCATGTTTGGTTATTGCTTTCTGTCTAATCTTGATATTTTTCTAAATTATGCTCATCTCTGTCCCCATTCTATTGTAAACACCTTCTCTTTTCTAAATCATCTTTCTTTGTCTAAAGATGGATCATAACAAGGATGAGAAGTCAGCTAGCCCCAAAGATCTACAAGACCAGGCCATGTCACCTTTGATCGCGTTTGACAAGGAGAAGCTTTTAGCTATGCAAAACCAAGTACTACAAGGAATGACTCAACATAAGAACTCTCAACAGTGCTCATCACCAGGTCAAGTCAACATACCAAAGGGACTAGTGAAGAGACAAATAGCAGAAGCTTTGAAGATGAAGTCAAATGATGCTGATGGTAGTAAGATGCTTGAAAGACAATATCAATGTCATTGTTGTATGCACTATGGTCTTCCCTGTCTTCGAAATAAGCCAGAGAATGGTAAACTCAAGAGGAACCCAAACCACAAAGAAAATGTGGAAAAGAAGAGAAAGAAAGGTTACTAGAGCCAATACTAGGAAGCAATCAACCTTTGAGTTCTGCTACAACATCACATCTAGCTCCAATCCCTAAGCAGATAAATATAGATAGTAAGGAGTTAGAAGTTCATCGAGCCCAAACCATTTATGGTGAAGTATGTATTGATGGGTTGACAATCACTTGTAAGGAGTTACAACCTCGAAGAATCAAGTGAGCTAAGAAGCAAGCCAAGCTGATGAAAGTGAACCTCCCATAGCCTGCAAGATAAAAACACACCAAGAAACCAAGTCACATCGAGTCTATCATGAGTCGGTGTTAGCAACATGCATCGTGAAGGAAGTTCTTGTTACCAATCATCCCACTAGGAGTTTATGCCCTTCTGTAATAAAAATCTAGTCGAGTCAAGTTAGTAGTCTTTATGTGTGTCTTGTGAACCTTTAGTGTTTGGATGTTTTGTCTTAATGCTTATGCTTGTTTTGGATGTTTGTAATGAGTGAATGATCTTGTGGCATTTTCTCACACTATCATTTAGCTTATAGGCTTAAGGCTGTAAATAGTTGGGTTTCGCTTATCTCATGTGTCCTCTATCCTACCTCTATGATGTAATCTCTAATGTTTCTATCAAATCTCTAAATCTGATCATCCAGTGTTCATGGAAGTGTTTGGATTAGTTCCGCGGCACCTGCACACAAGTTCTCAGAGTACCAGAAAGACAATGAGGGTAAAATTCACTCAAAAGAAGATAAAAGCTACTTTGTGGAGTACCCTAGTCAAAATCATCTTAAGGGGGGTAGCCAAGTTAAAGAAGATGCAATTATGGAAGTCACATACAATCAAGTGTCTAGCTTGAAAAGTTTTGCTTATTAGTATGCTTAGGTTCTCTCTAGTTGCTCATGCTAAAGTTTGACATCACCTGAAGTCGTATTTAAGGAAGCTATGAGTGACCAAAATCTAATGCATCCTTATATCAAAACAGATGGATAGAGCAATTTCAATTGAGAGTGAGCGTCAAGGAATGAAAAAGAAGAGAAAATACGATCTTCAACACCAGTTAAGAGACACTCATCCATGTTTTGCTATACATGCAGAATATCAGTCACAGTCTGTGAATCAGTTTGGGAGTATAGATCAAGATCAAGATCAGCAATCCGATGACACAGTACTACACTCCAACTCTCAAGGTCTGTCATACCCGGTTTTAAGAACAAAACCAGATATACACCATATGTGAGCCCAGGAAGTCAATTCTCACATATAGTCACAGAAGAAGGTAATATCAAAAGACAATACTTAAATATATAACATATAAGGTCACAGGATAACCTCCACACAACTAACAGTGGAAAGACGACTCCGATCTTCGCGTGAAGACTCCACTTCCACAGGGACCAACTGACTGGTTGATCACAAGCCTAACTGCTCGAGACTCTTGCAATCTCGTACCCATCCGGGATTTTTATCCAAGTATTGAAAAGAATAAACAAGCGTAAGTACTTTCGTACCCAACAAATATTCATGGGGTTCATGAGGCTCAATAAGGTATGACTCTGGTTTAACTGCATAAGCTTTTAGGTTATCTCAATTTTAGCATTATAGTAGCATCAATGTTATCAATAGCCCAATAACCATATGATCATGTGAACGAGATGTAATGCTTATATGAACGGTAACAATAATAAATCACAGATAACAACTGATGAGCCATGACATAAGGACATCACACAGTAAGGAGCCCAAGCCGCTCTTAACCGTGAGCACGACTATTATAATAGTTTTTTTAACTCTGCGCAGAGGTGTACATCTTTACCCATAAGTCATGAATTGCCCTTTCGCCCGAGGACGCAACCCTCTTAACCCACTTCCAAGGTAGGCCGACAGGGTTCACTACGAGACCGTTCACAGGTTCCACTAATAGGCAACAACCCACTACAAGTTCCCTTTAACGAGATCGTAAGAACTTCCCTCCCAGAAGTCACCGCAGTGCACCTTCTAGCAGGCCAAGCCCCCACTTTCTCAGAGCCCTTCTTGCGCCCTCTCATGTAAGTTGCAACAAACTAGCAAAAGCCTAATACTGAGTCAAGCCAGAGACCATTAGGTTATGGTAGTACTGTTTTCTTGGGGTAATCTCTTACAGAAATATCCCTATGAGTAAGAACACAGGTGTGAGTTCCTGATGTTCCACCTATAGTCCATGTTGCTAAAAAGTCATCTTTTATTGTCATTTCATATATCATTAATCAAGTTTACATGATCATAGTTATTCTTAAAGAGCACTAGCTTGATCTACCCAAATGCATAAATTCCCAGGGTGATAAGGTATAAGGTGCAATACTAGGATAACCTTATAGGGTAACAAGGAAACTCATGCATATGATTAATGAGTGATTATCATGAATAGGACAACAAGGATAATCCCATGTAATACTTGCCTTAAATGCTTAGATCCTTTCTTCAACTGATTCTCAAACTTCTGATGGCTTCTTCTTGATCTCCACGTAACACTCACCCATTGGACAAGATCATAAGCACCACACAAGCAGCTAGACCAACATACATAGCATACAATAGATCTAATTTAGAACAATACACCAATCAATGAAAAATGTTTTAAAAGAAATCTAGGGATCTCTATGATCACACAGACACAAGAAACACGCTAATCGGATCTATAATGGAAAATAAACGACTACCGAAAGATTAGCTTTTAAAAGAAAGCTAGATTTTATTGATTTTAATATATAGAAAACATAGATAGGATATTTCAGAGAAATACCCAAATTAAATTAAGTCACATTATATTTTATTTAAGAAAACTAGATTAAACTAAGTATGTTTTCTTTTATGAAAAGCCGAGGTGGAAACCCTAATTCATTTTAATTGGAAAACCATTGATTATATAGATTAATGAATTATCATTTTATTTGAAAGAAAAAAACATGTTTTATACTGTTACTAATACATAGATATTATCGTTACGAAACCAACGCAACTCGAACGGTACAAAACGGATCTAAAACGGAGGAGATATGAAACTAACATGATTTTCTATACAAGATTAATTGATTACAAAGGGTTAACTATACTTTATTTTTCAAAAGTCTTTAGCATAGATGAAAACTGTACCATTAGATATATCTTGAGATTACGAAGCTAACGCAACTTGAACGGATCGAATCGGATCTAAAACGAAGATTTTATGGGCATTTGAAAACATATGGCAAATCTGTAAATAGGTATTTTTCATTTATTTTCAAAATAAAACAAATCCGACGGAGGTCATGCATTCCAGTGGTGAAAGCGCATTCATGGAGGGCGCCTTTGGACGGTGGGTTTAGAGAGGAATAAAATCCAGGGTCTCTTTTGCAAAAGGACCGGGTCGAAGGGGTATCTTTGCCTGAGATCCGTCCGATCCGAGTTGAATGGCAGAAATTAGAAGAGGGGGAGGAACAGAGGTCTGCCGGCCTGTATACAGGGTAGGCGTGGCGGCGCTCCATTGCTTCCGACGGGAAGCTCGCTGGCGCGGGCGGTTCTCGGCCTACGGACCACCAAAAGAGAAACCGAGAGGTCCTGGAGAAAGAGGGGAACGGCGCGAGCTCACCTGCGGATTTTGCGCGAGCAGAGAGAGGACGGAGGCGGCTGGCGACGATGACGTGCGGGTGCGGGCTCTCTGTACACGACGACGAGCCAGTGAGAGCGATTCTAGGTGAAAAAGAGGGAGGGGAAGGGACCACTGTGCTGCTTACCGTGCTCCGAAGGGAGATGAAGCCCAGCGGTGGGCAGTGGAACTCGATAGGGCACCAAAGGCGGTGACGGCAAAGCTTGAGTTGTGCTCGCGGAGGCGCTGCAGAGAGATATGATGAGGCGAGGGCGGCGTATAGATGGGAAATAGGGCGGTAGAGGTTTAGGAGTCGGTTTAGGCATGCAAGACAACCCGGTGGCAACAAATCCCGCGATACGGCCTCCTTGCCGAGCTCTGCTCGCGCACGGGAAGAGAGGGAGGAAGGAGCATGCTGACGAGCAGGGCCAAAGTGGCAGTGGGCGAAAGGGAGGAAGGAGGGAGGCGGCTTTGCACTGGGCCGGTTGATGCGAACTGGGCTTGGCCCAAAGGAGAGGAAGGGTGCTGTGCTGCGGGAGGAAAAGAGGGAGAGGAGAGAGCAGGCCTGCGGGAGAGAGAAGAGCTGGTTGGGCCTTCGGGCCAGATGGAGGAGAGGAGGGTTTTCCTTTTTTTTGCTTTCTTTTTCTCCAAAACCTTTTTCAAAACATTTTTTTAATATCTTTTTTAATTCAATTTTTGATTTTTGCTAAAACCACTCAAACAATTGAAACCCGTGCAAAGTCATGAGTGCTCCAACATGTTGCTAATTCTAAGGCAAATTTTAATTTTCTGAAAATGTTTTTATTTTCCTAAATTTTTATGAGCACAAAATTTCAAAATCAACTCAATTTCAATCTATTTTCAAAATTCAAATTTCGGGTGTTACATCTAGGTCTATCACCACCTTCTATCCCTTTTATAAAGATCAACACTTCTTCTAATAGGGAATGTTATGATAATGGTGAGACTGAACCTTATGAGAACAACCATCTTGAGAAGTCTGTTGAGAATAACCATATGGAGAAGTCCATTGAGAATAATCAACTCCAGAACCAACAATAATAGGAATCAAAATCAGGTAGCTAGAAAAATTAGGATCAAGGAATAAAAGTGAAGGAAACATACACTCAAGGAATGTGGAGCAATCTGTCTATCACATGTGGATCTAAGGAGATCATGTATGGTTACATTTTCATAAACTCAACTTCCGCAAGAGTGATGTTTGACCCCAAGGCTACACATTCGTTTATCTCTAGAACGTATGTGCATGATCATGAAATGACAATGCTTCCAATAAGGAAACTAGTGATGGTTAATACTATTGGAGGTATAGTGAAGGCAACTCATATCTGCCCAAAAGTTAGTTTTCATATAAATGGAGAAAATTTCAAGGAAAACCTCATTGTTTTGGATTTCACAAGCCATGATGTTATCCTTAGAAGAGGATATTTCTCTGCTTGTAAAGGGGTTATGAATCATGCTCAAGGCTTGGTATTTCTAACGACTCCGACAGGAAAAAGAATTGAGTATCAAGGGATGCAACCTGATCCTAAATACTGGAAGGATGACCTACTAGAGAGTGGGAATACGGAAAATAATGATGTGGAATGTTTTACGTCCAAGCAACATCAAAACCCTCAAGATGCCCAATGAAGTTAACCTGTGTTCTCTAGATCAAAGTTTGGTTTGCAAGTCAGTTGTGATCATTGTATCTCGAAGAATAGTTATGCTCTCATGTGAAAGTCTTTGTTTCTAAGTCAGATGTAATATTTGTTTCTTGGAAGACGTCTTTATCGTTCTTACCAGTCTCTTCAAATCTCGAGACGATATTCATCATAAGGGGGGTAGATTTGTAACACCCCAAATTTTGCATCCTAGAAAATAGAGCTAAAATGATTTAATTATGAATTTATATGGTCATGAAAATGTAGGAAATTAAAAACTTTTATCAAATTAAAATATTCATAGAGCTAGCAACATGTTTGTGCATTCATGCCCTAGCATTTGATTCAATTGTATTGAGTGGATTTCAAAATTCAAAGTAGTTTTCAAAATGTTTATTAAAATGCTTTGAAAAGTTTTCAAACAAAAGGATTCAAAAGCCCTTTCAAAAATTAATTGAAATTTTTTTTGGAAAATCAAGTTGAAAGAAAGAAAACAAATTCAAATCTTTTTAGAAATTAGTTTTGAAAAGGGTTTGCAAAATCAAAACAAAAGAAAAAGGAAAAGGAAACCCCTCCCTTTCTCCCTTTTCTCCTTTTGGTCCAGCCCACGGCTGGCTTTCCTTTCTCCTTCTCCTTCCCGCAAGCCCAGCTCCCCCCTCCTTCATCTAGCCTGAAGGCCTTCTCTCTCCTTCCTCCCCCACACACATCCTTCGTAGGCCCACGTGGACACCCCTCTCCCTTCCTTCCCCGCAAACACAACAGGCGGCCCAGCTCCCTCTCCTGCGCTCGCGAGCCCACCCCGCAGCTCATCCAGCCTGCTCGGCCTAGCCGACCTACCTCCGCCCTTCCCCCGAACCCCCGCTTGGGCCTTGGCCCAGCTGAGCGTGCAACTCGACCACGTAGCGTGGCCCGCACCTCGCCTCCTCCCCTTCCCGCTGACATCCCAGGCCCGCCTGTCGGCACGTCCGCCCTCGCTGCCAACCCGGCCCCGCTAGTCAGCGTCCCGCGCCTCTCCTCCTTCCTCTCGCCACGGGAAAACGCCGCCTCTTGTATCCGCCCCCGGGCGCACCCGCCGCCGCATCCGCTCCCCTCCCTGCACCGTCCGATCTGGCATGGAGGGCCAGGATTAAATCCCCACGAAGGGGTACGCCCTCGGTCCATGGTGGACTGGTGGACCAAAGCCCCACTCGCGGTGCACGCCACTCCCGTGGACCCGGCCAGTCCCGTGCTGCCATGTGGCGATCCGCGGGCCCTGCACCATTAGCAACCGCAGCTCCTTGGCGTCTTCCTCGTTTGCGCCTTCTCTGTTGGAAAGCATAATTCTTATCGGTTTTGTTTTATTTGAAAATAAACTGAAAAACAATATTTACAGAAAAGCCATCCATTTTCAAATTCTTATAAAAGTTACGTTTTAAATCCGTTTTCATCCAAACAAGTTGCGTTAGATTCGTAAAGTTGTGATCTACATGTTGAAACCAAAATTAATTCTGTTTTGAAACTTTGAAAAATATTTATTTAATGGCTTTAAATGTGTTTTAAAATCCTAAAACTAGTTTAAATCATATCTTCTCCGTTTTAAATCCAAATCAACTAGTTCAAGTTGCGTTAGTTTTATAAAATCGTAATCTATGTAGTAGTGTTCTATAATATTATGTTAATAGTTTTGTAATTTCATGGTTAATCCTCACTACAAGAAACACCCCAGTATAGATACGTTTTCACCGTTACGCTAAAGAAAACGTGTTTATGCTAAGCACGCTTAGTATGTACTCCCTCCGTCCCTGAAAGAATGGATTTCTGGGTTTATCCTAAGTCAAACTTTTTGACCTTTGACCAAATTTCTAGAATAAAGTACTAACAATTATGATATTAAACTAGTATCATTAGATTTATCTAAGAATATATTTTTTAATAGTGTCATTTTAAGTCATAGGTGTTTTTACATTTTTCTATAAAGTGACACGAATTGTAGGAATTAATTCTTTGTCTAGTCCTCCAGCTTCACATCCCACTGCATCGGGCTTGGGTTAAAAAAAAGGTTTTTTGGATTGGTGCCATTGCAATTTTTGAAGTTTAGAAAAATACCATTACTATTCACGTATTCTTAAAGATACCATTACAATTCTTGCTCTCTTTGAAAAATGTCACGCTATACGTTTTTGGAAGTGTTGGGCCCAGCTGCAGCGTAATAGGAATTCAACTATTTTCGTATGGACGATATTGCCCTCACCTACTTCCCTCACCGCAAGTCACTGACCTGTGGGGCCCACCTGTTGTTGACACAAAAAGCGTCAAGATCTGCGAACACCTCGGGCTTATACCCGAATTCGATTTCCGAGGGTGTGCCAGTCGATTTGACCAATTAATCGACAAGGATGGTAACTAGAACAAGATCTGAACGAGACAGATGTCAAGGCTCGAACCTGATCAGGATAACTAGAACAATAGCAGAACGAGACGACAGCGATGCGCCCGGACGTCAAAGCTCTGATTGCTCAAAACACGGAACTTGCAAGGGTTGACGGAGGTCGATGAGATGCAGCCCGTCGAAAACTTGAAGAACTCGTAGATAATTACACCTAATGCGGTAAAGGTAAATTGCTGGAAAAGTAGATAAAAAAGTAATTCATTTGTATTGATATGCTTGGATATGATCGTTTACAGCACCTCTGGGTACCTATTTATACTCCAGCAGAGGGAGTTATAGATAGATACGACTCGTATCTTTCCTAAATAAAACAAACTCCTATTTTAAAGGAAATAACTAACTCGCGTAGGAGCCGGACTCAAACAATAATATTTTCCTAAACAAACTCTTTTATTTTAAAAGAAATAAATGACTTGTGTAAGAGTCAGACTCAAACTTCTATAACAATACTGGTATAAGATCACCAGTTTCCTTATGTCTCCTCCCCGATGAAACTTTCCATTAACACATCCTTCCGATCCGCAATTTCCTTTTAACGTCATCGGCAACCGTATGCTCACGTTAGCCATGTCATCTTTCATCGGCAACATCCGATAACACATTCCATCGGCAGACTTCTTCTAATCTGCAACCTTCTATCGCCATCGACAACTCTCTGCTGACACCAGCCATTTCATCCTGCTTCTATCGGCATCATCATCATTGCAGATATAATTCCTCCATGGTTTAGTAATACATGGTAGTAAAATTTCTACTACTTTTAGCATACATGATTTCTAAGTACCATTTTCATCAGTAGTAGTCTAGCTAGTGGGTACATATTAATTTGGGTAGCCGCCGTTTTTTTAATTCAGTGACATATATATTGATTAATATTGCTTCATGTACTCCGTACTAGTTAGTATTGGGACTGCAGAAACACAAGCATTAAAATGATTGACGTCCACAGAAAATTATCCATAATGATAAACTTTTGTGTGTCATGTCTGAATAAAGAATATTTTGCTAGGTGTAGTATGGATTGGATATTTCGTTTCATCTCACATATATATAATGTATAAAAGTCAAGAAATGCTGACCTTATTAGGAAAGCAATGGCTGGGAAACTTTGCTTTGAGCTTGGACTAATACGACAATGCCATATTGCCATCCTATCTCTGATGCATATATTTCTGGCAATGGTCAGAATATAAGCAGCTAGACAAAATGGTTATTACTGGCTCTTCTTTCTCATCTAATCTTTCTATGTAGGTTGGATTCAAAGACAGGTAGTTGAATGACAACCAAATACTGAAATACCATATCTACCTGAGATAGAGGCTGCTTTGGCTGCTTCGTGAGAGATGTTGACAACAATATGTCTTGAGCAAAATCTCTGTGTAAGTATTTATAACTTATATACATGTAGTCCTTTAGAGTTTGTATTCTATATAAATAAAAAAAGAGTCAATATTCTACCTAAGACCTTTTTATTTTATCATATAAATTTTTGGTCGTTGTATTTTCTATAACTTATATCGAATTAATTTTTCTATTTAATCTATTTTTTATTTAACCTGTAGGGTCATGGAATCATGTCAAGAAAATTTGCTGATTGAAGAATGGAGATTCAGAATTGAAGTGCAAGTATCTGCATGATGTAATAGCTACATGGTGTTTATGGATGATTGACTCTATTTGCTCTAATACTAAATGAACACCTTTCATGTGGTTTTTGGTTTGCTATTCTGTGGTCACCCAAGTAAATATGAGTATGTGTTTATTAAAAAAACATTTCTACATACTATAATAGCTATAATAAACAATAGAAGAACACAAAAACGCATCAACTTTTCTTGATATGAAATTTAAAATGTTTTATATGATGTAGACATGTTTGACACCATCTCATAAAAGCATATTATGTCTTTTAGACACGCCTGATACCGTCTCTAAAGAGTGTCTCATGTTTTTAGACACGTTTGGCAAAACGTATCTATAGTTCTTGAGACGGTCCGTGTGGAGACGCACTAGACATGTTTTACTCAAGCGTGTCTACACTTCACTAGATATGAAATAAAACGTATCTAACATAGAAATAAAGCGTAAAGCGTATCTAGAGGTGGGGTTTTCTAACATGATTAAAGACTATGTAATTTGCTTTATACATAAAATATGCATAGTTCAACTTTAGTTTTCAAATTAGTTTTCAAATCTAAATATAAGTTTGACTTAATCCAACTTGGGTATTTCTCTGAAGTACCTTATTCATCCTTTTTCATAATTAAAACTAATAAATCTCTTAGTTTTCTTTTTAAAAAAGCTAATCTTCCGTTAGCCGTAGATTGATCACCATAGCTCTGTTTAGCGTGTTCTTCGCGACTTCGTGATCGTAGCAACGCGTAGTTTTCTATTTAAATCTTTTCATTGATTGGTGTACTGTTCTAAATAGATATGTATGTATGCTATGTATGCTTGTTTAGGTGTTTTATTGGTGTTTGTGATCTTGTCCAATCGGTGAATGTTATGTTGGTGATCAAGGAGTGGTGTTTCACGAGATCTTTTGAAAAAGTTGGTCTTTGAAGAAGGATCTGAGTTTAAGGCAAGTATAGCATGGGATCTTCTTTATTGTCATATTCACCTTAAATACTTAATTCATATGCATGTGTCTACCTTGTTACCCATAAGGACTTTGTAGATATTTGATATCTTGTACCTTGTCACCTTTGAGGGTTTGCATTGGGTAGATCAAAGCTAGTGCTCTTAAAGAATAACCATGATCTTGTAACTTCACTAATGATATATGCAATAACGATAAATGTTGACTTTTTAGCAATGTGGACTATAGGTGGAACATCAGGAACTCACACCTATGTTCTCACTCATAGTGATATTTCTGTAAGTGGATTCCCCTAGGAAAACAGTGCTACCATAAGCCATATGGCTCTAGCTTGACTCAGTACTAGACTTTTACTAGTTTGTGGCAGCTTACCCGAAAGGGCGCAAGAGGGGCTCTAACTTGTTGGGGCCTAGCCTGCCTAAGGGGGTGGCACTGCGGTGACCCCTGGGAGAGGAGTCCCAACTTTTCACTGACGAAACATTTAGCGGGTTGCTACTTATTAGTGGAACCTATGAAAGGTCTCGTAATGAACCCTGTCGATCTACCTTGGAAGTGGGTCAAGAGGCTCGCGACCTCGAGCGAAAGGGTAAATCACGACTTGTGGGTAAAGATGTACGACCTCTGCAGAGTGTGAAACTATCATGATAGTCGTGCTCACGGTTATAAGTGGCTTGGGCTCCTTACTGTGTGATGTCCTTATGGCATAGCTCATCAGTGGTTACTTTATCAATTGATTATTGTTATTTTTTCATATAAACATTATATCTTGTTATCTTGATCATGTGGTTATTTGGACTTATGAAGAACTTGATGCTACTCAATTGCTAAAATCATGACTTACTAAAAGCTAATGCAGTTAAACCCGTGTCTATCCTTTTTGAGCCTGATGAACTCCTTGTTATACTTGCTGAGTATGGTGAGCTGACGCTTATTGTCATCACCTTTAAAAATCCCGGATGGGTACCAGATTGCAAGAGTTGGAGAAGATAGGCTTGTGATCAACCATTCAGTTGGTCCCTGTGGAATTGGAGTCTTCACCCGAAGATTAGAGTTATCGTTCCACTGTTTGCTGCTTTAAGGTTATCCTTTGACCTTATATGTTATATATTTTAGGTATTGTCTTTTGATATTACTTTGTTCTGTGGCTATATGTGAGATTAGACTTCCTAGGCTCACATATAGTGTACATCTGGTTTTGTCCATAAAACTAGGTGTTACGCTTGATCCAATATTGTAGAATATCTTGTAGAATGTACTTTCCTTGATCTTACAATCAATGGTAGGTACTCTTGAATCATCCAGCTTAGCGAGGTATTGTGATAGATGGAGTTGGCCATACCCTGAATCAATTGTGCTGATCATCTGGGTCTTCTCTTGGTTGTTTAGCTTTACTCTTCCTCCTTCTATTGGCGATGTTCTTCTTTCTTGTAGCAACAGTTGTATCCTCGTAGATGTATGACCTCTAAGGATGAGTAAGGGCATTGAGTGTATGCTTCATGAAAGTGAACCTTTCCTTCTCATCCTTGATTGTGAAACAGATCTTGGCGCTATTTGTGTATATGATGGCATTAGCTTTTCTTGAGAATGGACGTCCCACGATAATGAGTGATTTCTCATCTTCGCTCGTTTCTTCAATCACATGGTCTACCAGTACGAATGAGTGTCCACCAACTCGTATGCTGATATATTAAGGAATTCCCTTGGGGTAGCATAATGTTTGATCTGCAAGCTTCGCATGATGTTGACACTTGCTCCAAGGTCACAGACAGCTTCTTCAAGAGTGTAAGCTCCAATGGAGATTGGGATGACAGGTCTCCTTGAATCTTCTATCCTCATTGGTAGGGTGTCATCCAGCCATGCTCTTGATGGCATGGTGAAGAAGTGTCCTGCTCATATAAACAAGGCATAGATCAAGTGCATGGGCTCTGTTGGTGGAAAAACACCAACAGAACCAAAATTTTATTCATTCTTCTCTAGCCTAAACATATTGAGAAAATTTAAGTATTTTTTTTAACCATAACATGGGTGGTAAGATCAAACAATAAGTATGAATGTAGCACTTCAACAACACTTAGCAAATTAAATTGCTTAAGCACATGGAAGGATTTGTCTATGAATAATGTATAAATTTTATATGATTGAGATTATCATCTTCCAAAGTTGGATGTGCAACATTTCAGCCCATATGGTTAAATTTGTGAGGACAAGAAGGTGGTATTAGGGACAAGCTTAAAAGAACTAACATGTTGATTTTATGAGGTTGGATCAAATAAAGTTATAGCTCAAACATGTTTAGATCTTTATAAATGTAAATAGTAGAATCAAAGGAATGCTTTCAGAGTGATGATTACTTACCTTTACTTTTGTTGAAGAATGATGGCACTGTAACACTTCATGGAAGCTTCCTTTGATCGATTGTCTTGAAATTGTGTTCACCCTCTTCCATGGACTGAGTGGTTTGATTGTTCTTTGTCATCTCCTAGCTCCATGGGATTCATCTATGATGAATTAGTTGTGTTTCTCTTGTGAAAGTTGTTGAAGTTCATGCATCTCTCTTCGTATTTATATGAGTTCATCTCTGTACTTTCCCAATTTGATTTGAAAGTTTTCCTGCAGGGGTTAGTCTAACAAAATATCCAATATCTACTACAGCATACTATCAGTTTAAAAATCAACCTAGAAAACCACGTCTAATTTGATTTAGGAAGACATTTTAACCTAACCAAGCTTAGATTAAAAAGCCTTTAGGAGTAATATCCAAATACCTTTGATTTAAAATAAGCACCATGCATAATTTAAAAGATATAAGAAAATTCTTCAAAACATAAACATACACTATAGCAAACTAAGGTAGCATGAAAGTATTATAGAGATTTACTCAAGTGATCATGAAAGAGCATGATTAGTAGTTTAGTAGTTTGAGCATGCCTTAAAAGTATGAACAACCTAGATAATGTAGCAACAAGGCAAAAGATATTTTTATGGTGGTTTCTCCCCCAAGATTGAATTTTGCAAAAATCAAGATTGGATGAATGTAATTTCAATGTTGCATAGTAATTGGTTCGACATACCTTTTGCTTGTTGTTCCTTCAATCTTTATGCTCCAAACCTAGAAAGGTTAGTGACAAGAATACCCGAAGGAATATAATATATCTTTATGCCCATTTCACAAGGCAACAAAAGGTGAATATTTATATTATGATCTAAGTGGCGATGGTTTTAGGACATTAAGTTGTCATAGGGAAACCTTTTAAGATGTGATTTGGTGAAGTGGTTTCCCCTCCATCACCTATCTCAAGTTTTAACACAACGAGATCTGCAATATTTATTATACACATATGCGTCGACAACTACCCTTTTGAAGTTTTTATAAACAGAAAGTATGAGGGTGTTGAAGATGTCATGTATGGTAATGGGAGATGTATCGTGTGAGCATGGGTTTAATGAAATGGTTATGGAGTAGATTTCATGCTCATTGATGTCATCTTCCTCACCAATCTCTATGGTTAATTGTATGTTTAAAACTCCACTTGGATTGGTGAGTCTAGAACGGGTCTCATCCGGAGCCCCTCTATTAAATGATAAGTCATGTTTTTGGACAAAAAGGATTGTTTCCGGATTATATCTATCAAATATGGATGTAGCTCATAGTCATTAAAAAGGACAGGCTTAGCTAATTGTGCTAGACTAGAGTTTTCATCCATATGGTAATGGTAAAAATAGGGTAGATTGGAATCTGTGTGCTCAATAAACGAAACTATAGAATCCATAAGGTAACAAAGAAAGATAAGAGTATAAAAATAAGGTAGATTGGAATCTGTGTGCTCGATAAACGAAACTACAGAATCCATAAGGTGATATAGAAAAATAAAAAGAAAGATAAAAGTATAATACAAGATTAAGCTAAACTTAAAGTCAATCTCAAAGAAGAAACAACCGTTCCCCGGTAATGGCGCCAGAAATGCTTGTTGGTATTTATTAGATGCACACGAGTAAGTTAATTATCTGTAAGCGTACAGATAAACACCGATGTAGCACTTCACTGAGATAACCCAGTTTTAAATATCGAACCCAAAGGAACAGTGTTATGAGGAAGACTAAGTCTATAAACTTAACTGTTTCACAAAAAAGTATAGACAACTATTGATAAGAGGAGAAAGAACCTAGGACTATCTAGTTCTGGTCACTGGGTAAGCTTTATCTTTTATGATCTTTAAGGGCGATGACTTAAATAGGAGTAGAAAACAAAGTTCTCTCCTACCAAGCACCTATATGCCTGCCAAACCTATTACGGGAAATAGACTACAGAGGAATCAATGTAGCTATAAGAGTCACCTATGCGAGCTACGGTTGTCCAGAAAATCAGGGGACATTCACAAGTATACCTATCCTAGGCATCATGCCTACACTATGAATTACTACTTCAATCAAGAGGCCAACATGATCAAAGCACTCAAGAAGAGTTGCAAACATAAAGAACAATTAGGATAACGTTGCTTACTTGAACCAGAAGTCGATTACCAGGGTATCTTAGAATACAGATCCTAGGCGAGAGAATCTGATCCCAAAGAATACAGCGATGAAGAAGCTCCTATAGGCCGAAACTCCTCCAGAACTATACTCTCCTAGAGCTAGCTCTACATGGAACTAATCTCTACATGGAACTAATCTATCTTGATTGCTGGCCTAGATCTACTAGATAGGAGTTATGGCTTCATGCTCTTGAGCTTCAGATCTGGCTTGGCTCCAGGGGGTATAGGCCTCTATTTATAGCCTAGTGGGATGAACGACAACCGTTGGATTAAACCGACTTAAAGTAGGGCCGAGATGACTCCTCAAAGGAGGTGGAGGAAGCTTCCAAAAGGCGGCAACCAGTGGGCCCAGGTGGGCCGCCAGCCCCACCCCATGCCGGTTGGCCCCACATGTCAGGGTCTTGGGCCCCGCTTCGCTCCGGTGTCTTCTGGATCCTTCCTGAGTCTGATGGAAACTATATCTCCATGGGATTTATTCTATATTTATTATGATTTGCTTTCCTTATTATGTTTTTCTTGAATAGTCCCTGGAAAATAATAGAATACCAAAACTCATGGAATTTGTTAGATAACTCCCTATATTTTTATTATTTTATATGTGGTTGATCCATTTATCATGTTGATAATTGTATAAAAAGTTGACGCTAATGACCGTCAACAACACCCCAAAGACGCATTTCTCTGGGTTGAGCCGGACGCGTTTCTCCCGTAGGTGGGCGAACACCTCTTCGAGGTCAGACACGAGGTCATCCATCCTCTTCATCTTGACCACGATATCGTCGACGTAGGCCTCGACAGTCTTGTTGATGAGCTCCCCAAAGCAGTTGATCATGCACCTTTGGAAGGTCGCCCCCGCGTTTTTAGCCCAAACGGCATGGTCATGTAGCAGTACGCACCAAAGGGTGTGATAAACATGGTGGCGGCTTGGCTTGACTCATTCATCACGATCTGATGATAGACGGAGTAGCAATCAAGAAAGCAAAGGGTTTCGCAACCCGATGTGGAGTCGACAATCTGATCTATATGCGGCAAAGGATAAGGATCCTTGGGACATGCTTTATTCAAACTGGTATAGTCTATACACATTCGCCACTTCCCATTCTTTTTGCGCGCAAGGACAGGATTGGCTAGCCAGTCGGGGTGCAGGACCTCCCTGATGAACATGGCCACGCACAGTTTGTTGAGCTCCTCCCGATGGCTCTGTGCTTTTTGTCAACGAAACAAAGTAGGCGCTGCTTCACCAGTTTATAGTCTGGTTTTATGTACAGGCAATGCTCGACGACGTCCCTCGGTGTGCCCAGCATGTCCGAGGGGCTCCACGCGAAAACATCAGCGTTCGTGTGGAGGAAGTCGTGCTTGGGATCGAGCTGGATGGCCTTGACCTCGGAGCTAGCTTGAAAGAGGTCGAGGCACTGTTAGAGTCGGGCGCCTCCAAGGCTAGTTTCTCCTTGAGGGAGTTGAGCCGCTTGGCGACAAGAACCGCACTAGCGTGCTCGCAGCACTCCAACTCGTAGTCGTACGCGTGGAGAATGTGCTATCGATGGAGATTACCTTGTTGGGCCCCGGCATCTTCAGCTTGAGGTACGTGTAGTTGGGGATGGCCATGAACTTCACGTAGCACAGCCTCTCCAAGATGGCGTTTAAGGGGTCCCGAAATCCACCACCTCGAAGGTCAGAACCTCATTTCCGTAGTTGGAGGGGTCTTGAACGTGATGGGCAGGTCGATTTGCCCGATGGGTGTTGCCTGTTTGGCAGGCATGACACCGTAAAATGGTGCCTCTGAGGGACGGAGGCGTGAGCGGCTGATGCCCATCACCTCGAGGGTGGCAAGGTACATGATGTTGAGGCCGCTGCCCCATCCATCAGCACCTTGGTGAACCTCGTCGTCCCTATGATTGGGTCGATGACGAGTGGGTATTGCCCCGGGCGCAAAACCTGGTGTGGGTGGTCGGACTGATCGAAGGTGATCTGGTATCGCGACCACTTGAGGTACTCGGCACCGCCGGCTCGACGACGTAGACCTCGCGGTACTCAAGCTTCTGGTGGTTCTGAGAACCGTACGCCATTGGTCCGCCGAATATGAGAAAGCAGTCCTTGACGTGGGGGAAATCATCGTCGGCGGCCACCTACGCGCCTTTTGGCTCTTCGTTGTCGGGCTTCTTCTTCTTTGGCTCTCCCTGCTTTGGGAGTCTGATGGTGTAGAACTTCTTCATCGTACTGCACTCTTGGAGCGAGTGCTTGACCGGGAACCCATGGTACGGGCAGAGGGCATCGAGCATCTTCTCGAAGTGGTTGGGGGCGCCGTCGTTAGCCTCACAACCCCCCTTGCGGCCTATGGTGGCCAAAAGGTCACCTTCTCGAAGCTGCCTGCCCCGACCCTTGTTTTTGGGTTTCTTGGAGGTGTCTTCATCGGCATCGCCCTCTTCATGCTTCGGCTCACCACAGGGTAGGTTGAAGATGGCCCCGACAGCCTCTTCCCCCGATGCGAAGTTGGTGGTGATGTCGAGGAGGTCCTTGGTGGTACGCGAGCTCCTTCGGCCGAGCTCGTGCACCAAGTCCTTGAAGGACATGCCCGCAAGGAACACGCTGATGATGTCGACGTTAGCCGTGGTGGGGAGCTCCTTGCACCGGTAGGAGAAATGTCAGATGAAATCCCGTAGGGACTCTTCCTTCGCCTGTCGGCAGCTGCGGAGGTCCTAGGAGTTCCCGGGGCACACATAAGTGCCCTGGAAGTTCCCGATGAATACCTGCTTAAGGTCGGCCCAGTCGTGGATGCTGCATGATGGGTGGTGTTCCAGCCAAGCTCACGTGGAGTCAGACAGGAACAGAGGTAGGTTGCGGATGATGAACACGTCATCATCCACGCCGCCGGCCTTACAAGCCAGATAATAGTCATCAAGCTAAAGCTCGGGGTTTGTCTCCTCCGAGTACTTGGTGATGTTGGTTGGCTGGTGGAAGCGCGTCAGGAAGCGCACATTCTGGATGTCTAGACCGAAGACGCGGGGACCGAGCAGCTTGGGGCTCGGGGGCCGGTCCTCTCCGCTGTCGTAGAGCCCGCCACACTGAGGATGGAAACCACAGTCCCTACCCTCGTGGCGGTGTCTTTTGCGCGCGTCGATGACAGCGCGCGCGTCGTTGTTACGCTCGTCACGACGAGGAGGAGCGCTGACGCGTGTGCAGCGCTGTGGCAGAACCATCCAAATTATAAGAGATCAAGTACTAAAGTAGCTGAATTAACTGACACTGGAGCCCTTATAATACCGGTAGTCTAGAATTCTCGAAGGATTTCTCACAATTGTACATCCGACCAAGATCGTGCAAACTCAGGTATGCACATTCGTATGAGACAAGAATTTAAACCGAAATAAACTGAGAGTACGAGAATAAAAGAGTTATTACAACACTTGGATCAAATAGCAAATAAGTCTCATGCCACAACACACGTAGCCGAATAAAACATTGTTTTCAAATCTGTTTCCAAAGTTTACTCCACACTAACATAAACTTTAAATAGAGGGGTGCCAACGAGACCATATCCGACAACAGCAAAAGATGAGCTCGTAGAAGACCTTGCCCAAGGCCTACTCCTCTTATCCTTCGAGAGGATAGAGACAGTGTTTACAATAGCCAAAGTATACTTGGCCATCTGCAACCAACGGAATAAACCTTGACTACGGGAATGTACTCATCTAGACTTACCCGTCTAACTGAAAATAAAGACTCCAAGGATATGCATGGCTATATATGGAGTTGGCTAAACTTTACTTTTGTGGAAGTGCTAGAAGATGAAAATAACTTTAAAGGTTAGAGAGCAGCCATTTTCCATCCTATTATTTATCTCTAGGTTTCGCACCTGTACTAGAGCACTCACTTGATCTAAGCAAACAATAGAATAATACCATATCAGTTTCATTGTCAATATTTTAGTAGAACCGTCATCGATGTCACATGGAGTTGTCCCCCACTATTCGGTGGGAGACGGTGATGAGGACATGTCAACCATGCACGCTACTTCAAGTACTAAGCATACAATTCAAGGTCCACTCACAAGAAGTCGCGCTAAGAAACTCTAAGAGCAGGTATTGATTTTAATCTTGATAATTCTAAGATTGTTATACTACCTAAGTGTTCTATTTTGGTTGTGCTTAGGTATACAAATCAAGCGGAGGATGTTACTCTACATGAAGAAAAGCTACAGATGAAAGACGGACCAATAGAAGAAACGGACTAGTTCTCTCAGGAAGAAGAAGAAACGGACCAGTTCTCTCAGGAAGAAAACGGACCAGTTCAGTCCAAAACGGACCAGTTGAAGAAATGATCATATCTCTCTACTCCGAAAAGCTTTTAAGGCTCATGAGGACATTTTGGAAAGCTCTTTAAGTCTACTTTCCAATGCAGCAAACCTGACCACTTTTGGACGTGCCAATATTGAGATACGAATACATTAGTGGAGACTGCTCAGAAGGTGAATGGTTTCACATGACAGAATGTTGGTACAACTTTCCATGCAAAACTGTACCATTATATAAAGACTCGTGCTGCATGGTATACATGGTTGGAAAGATGGTTAAGTTAGCTTTCCAACGCATTTAACGTTGTGTCATTTGGACTTCCCAAGATGAAGATATTGCTAATTTAGTGAAGACTGCGCAGAAACCAACAGCCTCGCGAATCCACTTCAGAGGACCATTTCGTGGAGGCCTTTTCACATTCTTAGTCTTTTCATTTCCATCTCGTATTTACACCTACCTAGCAGGGCTGTTGCTAGTATATATATACCCCATTGCATCCTAGAAAACGTAGACTTTTGATAATCGAAATATCGAACCTTTATTCAGTTGTGTGCTAACAAACCCCAGAGAAAGATTCTCTACCCCTTTGCTCTTCTGTTTTCCTTCGCGGAGATTACAAAAGCGTCCACGTCATCGGCACCTAATCTGTGCTCCTGATCTTCGAGTTCAGGCTATGTAAGTTGGTTTTTTGAGAGTGTGGTTGGGCGAATCCTTGGTTCAGGGTGCCGTATAGAGACGGTGGTTGGCTCCTTGTGCGTGTCGTCAGGTTGCACTAGTTATCGCTATTTGCAGCAAGTTATCGGTCAATCTTTGGCTAGTTATTAAGATCAAGATCCTACGTCGTGAAAATCGGGACCGTCCCTCATCATCTGGTATTAGATCTTCAGTTGCCACGGTAGGAATTTTTACCCTTAGCTACATATATTTGTGTTCGTCCTATCCACTAAAAAGCCACAAAATATTCTACCATAACCCTTTGTTTCAATCTGTTGTTCTTGTGAGTTTGGTTAAATTTTGGTTCATTAGAGTCTTTGTTTAGTTGCTGATCATATTATCCTTCGCGTGTCCTTTGAGCTTCTTTCATATATTTGCAAATCCCTATATAAAAAAATCAGAAACACATATCATCCTTCGCGTAAACTTTGATCCTCTCAAGTTAGAACGTTGGTGGTTGTGTCTTGTTTCTAAAAAAGTGTATAGTGTTATCCCTGGTCTTATTGTTAGTTATAAAAAAAAGTGTGTCAAAAAACAGAGAAGAAAGAAAAGTGCAAAAAAAAGAGTTGAGAAAGGTTGTGATAGAGAAGTCAAAGTTCAGTTTGTTTATGTGCACAAGTTCTGAAATTTTATATCAAGTTGCACAATCAGTTTATTATATATCCTTTGGTGCAAAATTTTGCTTGGGTTTGATTGCAACACTTGCATCCTAGGCATACTCCTTGTTTGCATCAAATCTGAAATTATCTTTGCGTATGTGTTTGATCCATTTACATCATTCATATCTTGTGGTCAGCACTAGGCACTGAATTTCTATTTTGGACTGTGATTTAACTTTACAATATCGAGAATTCAGATTGCATTCCTTGTTAATTATATGCCCACCAAGCTCCACAAATAACCCACCGTCATAGGAACGCTGATCTTGTATTCTCCCAACCATCACTTTTGATTTCCACCTTGCATTGGCCCTCTATAATCTGCATGGAATTCATAAGAGCTTTGGTTGGTAAGAGAGGTGAGGTTGTGTGATTCCACATATATTTTCCTATTCCATATATTCCACATATATTTGTTGCAAAACCATCACAAACTTGACAGGAAGATGGGTTCTCACGTTGAGATTGATGATTGTGTCACCATGGCACAATTCAATGAGATGAAGCAAGGCGTGGAGACACTAACAGCCAATCTTCAAGCGCTTATGACTCGGTTGCAAGAACCTCCTCCTGAAGATTCAAATGCAAGTCACCATGAAGAAGAAGTTGAAGAAAACGAAGAACAAGATGCTGCTCATCTTGTAAGAGAACAGCGAAGACGACGGAGAGATCGTGTGGTTATAAATGCAAGAAGGCCCCCACTTCCAGGTCATGGAAATCGTGGTAGAGGTGCTGGTCATGGAAGAGAACATGGACTAGAAGAAAGTGGGACTGACAAAGAGGACGAAGAAGAAGAGGTTGAACAACCCCATCATGATGATCGTCATCACCGAGGAAATCATGGGCGAAACCAGCCCAATGAGGAGAGGTTTGGCAAATTAAAATTCACCATGCCCAAGTTTGAAGGAGGATCTGATCCTGAAGCATATTGAAGGTGGATAAAAGTTTTTGCCTGCACAATTATACTAAGCAAAAGAATGGTTGCCATAGCTGCTCTTGAGTTTGATGGCTATGCTCTAATCTGGTGGGAGCAAATGCTGAATGAAAGAGAAGAAGCTGGCCAAGGTGATGTGCGTTCATGGGCTGAAATGAAGAGAGAATTGAGGGCAAGATTTGTTCCCAAACATTATCGCCATGATCTTTTTGACAAGCTACAGAATCTGAAGCAAGGAAGTCTTAATGTTGATGAGTATTATAAAAAGATGGAGAAGGCAATGATTAGAGCCAATGTGTATGAAGATGAAGAGCAATCAATTGTACGTTTTATGTCAGGGCTGCACCGCAACATTCAGCGCATCATTGAATTTCAGTAGTACCACAATCTTGTTGAGTTGGTGCATCAAGTTAGCAAAGCTGAACGTCAATTGCAGCAGGACGTAAAGTCCAATCGAGGAGTATCTTTCAGCACAAAGAGTGCAACAATTGGAAGCAAATTCACACCAAGAGGTAGTGGAAATAGAGGTACATTCTCATACTCAAGTGCTAGTGCTGTAGTGCACGATCAGCAATTTTGGAGCTTCTAGTGGCAAAGAGTTGGCTGCTCCAAATGAGAAAACAAATCAGCAAATACATCATCTACTTCAGTAGGTTCTTCCACCAAAAGTAGTGAAATTCAATGTTTCAAGTGTGGTGGTCGTGGTCATGTTGCAAGAGAGTGTCCAAACAATCGAACCATCATTGTGAATGACAAAGGAGAGTATGAATTTGTTAGTGAAGAAGAACAAGAAGATAGTGAAGAGGAGAATAATCTTGAGAAGGATATCTGTGAATTTGAATCTGGTATTGCTCTTGTTGTATCTCAAATTTTGAGTGTGCAAATGAGTGATGCTGAAACTGGACAGCGGCACAATCTATTTCATACCAGGGCTAGAGTGCAAGATAAAGTTGTTAAGGTGATCATTGATGGTGGTAGTTGCCACAATATTGCTAGCAAAGAAATGGTTGAAAAGCTTGGTTTAAAGCTGCTGAAAGACCCTCATCCATATCATGTGCAATGGCTTAATAATTTAGGTTCTATCAAGATTGCACAAAGAGTAAAAGTTCCTTTCAAGATTGGTGAATATATTGACACTGTGGAGTGTGATGTGGCACCTATAACAGTGTGTCACATGCTGTTGGGAAGACCATGGCAATATGATCGATCATCTCTACATTGTGGTAGAACCAATCAATACACCATCAAGTGGAAGGGCAAGGAGTTGATTCTTAAAACCATGACACCACAACAAATTCTAGCTGAGCACTTGCAAAAGAGCTCTGATGTGAGCAATGAGAGTGCAAAAGAAGGAGAGAAAAAGAATTTGAGTGCCTTCCACAAATCAGTGAGTGAGAGCCACAAGCCAAACATGAGAGAAAACAAAAAAAGAGAGGGAGAGAACTTAGTGATGATTGACACCAAATCTGAAATGAGAGGTGTGAGGAATAACCCAGAACAAGTATTATACCTACTTGTGTGCAAGGACACATTGCTTTCAGCTAACGACTTATCCTCTGTCCCTAGTGTTGTTGCACGTGTTTTGCAGGAATATGAAGATGTTTTTCCAGAGGAAGCTCCTGCCGGACTTCCTCCTTTGCGTGGTATTGAACATCAAATTGATCTCATCCCTGGCGCTACACTTCCAAACCATCTAGCATACCGCACCAACCTAGAAGAAACTAAGGAAATTCAAAGGCAAGTACAAGCACTTTTAGATAAAGGTTATGTGCGAGAAAGTTTAAGTCCTTGTGTTGTCCATGTTATTTTGGTGCCAAAGAAAGATGGTTCATGGAGGATATGTGTAGATTGTAGAGCCATAAATAACATCACTGTACGTTATCGTCATCCTATTCCAATGCTAGATGATGTGCTAGATGAATTGAGTGGATCAATGATATTTTCTAAAATTGATTTGAGAAGTGGTTACCATCAAATTAGGATGAAAATTGGAGATGAATGGAAAACTGCTTTTGAAACAAAGTTTGTGCTGTATGAATGGTTAGTTATGCCTTTTAGTTTGACTAATGCACCTAGTACATTCCTGAGATTGATGAACCATGTCTTGTGAGCATTCATTGGAAAATTTATTGTTGTTTACTTTGATGATATTCTAATTTATAGCAAGACATTGGAGGAACATGTTGCTCATATTCAACAAGTTTTGGATGTGCTTAGAAAAGAACAATTATTCCCTAACCTTGAGAAGTGCACATTTTGTACAGATCAGGTTGTGTTTCTTGGTTTTGTTGTCTCAGGTTCAGGAATTCAGGTTCATGAATTAAAGGTGAAAGCAATCAAGGATTGGCCAACTCCTAAAAATGTAAGTCAAGTAAGAAGTTTTCATGGACTTGCTGGTTTTTACAGGAGATTTGTTAGAGATTTCAGCACCATAGCTGCTCCCTTGAACGAGTTGACAAAGAAAGGTGTTGCCTTCCAATGGGGTGAGCCACAAGAGAAAGCTTTCCAAGAGTTGAAGAAAAGATTATCCGAAGCTCCCTTGCTTGTATTGCCAAATTTCACTAAAACCTTTGAGGTTGAATGTGATGCAAGTGGGATTGGGATTGGAGGAGTTCTCATGCAAAATGGACAGCCTATTGCATACTTTAGTGAGAAGTTGGGAGGAGCACAATTGAACTATTCGGTGTATGATAAGGAGTTATATGCTTTGGTAAGAGCCCTTGAGACATGGCAACATTACTTATGGCCAAAAGAATTTTTTATTCATTCAGATCATGAGGCCTTGAAGTATTTAAAGGACCAAGCAAAACTGAACCGTAGACATGCTAAATGAGTTGAATTCATTGAAACTTTTCCATATGTTGTAAAATACAAGAAAGGTAAGGAAAACATTGTTGCTGATGCTTTATCTCATAAAAATGTTTTGTTAAATCAAATTGAAGTAAAGGTACCTGAAATTGAAAGCATAAAAGAATTGTAGTCTGATGATCATGGCTTTTCAGAACCTTATACAAAATGCATAGCTGGAAAGGGATGGAAAAAATATCATTTACATGATGGATTTTTGTTTAGAGCTAACAAATTATGTGTTCCACATTGCTCTATTAGACTCTTGTTGTTATAGGAAACACATGCAGGTGGACTGATGGGTCACTTTGGATGGAGAAAGACTAATGAGATGCTAGCTGATCACTTCTATTGGCCAAAGATGAGAAGAGATGTTCAACGACTCGTGTAGAGATGCATCACCTGTCACAAAGCTATGTCAAAACTGAACCCCCATGGATTATATACTCCCTTGCCTATTCCAAATGCTCCTTGGGAAGATATTAGCATGGATTTTGTTTTGGGATTACCTAGGACTAAGAGGGGAAGGGATTCAATTTTTGTTGTTGTTGATCGATTCTCTAAAATGGCACATTTTATACCTTGTCATAAAAGTGATGATGCTTCCCACATAGCCTCTCTATTTTTTAGAGAAATTGTCAGGTTGCATGGTATGCCCAAGACGATTGTTTTAGACCGTGACACCAAATTTTTGAGCTACTTTTGGAAGACATTGTGGGCCAAGCTTGGTACAAGGTTGCTGTTTTCCACCACTTGCCACCCTCAAACGGATGGGCAAACTAAAGTTGTGAATAGAACACTCTCTATGCTGCTACGAGCCTTGATAAAGAAGAACTTGAAGGAGTGGGAAGAGTGCTTGCCACATGTGGAATTTGCTTATAATATGGCAGTACATTCTACAACTAATATGTGTCCTTTTGAAGTTGTATATGGTTTCAAACCACTTGCTCCAATCGATTTGTTACCTCTACCATTGCAGGAAAGGAGTGATATGGAAACATCCAATCGTGTGTCTTATGTCAAGAGGATTCATGAGAAGACCACAGAAGCAATTGAGAAGAGGTCAAAGTACTATGTTGCATGGGCAAACAAGCATCGCAAGAAGGTGACATTTGAACCTGGAGATTTGGTTTGGGTACATCTTCGCAAAGACCGCTTTCCACAGAAGCATAAATCCAAGTTGATGCCTCGTGGAGATGGTTCATTTAGAGTGTTATCCAAGATCAATGACAATGCCTACAAGATGGATCTTCCTGAAGACTATGGTGTTAGCACAACCTTCAATGTTGCTGACTTAACACCATTCTTTGGATTAGAAGATTCAGAGTCATTGAGGTCGAGTCCTTTTCAAGAGGGGGAGGATGATGAGGACTTGTCAACCATGCACACTACTTCAAGTACTAAGCATACAATTCAAGGTCCACTCACAAGAAGTGGCGGTAAGAAACTCCAAGAGTAGGTGAATTCATTCCTTATTGATTTTAATCTTGATAATTTTAAGAATGTTATACTACCTAAGTGTTCTACTTTGGTTGTGCTTAGGTATACACATCAAGAGGAGGATGTTACTCTACATGAAGAAAAGCTACAGACCAAAAACGGACCAGTTCTCTCAAGAAGAAGAAGAAACGAACCAGTTCTCTTAGGAAGAAAACGGACTAGTTCAGTCCAAAATGGACCAGTTGAAGAAATGATCATATCTCTCTACTCCGAAAAGTTCTTAAGGCTCATGAGGACATTTTGGAAAGTTCTTTAAGTCTACTTTCCAATGCAGCAAACCTCGCCACTTTTGGACGTGCCAATATTGAGATACGAATAGATTAGTGGAGACTGCTCAGAAGGTGAATGGTTTCACATGACAGAATGGTGGTACAACTTTCCATGCAAAACTGTACCATTCTATAAAGACTCGTGTTGCATGGTATACATGGTTGGAAAGATGGTCAAGTTAACTTTCCAAAGCATTTAACGGTGTGTCATTTGGACTTCCCAAGATGGAGATATTGCTAATTTAGTGAAGACTACGCATAAACCAACAGCCTCGCAAATCCATTTTAGAGGACCATTTCGTCGAGGCCTTTTCACATTCTTAGTCTTTTCATTTCCATCTCGTGTTTACACCTATGTAGCAGGGCTGTTGCTAGTATATATACCCCATTGCATCGTAGCAAACGCAGACTTTTGATAATCGAAATATTGAACCTTTGTTCAGTTGTGTGCTAACAAACCCTAGAGAGAGATTCTCTACCCCTTTGCTCTTGTGTTTTCCTTCGCGGAGATTACAGAAGCGGTCGCGTCATCGGCACCCAATCCGTGCTCCTTATCTTCGAGTTCAGGCTGCGTAGGTTGGTTCTTTGAGAGTGTGGTTGGGCGAATCCTTGGTTTAGGTTGTCGTATAGAGACGATGGTTAGCTCCTTGTGTGTGCCATCAAGTTACACTAGTTATCGCTGCTTGCAGCAAGTTATCGGTCAATCTTGACTAGTTATCAAGATCAAGATCCTACGTCATGAAGATCGGAACCGCCCCTCATCAGACAGCGACTCGAATCGATATACAACCAGTTGGCAAGATTACCTTTAACACACGTCCACACTTTCCCCGTCGAGTCCATGCATTGGGTTATCGCTCAACAAAGTCCAGGTAGTTACATCGCGAGCTTAGTGTAGTCCACCTAATTGGAGAAATCAGTTGGCCACCACGGGGCAGGTCATATCTCCAAACTAGAGGGTGCGGCAGTAGGCTAAGAGCCGGCCCGGACAGTGTTTACTCGGCTTCGAGGTCAGGAATCCTCACCGGCCCCTATGTGAAAGGGCGCATTCAAAGATGTACGAGGGCCTCCATCGTATACAAACTTATACGATCCAACGGACAGACTGTCCCCAAGTCTTTACCACTTGGTGCCCTTGCCTTCCAGTTGACCGCATTTCATTACTACTTACTGGTTCTTTCCCACGATAGCACATATAGCTAACCATGATTGGTACTACCCCCTTGGGATAATATGAATAAATACATAAATGTAACCATTTCTTCTAAGCAGGCTAAGCGGTAGCTTTTACTTTTATTTATCAGGTTAACAAGGTAGGTAATTGAATAATCAAGGAAGGTAATGTATCAAGTGGGATTCAATCAACTCCTATCACCTAATGCATCATAGTATAAAATACTTAAGTAAATTAATTTGTAAAATGCTGGGAGGCTTCAGGATACTCCGGGGCTTGCCATGAGTGAAGGTAGAGGGCTGGTGGTCAGGGCACTCGGGAGGTTAGTGTCAAGCTCGTGGAACTCCTTGTTCAGCTCCTGCACTTCCTGGACTCCTTTTGGAGGTGGCACCTGGGGTTCCTCTATCGATCCTGAATGTTTGCAATGCATATTATTAAACCATGGATGCAGGGGAATGCTTGAGAAAGAATTAAACACCCAAACAATGACTTCTAGATTAATTAAACAATTCACCCTAATTTCCACTTTACACAACAAGCCTATTAAGATTACTCAAAAAATCTACAAAAATTATAGAAGCTAGAGCATGCCTACTAGATACTACTGTAGAAAACTTACACATAACTATGCTACCAACCAGCAGATATAAAAAGATGAAATTAAATGCAGAAAAAGCACTTTGAACTGGACCTACTGTCGAACAGGGTGAAACATGCTATTTAGGATCTTTATCAGGTTCTTTACTCAGAAACATATTTATCAAGAAAGTTCCATGATCAACACCCCCAGATTATTTTCTATAAGATTTTCGAAAGAAAACCCTAGAAAAGAGCACTTAAACTACAAGTATCTTTTCTGCCATACAACATACCACATATTATATTTTTCTCCGATATAACAAGATATGTAGGAACTACAGAAAAAGTTTCATGATTTAAACATGCACAAGTTTTCCATAGGAATTATTCTAAAAAACAGCAGAAACACTTTTTAATGGCAAATAAATATTTTTCACACAGAACCATGGCATATTATATTTTTCCTGGCTTCTACACAGGTTAAAAGACCTAGCATAAAAATATCACATCTTTATCTAACTAGTTTATATGGGAAAACAATTAACTTCTAATAAGTGCATAAAAGAAATATTTATAAAACAGTATTGAAGAAATTCTCCAAAAATTATTTTCATATTTTTAACAGAAAGATCTACATTTACATAGAATAACAAAGTTTATTTCACCTCATTTGGATTAACAGAGCTCTAGATATAAAATAAACAAGCATTTACATATTACCAAAAATTGAATAAAAGAAATGCATTTCTAAATCCAGCCCAAAGCGAACAGTGTGTGGGCTTGGCCCATAGGGCGTGAGTGGTTGACATGTGGGGCCCGTGGTCAACTCGGGTCCACACGTCAGTGAGCCGAGGCAGAGCAACGCACTGACCGGCGCGTTCTCACCGGCGGTGAGCTCGTCGACAGCGAGCTTGGCCATGGCATGCTCGAGGTGACGTTGCGAAGCGACCGGTGGTGCTGGTTGACCTAGCGCGGCAGCGTAGCTGGCCGGTGACGTGCGGTGGTAGTGCGATGCGACGGTGTGACACGGCGGGGCTGTCACCGGCGGTGAGCGGCCCGGCGAGTGTGTGCGTGAGCACCGCGGTGCGGTGGTGAGTGCGACGTGGGGGTTGGTTGGACCGGGGCAGCTCCGAGGAGGTCCGGCCACATGTGACCTCTGCAGCGGCGGCAATGGTGTTCGGTGTTCATCACGGTGGTGATCCAAGGTGAACAAGTGCGAGTGGCGTGTTGTTCTCACCTCTGCTACCTCCGATGATGCTTCCACGAAGATGGAGGCAGTGGAAGTGGTCGGCAGAAGAGTGAACGCGGTGTGGCGGTGGCAGCAACGTGCTGAGGAACGACGTCGGCATTCCGGTGAGGTGAGGGCTTGGCTGGCATAGCGAGGGTGAGCATGGTGTGTGCGGCGGGAAGGCGATGCTGTGGGCGAGGTGGATCGAGCAGAGGAGCTCGGATCGAGGAGAGGTGAAGAAGGGGGTGTTTCGCGTGCTCTCAGTGCTCAGCGCGTGCGGCAAGAGCGAGGCAGAGCGGGTGAGCGGTGCGTTTGTGAGTGCGAGGGAAACAAAGGTGGTGTGCGTCCCCTTTCGCTTGGTCGTGGCTGAGCGGCGCGATGGTGGGGGCCTCGACGCGACGGCGGGCCGACTAGCATCGGCGAGCAGCGCTGCGCCAGTCTGCAGCACGCGGCGAGTGGGCAAGCGGGGCGGTGTGCATGTGGGTCGGCGCAGGGTGGCAGTGTGCGGCGCAAGGTGAGTGGTCATGGTTGGTTTCGGCGCCTGCCGGCAGAAACCGGTGGCCACGCGGCACTCCGGCCGGCGTACGGCGTGGCCGTGGGTCGGGGCGCGCGCAGGAACGCGGGTGCGCGGCGCTAGCGCGCTGGTGTGGGTGGGCGTGTGAAAGGCCTAGTGGGCCGAATGGGTGGACGCGGCCCACTTTTTTCCCATTTTCTTTTATTTTGTTTTAAACTGATTTGATGTAAGAAAAAAGTTTCAAAACTCAAAACTAGGATTTGATGCATTAACCAAAGTTGTTCAAAATATTATTCTCTACAGCTTTCATGCAGGGCACATTATCTTAAAGCCATTATTTTAATGGGTTCCTGTTCAAAAAATCAATTTATTCACTTTAAGAAAAAACAAAAGGGTTACTTTTATTATTTTTTTAAACTCCAAAACTAAGCTTGATTAGATGAGCTGATTAACATGAAATATACTCTACTTAATATCCTAGGTTTAACAAAATTACTACCTAGGTTTAATTAAGGCCAAAGCATACAACTCCTATTCAAGCCTAATTGCAATATATAAACACACATGAAATCATGGCACATGCAAACCATGGAAAATGCAAATGCAATGCTTATGCTTAGAGGCTAAGTGATGATCTTAATGCAAGCTTGACATAGGGTGTCACAGCCCTTCCCCCCTTAAAGAAATCTTCTTCCGAGATTTTGCGTTTCGTACCATTTGTAAAGACAGGGTAGTTCACGCGTAGGAAGTCTTTCGTTTCCCAGGTTGCATCATTCGGACCATGATGACTCCAGAGAACCTTGAAGGTATTCACTTCTTGGTTTCTTGTAACTCTTGTTTTGGTGTCCAAAACTTCCTCTGGTTCTTCATTGTATTCCAAGTCTGACCTGATCACGATATCGGAACTCTGGACTACTTCTTCTTCTGGACCTCGAAGACATCTCTTAAACTAAGACACATGAAACACTGGAAAGATAGCACTCATCCTAGGAGGTAGTTGTACTTGGTAAGCCACCTTGACCTTCTTGGCAACGACCCAATAAGGTACAACATATCGAGGCACTAACTTCTTCTTAATTCTGAAACGTCGTACGCCTCTCATAGGTGACACCTTAAGGTACACATAGTCACCCACCTGAAATTCCAAAGGTCTCCCCCTTTGATCCGCATATTCTTTCTGTCGGGACTGAGCTGCACGGATATGCTGCTGAACACTTCGAACAATCTCTTCAGCCTCTTTTACGTAATCCATACCATAGAATCCTCTATCTCCCGATTCAATCCAATTGACAGGGGTTCTACACTTTCGTCCATACAAAGCATCGAACGGTGCCATCTTAATGCTTTCTTGGTAACTGTTGTTATAGGAGAACTCGGCCAAAGGAAACCATTTCTCCCATGATCCTTTTGCTGACACAACACATGCTCTCAACATGTCCTCCAAAACTTGATTTACTCTCTCGGTCTGTCCATCTGTTTGGGGATGATAAGCAAAACTCTGAATTAACTTTGTCCCCAACTCTTTATGTAATTGTTCCCAAAATCGAGCAATAAATTGAGATCCTCTATCCGATATGATGGTCTTGGGAATACCATTGAGTCTCAGAATATTCTGAACATACAACTCTGCATATTGATGCGGTTGGTAGGTAACCTTGACTGGAACAAAGTGAGCTACCTTGGTTAAGCGATCCACGATAACCCATATTGAGTCATTTCCCTTCTAAGTGGTAGGTAACCCTGTGATGAAATCCATACTGATATCTCCCCACTTCCACTCGGATACTGATGAAGGTTGTAACAAACCTGCAGGTTTCATATGTATCACCTTAATGCAACAATAGGTATTAAACTTTGCAACATACTCAGCACTATCCTGTTTCATCTTAGACCACCAATACCTGGTTCTGAGATCATGATACATCTTGCTACTACCAGGGTGAATTGATAGCTTGGAGTTATGCGATTCTTCGAGAATTCTATCTCACAAGGCCTGATCCTTAGGAACTACCAAATGTTTATTGAACCATAGGACTCCTTGTTCATCTGTTCTGAAGTTCAGTGACTCATTGGTTTCCAACCTCTGTTTGATTTGTACAATCTCCTTTTCTGTCTTTTGTCCCTCAATAATATCACTTTCCAAGGTACACTAGATAGCGATATTATTCAACATAGCAGGATGCATTAGATCAAATCCATCTTCTAACAAGGGTTGTAACAGGTTGCAATGAGACTTACGACTCAACGCATTTGCTACAACATTCGCTTTTCCAGGGTGGTAATGCACTTCTAGGTTATAATACTTGATTAACTCTAACCATCTTCTCTGTCTCATGTTCAATTCAGCCTGGATGAACAAGTACTTCAAACTCTTATGATCCATAAAGATGTGACACAAATTACCCATTAGGTAATGTCTCCAAATCTTCAAGGCATGCACAACTACTGCTAATTCCAAATCATGAGTCGAGTAATTCTCTTCATGAGGTCGAAGTTGACGTGACGCATACGTAATGACCCTTCCATTTTGCATCAACACAGATCCCAATCCAATGGTCGATGGTCGCAAAACACATCAAAAGGTTCCTCCAGATTTGGTTGCGCCAACACTAGTGCGGTGGTCAGCAGTGTCCGTAGGGTACGGAACGCTGTTTCACACTCCTGATTCCATTCGAACTTCTTATTCTTCTGAGTTCACCTTGTCATGGGTTTCGCTATTTTAGAAAAGTCCGAGATAAAACGACGGTAGTATCCAGCCAATCCTAAAAAGCTACGTACCTCGTGCATGTTAACGGGTGCTTTCCAATCCATGACTTCTTGCACTTTCGAGGGATCCACTGATATACCCTCTACTGACAAGATATGCCCCAAAAAAGGCACCTTGGTCAACCAAAACTCACACTTCCTAAACCTAGCATACAACTTATGCTCTCTTAACCGATTCAACACTATTCTTAGGTGTTCTGCATGGTCTTTCTCATTTTCCGAATATACCAAAGATGTCATCAATGAAGACTACCACAAACTTATCCAACTCTTGCATGAACACGGAGTTCATCAAGTACATGAAATGCGCAGGCGCATTTGTCAGTCCAAAAGACATTACTAGGTACTCATATAGGTCGTATCTGGTGGAGAAGGCGGTCTTGGGTATATCCTGCTTTTTTATCTTAATCTGATGATAACTAGACCTTAAGTCTATCTTGGAGAATACTTTAGCTTTAGACAACTGATCAAACAACAAATCAATTCGAGGCAATAGATATTTGTTTTTGATGGTAACAACATTGAGAGGACGGTAGTCCACGCACATCCTCAGGGTCTTATCCTTCTTCACAGAGATGGTGGGAGATCCCCAAGGTGAATAACTCGGACGGATCAAACCTTTCTCCAATAGCTCTTGAAGTTGAGTCTTGAGTTCTACTAACTCATTGGGTGGCATCCTATATGGTCTCCTAGATATATGTGCTATCCTGGGAACCAACTCTATAGCAAACTCGACATCTCTATCCGGGGTAACCCTAGAAGATCGTCAGGAAACACATCCAGAAACTCACAAACTACAAGAATCTTATCCAACAACTTTGTAGTGATAGCAAACAAGACTCCCAACTGGTTTGGATTCTTAGGTAAGAGAACTCCAAAGGTGGGTTCATCTCGGGGGTTGGTGATAGACACTATACGCTAGGCAATATCTAGATGCACTTTCCAAGTTTTCATCCATTCCATTCCGAGAATGACATCCAGACCTAGCTCAGGTATTACGATGAGATTGATACTAACCGATGTCGTTCCCATCGTAATCTCTACGTCCTTTACTATTTTACGAGTATATAGTACAACTCCTGCTGCACTAATCGGATACTCCTTTTGCAACTCTATCACCTTCTGCTGACTCCGCAGTACGAAGTTCCCACTAATGAATGAATGCGATGCTCCAGAATCAAACAAGATAATTGTAGGACATTGATTAACAAGGAACGTACCAGCAGTGATGGGTTCTCCTTTCGGCACCTTCCTCCAAGGTGGTGTGGTGGACATTCCCTGTGCGAGGCCTCTGTTGATTGAACTACTTCCTCGGCTTAGTGCAGAAGTGAGACAGGTGACCAGCTTGACCACAGTTATAGCATGGCCCCACAGCATAGGGCATCTTCTTCCCTCTAGCTCCAGCTCTAGATCCTCTAGCCTTGTCCTTGTTCTGTTGTAGGGGTGTAGTGAAAGGCTTCTGATAGCTTGGCTAAGCACGGTTGTTGGTCATCTTCCCTTGAGGTGGACGGAACCATGCACCAATCTGTGGTGGATGGAACACTAGCCTTGAAGCATTGGGACCCCTGTTCTGATGTGATCCTCCCTCAGGAATACAGCGATGGGTCTCAGCAGACAAAGGATTGTCGTTGGCCTCTTAATTCAGGCCGTCACTGATGAAGTCGCTAAAAGTGGTACGGTGACTATTTCCCATCTTGGATAGAAGTGTTGCATTCATACCCCTCTTGAAGCTTGCGATCTTCTTGACATTAGTGTTGACGAAGTTGGTAGCATAACGAGCCAAACGGTTGAAGTTGTGGAGGTACTCCGTGACAGACTGGGTACCTTGAGCAAGCCTCATGAACTCAGTGAGCTTCATCTCCATCACTCCTGCTGGGATGTAGTGACAGCGCATGGCGGTGGAGAACTGATCCCAGGTCACCGCAACATTGGCGAGAAGAGTCTCGTGATATTGGGACTAACAGATTCCCGCTGGTCCTTCCAGCCGGTGCACTGCATACTCTGCTTTCAGCTCCTTAGTCAAGCGCAAAAGCCAAAATTTTTGTGTCATGGAGCTCAGCCATTCGTCTGCCTCCAATGGCTCAGTAGCCTCCTTAAAGATCAAGGGGCTGGTGTCCATGAAATTCTTGTAGGAGCTGTACTGATTTGGCGCGGGACCTTGTTGTTCTTGGTGTTGCTGCGTGGTGTTAGCGGCAATGTTGCGCATCGTCTCGTGCATCTGACGCTGCATTTCCTCCATGTTTCGCTGGCTGCCCAAGAACTGCCCAAAGAAAGCGTCCAAGGTCATTGGAGGTGGCCGGTGGTTGGGGTGGTAGGTTCTCTCCGGGAACCTCATCCTCATCCCGACGCTGATGACCAGTGTTAGCCGACATCTATATGTCCCATTAACAAGCAACAATTAGGTGATGTTATATTGAATAATGAATAAATACTGTGTTGTACAAAATGTAATATTGAGCACACAACCAGATATAATTACTCATTATTCCATACAACATCATAGAATTAATTACTCGTCATAAGCATACAAATAACATTCCATATCCTTTGTGAGAACGACGTCTGGACTTAAATCCAAATTCGGCTTACACAACAACGAAGATCCAAATTAAACATAACATGAACAACATGATACAAAAGCTCCCAAAGCCAAAGGTCAAACTCCTAATCTAGCGCTCAGTCATCGTTGGAGTAGGAGTGCTCTCTGTCGGTGTCGAGGTAGGGCTTGTCGGCAAAGGCCTCGTTCGGAGCCAAGTCCTCCTCCGGTGGGTCGGGACCAAGGATCATGTCGTCATGTGGCTCGGGCTCCTTGGGTGCAGGTGTTGTTGCCTCCTGGTGGTGAAAAGCGTGGAATGCCTCGTGAAGGTTGTTGATGTAGCCCTGCTAGTGATCGATGTGCTCCTCCAGCTCCATCACCCTCTCCTTCAAGTTGTCATACTCAGACCAGGCTTCATTCCTTGAGTTTGTCACATCAAGGAGCATCTGCTCACCAACCACACGAGTAGTGACCTCCTCCTCATCCTTGGCCTGGGCCTGGTCGCGCTCCAGAGTCATCTGAGCCAACTTTGCTTGAAGGTGTGCCACCTCTGTCTCAAACTCCTGCTGTAACTGGCGCTTGCTCTCAAGAGTCGCATCGTGGATATCTGACACACTCTCGAGACTGCGCTCCAGACTCTCACAAGTGCCAAGCAAAGCTCCAGTGGCACTCATGGCTGGAGTCTCACAGTAGAAGCGCTCCTCTGCATCCCCTGCTAGTGCTATCTCCTCAACCTGGTTCCACTCCACGGGAAAAGGCTGCCCATAGGGAAACACTCCTGCCAAAGCTACTACAAGATCCCCAGGGAAACGAGCGATGATATCCTTCAGCACTAGGTAGGCTGCCCTATTGGCACCATCCTTAGCAGATCTTCCCTTGGTGACAATGGTCCAGCCAGACCAGTTCGGCCTTCCCTCCAAAGCCTTCACCTTGACCTATACCGTGACCAGGGAATCCTGACCATACTGCTCCTTCTGCCAAGTGTACTTGGGCTCCTTCCGGGCTGTCAAACGGATGCGAGGCATCTGTAGAAAAGGGTTTCGTACTCTCGTGAGATGGATATTAAGTTGATCATTTTTATCAAAAGGGGACAATTTCCAATTTAAGGGGAGGTATAAAACATGGTACAAGAATGTAAACATGATGCATGATCGTACTGACGTTCTCACTCAACTAGAATTGACTCACAAGTCCTAACATTCTAGTCGGTGGCAAAACGATCTCTTATTACGTAATTATTCGTTCTACATGAGATACGTAGTTAGTGTACCTGTAGAAGATTCATTTCAGCCCAAAAGAGAGAAATCCAATGTAGAAAATCATCAGGCACCTCCTGGTATGCATTAAGTATATATCAGTTAGCACCAAAACCTTATGCACCAAGCTCGGAAAACCCACCCAGCATTTCATACTCGTATATATGTTTGCGTAAAGCTTGCATACAATTAAGTAACCATATCCCTTCCCTAGACCGACGGTTGCACGGTCATACTCTCACAACTCACAAATATTTTTAATGCAATTTTTGAAAACTTGTATCATCCTTCCAAGAAATGATACCCGGCACTTATCAAGATCCAGCATGAATAAAACCCTGAACCCAGTTAGTAATCCCAAGCCACCTGATTTCCTAGTATAGGGCTAAGGACTGGACTCCGGCACCTTAAGTTTTTCAAACTCTATTTATAAAAATAGTTTTGAAAATATCCCACTTTTGTGTAAAAACTATTCAAGCAAATTAGGATACCTGAAATCGGATCTGATACCAACTGTGGCAGAATCATCCAAATTATAAGAGATCAAGTACTAAAGTAGCTGAATTAACTGCCACTGAGAGCACTTGAGCCCATATAATCCCGGTAGTCCGGAATTCTCGAAGGATTTCTCACAATCGTACATCTGACCAAGATCACACAAACTCAGGTATGCACATTCGTATGAGACAAGAATTTAAACCGAAATAAAATGAGAGTACAAGAATAAAAGAGTTATTACAACACTTGGATCACATAGTAAATAATTCTCACGCCACAACACACGTGGCCGAATAAAACATTGTTTTCAAATTTGTTTCCAAAGTTTACTCCACACTAACATAAACTTTAAATAGAGGGGTGCCAACGAGACCATATCCGACAACAGCAAAAGATGAGCTCGTAGAAGACCTTGCCCAAGGCCTACTCTTATCCTTCGACAGGATAGAGATAGTGCTTACAATAGCCAAAGTATACATGGCCATCTACAACCAACGGGATAAACCCTGAGTACGGGAATGTACTCAGCTAGACTTATCCGTCTAACTAAAAATAAAGACTCCAAGGATATGCATGGCTATATATGGAGTTGGCTAAGCTTTACTTTTGCAAAAGTGCTAGAAGATGAAAATAACTTTAAAGGATAGAGAGCAGCCATTTTCCATCCTATTATTTATCTCTAGGTTTTGCACCTGTACTAGAGCACTCACTTGATCTAAGCAAATAGTAGAATAATACCATATCAGTTTCATTGTCAATATTTTAGTAGAACCATCATCGATGTCACATGGAGTTGTACCATGGTGAAGCTCAACATAATCCCCCACTATTCGGTGGGAGACGGCGACTCGAATCGATATACAGCCAGCTGGTAAGATTACCTTTAACACACGCCTACACTTTCCCCGTCGGTTCCATGCATTGGTTTACCGCTCAACAAAGTCTAGGTAGTTACATCACGAGCTCAGTGTAGTCCACCCAATTGGAGAAATCAGTTGGCCACCACGGGGCAGGTCGTATCTCCAAACTAGAGGGTGCGGTAGTAGGCTGAGAGCCGGTCCGAACAGTGTATACTCGACTTCGGGGTCGGGAATCCTCACCGGCTGTAAGGTCCTAAGGATGGCTAGAGGGGGGTGAATAGCCTAATTTAAAAGTCTACAAGCCAACTCAACAACAAGTTAGAAACACAAATAGCGAAGCGAGTGTTGCGCTAGCCTAGAGGGGGATTGCGAAGCCACCTAACCACAAGAACTATTCTAATAGTTCTAGAGTCACACAATTCCTACACAAACTACTCAAGACTAGAAGAACTAGAGAGCTAAGCAACTATCACACCATAATATCTCTACTAAGCAAGAACAACAAGATACAAGAGATAAGGGTGATCTATATACTGCCATGTAGAGGATTGATCCAATCAACAAGAAATCCAATGAGTCCAATCATCACAAAATGGAGACAAGAGGCACTCGATTTTTTACCGAGGTTCACTAGTTTGCCAACTAGCTAGTCCTCATTGTGGCAAGTCACTCACCTGGAGGTTCACGCGCTAATTGGCATCACACACTGAAAGGATCAAGATGCCCAAGAGGGGGGGTGAATTGGGCTTGTTTTAAATTTCTAAAGCAAATATGAAAACCTATCAAATGCCAATCACCCCCTAGTGCCTACCAGTCGTGTGTCCTAGCTAGAAAGCGGTAGCAGTTCATGGAATTGAAAGACAACCTAAGCAATTCTAGTAGCAATGATAAGAACAAGACGTAATGTAAGTGCAGAAATGTAAAGAGCTAGGGAAAAGGAATTCTTGATGTAGCGATGTTTTCCTGAGATATCGAGGTGTCGACACACCCCCCTAGTCCTCGTTGGAGCACCTCGCAAGGTATCGCTCCCCCTCAATCCCACACAAGGGATGAGTGCTCTCTACGGGCTGATTCTTCGCCACTCCGGCTCGGTGAATCGCCCACAACCGATCACAGAAGCTTGGAGAAGGGCCGCTAACAATCTTCGGCGATCAGCTTCCTTCGATCACCACCAAACCGTCTAGGTGCTGTCGAACACCAAGAGTAACAAGCACAAGACCTTCACTTGACCAACTCATGGCTAGGAAGGTGGATGGATGCACACTTGTCACTCCTAATCACTCTACGAGGGAAGAACAAGATGAATTCTCTCAAGTCTCTCCCTCTCTAGGCACTTGGCTCTCCAAGAACTCTCTCAAGGTTCCTCCAGGTGTAACAATGGCCAAGAGAGCTCATTTGGACGAAATGGGCAACTATAAATAGTCCCCACCTCCAAAACTAGCCGTTTCTTGCTTTTTCTCTTTTCTGCGTGTGCGTCGGACTAGTCCGGAGCCCAAACCACCGGACCATGCACACTGGTCCGGAGCTCACTCTTAGTTCAAACTGCAATTGTGCCAGGCACCTCCGGACCACCTTCAAGGGTCCGAAGCCCTGGTCCGGAGCTCTGGTCCGAAGCCAGGGAGCTCACTGAGTGAAAACTCATTCTGAATTACGAGCCTCCGAACCACTTGCCCTGGTCCGACGCTCTGGTCCGGAGCCCTTACCAAGCCGTCGGACTAGTCCGGAGCCTTCTCTCTGGCTCACTTCCTCTGACATGTGCCACCGGACTAATAGAGATTAGTCCGGTGCCCTCTGGACTGGTTGTTCGGAGCTCTCTCCTCAGAGCTTTTGCCTAAGTCAAGGACCGTCGGACCACCTCCAATGGTCCGACGCCTCTTAGGCAAACTGGTCCGGAGCTCTTTTCTCCCCCCTATTTCAACTCTTTTCACTAAGTCTCTTGAAGGGGTTTTGCTCCTACCATCTTAAGGGCTATTAGTAGGGTCTCTAGGACTAGTTGTGACAATTGTGCATACACCATCATTCCCGAAGTCTCCTAGGTCAAGCTACTAACCTCATACCCCCCTTTATAGTACGGTCAAAGGAAAAACAAAGTCCTAGTCTATACTTAGTGCCCTTCTCAACCTTTTGGCACTAAGACCTAGCCTAGTCTTCAACTTGCATCTCCATCCTTTGAAACCGAAATGATTTCCATCTTGGGGGCATGAATATTCATTAAGCCCATTCATCTAGCATCACTAATGACTTAACTCAAATGACTTTGCCTATGCAAAACACACCTTAGTTATAGTGACCTAGCATTGTCGTTAATCGCCTAAACACAAGGGACCATGATTCTTCAATCTCCCCCTTTTAGGTGATTGACGACAATACAAGCTCGAGTATAGAATATGAGTGAATTTTGATAAGAGAAAAACATGACTTGACATGAGATAGGCATGGGTTAGAAATAAGGAAGACAAAAACATGCCTAAACCATTCAAGCCATGACAAGCACAAAAGATATGAATTAAGAATAGTACTTGATTTCAAAGGATATGCTATAGCCAAACGATCAGAGATTAGCATGGAAGTAATTAGCATAACCAAGTGACATCATATATATATAAGAGGTTCACACACATGTCACACAACCATCAAGTCTCAAACATCACACACATATATCATAAAGCATGAAAGACGGTAAACGGAATGCATGATGCAATAGAGTAAATACACATCAAAGAATGAATCCTACTAGCTCCCCCTGAAGCTAGCCCATACTCCACTCTCCCTCTCCCCCTTTGGCGTCGAAGCACCAAAGTCTAAGCGTCTGGAGGCGAAGTGGAAGCAGCCGCGGCACGATCAAGAATACGGAACTCATCAAGGTCATCGTCATCAGAATCCTCCCCTTGAGTGTCGGAAGCTGGAAGCGGAGCAGTCTAGGGGACAGGAGCTGACGTGTCGGCTAACTCTACTACTGAAGAGTCTGGATCTGTAGCTGGGGCTGGAGTAGGAGCAGAATCTGCCACTATAGCTGCCGGTGCATCTGGAGTTGCGGTGTCCGGGTGTGCCTCATGCACTGACTCAACTGGAGTCTTAGGGATCAGTGGCTGCTCAGGCTGAACAGGAGTAGAAGTAACAGTTGTGACATCGGTCATGATAGCATCGGGTGGCGTAGACAAATCTGGAACCCGGCTGTCATGAGTGGCCTCAGACGAAGCAACTAAAGAGCGGTGTTGACCCGCAGTCGGTGTAACTGGCTCTGTCTGAAGCTCTGTTGCTATCTGCTCTCCAATGGGGGAAGGCTGACCCGTGATGTCACTGAACGAAGCTGAAAGGTCTCGAGCAGTCAAACCTAGAGTAGCGGTCATCGAAGTGAAACTGATAGTGAGAGGTGTGAACTGCTGAGTCGGGCCAAGTGTATCCAACCACTGGGTGACCTGTGTCACCGGTGACTAGAACGTAGTGGTCACGCCGGTACCCTAAAGTCCACTGGACTGTACGGCTGGGGTGGGAGTGACAGAGGGTCTGGCTGATACTGACGGGGCCACTGAAGGGCCTGCTGTCTGCTGAGAGCCCACAACGGGGCCAAGAGCTGGAAACTGAGCCGCTGAGGGCCAACTGACTGAGACTGGCTCATCATCTGGATCTGTGGAACGCTGGGGAACTCAATAGCAGGAGCGCTGGTCCACTTCATCATATGTGCCATGAAAGTCATGTTCTGCTGCTGGATCTGCTGAGTCTAGAGCTTGAGGCGCTGAGACTCTAACTGCATGGCAAGCATCTGCTGCTGCACCTCAAGATGTTGAGTCTAAATTTGTAACTGTAGCTCCTCATGACGCTCCTGAGTCTGGCGCTGCATCTCATCCTGTCGCTGCTGGACCTGGGTGACTGCAGTAACTAGAGAACCCTGCAGCTCCTGAATGCGGTCAAGTATCTTGAGCATCATGGTCTTAGAGGCGAAACCAGAGTCGCCAGCCTCAGTGTCGTGAGCCCGTGGGGGCATAGCTGGAACAAGCTAGAAATCGGCGTCTGAGCTGTCCGAAGAGGTGTCAACCTCAGCCTCCTGAGTCTCCAAGTCCTGGAGCTCCTGCTGCTCAACACCTCTAATAGCCTCATCCTGGGCATCCACCTCATCCATATCAGCAGGTGCGGTCCTAAGTCTGATCTGGCAAAGCGCGCGGTTGCCAAACCGACTGTCCATAGTAGAGAGAATCTTGTACTCTGGGAACACTGTCAATAACTGGTCAAGGAGATCACGAAGTCCAGGAATAGTCTCCGAGTCGCAAAGCAAGGATTGAGTTGATCCAATGAGCATAAGGTATCTGGCGGCGAGCTCGGATCCCATCTGACACGACATCCTCTATCTCTGAAATAATGAAATCGGCAACGTCGAACGGTGTCTGACTCACACGTGCAGTAAGTAGATATTGCTGCATATTTGTCAATCCTTCCTTGTAGCCGGTGCGAGGCAACAAGGTACAACGTAGGATGTCGTTCAACCGGTGAACAACAGGGCGAAGCTCGGCTAGAGTATGACATGACCCTGTTATGAAGGGTGGCCTGAAGAGTGGAGCAACTGACTCAATTGCCGGAGTATGGCCACCACGAGCACGACGAGGGAGAGACACACCATGGTATCATATGTCATGTAAGCAGATCTGAAGTAGCCAGGTGGAATACCTCTCTAAGCTGAGTCAAGTAGAGCCTATGACGCTCTCCTCTGAAGGTGTACTGAATGTAACTGTGCATCGGCTCAATCCACACTGACGCATAGAACTCCCGAACCCATCTCTCAATGTAGTTCTTGGAACGACCAAGGGGGTCGGCGAGTCCCGGAAGATACGTGAGGTAGGGGCGGATCCCCTCTCTAGCTATAGCCACAATGCTCTCCAAGGAGCAAACTCTGTGAGGTCGGATCTGAATGCATGAAAGCTGGTCTGCCCTGTAGAAATCATCCATGAGAGGTGTGTGCCATCCTGGGGAAGCTCTGGGGTCACGCTGATCCGGACACCACTTCTCAAGCTCTACGAAACGAAGCTTCTTGACTTGCTTCGAAGTAAGATCCCTCAGATCAAGGTGAACTGAAGTTGTAGTTGAAGTAGGAGCTGCGGAGGTGCTCTGAGGTGCACTATCATCGGGAGTGGACTGAGCTGTCTGAGAGCGAGTGACACGCCCCTAGGGAAGGGGTGCCAACGGCGCTCCAAGAGCCTCAGTGATAGGCTCTGACTCGTGTGCCAGAACTGTCTTTGACTCTGTCGGAGCTGGAGAAGTAGGAAGAACTCGCGGAGGGGTGCCAAGTCAAACTGAACCTCGGCGACCACCTCGCTTTGCGTGGTCCGCAGCATCTGCAACAGCCTCAGCCTTCTCTGCCTCTGACAACTTCCGCTTCTTCTTCTTCGGTTTCTAAACAAGCTTTGCCTTCCCCTTAGCCTTGGAAGGACGCTGAGGGGGAGGTGTATCATCACCACCTGAGCCACTAACACGAGCACCATGACCCATAGCTGATCAACCAAGAAAATCACTACCCAACAGTCAAGTCACCATTGCCAGAAACCCAAGGACAAGAACAACTGCCAACTGACAAGAATCACTGTCCACTGCAAACCTCTGAATCACTGATCAATCTCAACTGTCAAGAGAGGCTTTCCAAGCCACTGGACTGATCCTCCTAAGGCTTTACCTCAATCCATACTCGCGAGCTTTGCCCCGAGTTTCACTGATGCTGCTAGAAAGAATAGATAGGTATATATATAAGCATATATGATCGCTAGAGATAAGAACCGTATGGAAGCAAGCATCTAGATAAGATATAGAATGAAATCTGCCATGGTACCTGAGGTAAGCGAGCGTATCTAATTAAAGCACATCAACCTCCAAACCACACTCCTCAAGAATGAGTACCAACTGCGTATTCCAATTGGCAACTATGTAAGTGAGTTTGAAATAGAATTGATTATGGATTGGCAAGGAAATTGAGTGATGGATAAACAATCTAGGACATGACTTTCACGTGCCCACCCGCACCAAAGCCATGGATCTATGATTCGACAAATCTCAAAGCCATGAATCGAAACCATACCCTAGAGAGACGATGAAGCGAAGTCGACGATCAAAGGTGAAGGATCGACAAGACAAATCGACGACGAATCCCAAACCCTAGGATGAGGCAAACCCTAGGGGAAAACCTCTTTGGCAAGGTAGATTGAGGATAGCTTGGCAGCGTGAAAAGGAGTTGTTGTGGTGTGGCTTGGGCGCCGGCGAGGGAAACTCCTCGACGGCGAGCTAGGTGAAGGCGGTGCGTCAATGGCGGTGGTGGGGGAGAGCAGAGCAGGCAGGAGGGGCACGGAGTTGCTGCGGCGGCACTCTGGTGAGGGGTTCACTGGAGGCGAGGGTCTGCGGGGGTGAGCGGTGGCGATGCGGGTGGTGCGGCGGCGCGATGTACGGAACGAGGAAGAAAACACAACTGCCAAGACAGAACTGCCCACGGGGGTTAAGCGCAAAAATTTCGACCGTCAGACCAGATTGTATGATCCGGAGGATAGTCCAACGAATATTGTAGAAAATAGAAACCACGCAGGGAGCGCCCATGCTTCGGACCAAGCACCTCGGACGGACCGTCGGACTAATGGAGGTAGTCCGGAGGTCTGTTGACGGAACTGTTTGGCGCTAACTAAGACACCGGACCTTTAGCAGATAGTCCGGAGGAGCGTCGGACTGGTTGTCCGACGGATTTTACTGATTGGAAGGATTTACGCAGGGAGTGACTGAGCTTCGGACCACTGAGCATCGGACCAAGCAAGGTGGTCTAGAGGGTAGTCCGGAGCTTGATATGCTTTCAATTTTCCTGCTTTTTCTCTCCAATCCTTTCTCTTAGCCAAGTACCAACACACAAGATCAGAAAGAAACACTTGTTGGACTTGGCATAAGAACCATCTCTCAAACCCTCTAATTTAGAAATAGTTTGCCATAGGCTAGAGTTAGTTTTCATAGGGAAGTAGTTCAATAAAACTCCAAGGATCACCATAGGGGCACAAGAGGGGTATTAGCTACAACTAGAGCTTTGAATGCTCCCACTAAGTGACGAACCTAGAGGATGATCAAACTTAACCGAAAAGAAAGCAAGAAGCAACACACATGCATATGAAATGCAATACGGAATTTGAATCTAGGTTGCTTGCAAGTTTGAACTGCGGTTAAGCTTTGTCACACGCTTTGAGGGCGGTTATCTCAACCGCGTTAGCCAAGCCTATGTGCATTACTAAAGATTAAACATGTTATATTACAAATGAATGCATGAGGTTCACACAAGCTCATTTTTTAGTGAAGTTTGAGTGATCAAGGACATTTAACTCGCTTCTCAACCTACAAAAGGTTGTTTCATCGAGTGGTTTAGTGAAGATATCCGCCAATTGCTCTTCGCTCTTAACTCCAACTAGTGTGATGTCTTTCCTAGCCACATGATCTCTAAGAAAGTGATGGCGAATAATCTATGTGCATGGTGCGAGAGTGTTGAACCGGGTTGTTAGCAAGCTTTACGGCGCTTTCATTATCACACAAGAGTGGAACATCTTTTAAAACAACGCCGTAATCAAGAAGTGTTTCGGTCATATATAAGATTTGTGCACAACTTGCTCCCATGGCTATGTATTCCACCTCAGCGGTAGACAATGCGACACTGTTTTGCTTATTAGAGGACCAAGAAACAAGTGATCTTCTAGCATGTGGCACTCGCCGGAGGTGCTCTTCCTATCAACCTTACACCTGGCATAATCTGAATTGGAATAGCCAACTAGTTGGAAGGGAGCTCCTTTGGGATACCAAAGACCCATGCTAGGGGTGTGCCTTAAGTACCTAAGGATTCTTTTAACCGCACATAGATGCGACTCCTTAGGGCTTGCTTGAAACCTAGCACACAAACACACACTAAACATGATATCCGACCTAGATGCGGTGAGGTAATGTAAACTACCGATCATCGAACGATAGAGAGTTTGATCAATTGGTTTACCTCCCTCATAAAGGTCAAGATGTCCATTAGTAGGCATTGGGGTCTTGATTGGCTTGCAATCCTCCATCTTGAACTTCTTGAGTAGATCATGAGTGTACTTCTCTTGAGAGATGAAGGTCCCTTCTCTCATTTGCTTCACTTGAAAGCCAAGGAAGAAGGTTAGCTCGCCAATCATTGACATCTCGAACTCCTTGGACATCAAGTCACCAAACTCCTTGCAATGATCTTGGTTTGTTGACCCAAATATAATGTCATCGACATATACTTGGCAAACAAAGATCCCTCCATTAAGCTTCTTGGTGAATAGTGTAGTGTCGACGATCCCGATCTTGAAGCCCTTCTTGAGTAGGAAGTCCCTTAGCCTCTCATACCAAGCTCTTGGAGCTTGCTTCAATCCGTAGAGCGCCTTGGACAACCTATACACATGATTAGGCAAGTTTAGGTCTTCAAACCCGGGAGGTTGTGAGACATAAACATGTTCATTGATGAAACCATTTAAGAAGGCGCTCTTCACATCCATTTGAAAGAGTTTCATTTTGTGATGTGAAGCATACGCCAAAAGGATACGGATGGCTTCAAGTCTTGCAACCAGTGCAAAGGTCTCCCCAAAATCCAAGCCTTCAACCTGGGAAAACCCCTTTGCCACCAATCTTGCCTTGTTCCTCACAACGTTGCCTTGATCATCTTGCTTGTTCCTAAACACCCACTTGGTGCCAATGATTCTTGCATCCTTTGGCTTCTCTTCAAGTGTCCACAATTGGTTCTGGGTGAAGTTGTTTAGTTCTTCATGCATGGCATTCACCCAATCCGGATCCGCAAGTGCTTCTTCAACACTAGTAGGCTCAACAAAGGAAACAAACGAGTGATGTTCAACATAAGATGCAAGTCTAGAGCGAGTCATAACTCCCTTTGATGGACTCCCTATGATTTGATCATGTGGGTGAGCTTGAAGGATAGGTGTTGATCTTCTATTGATCTCTTGAGGAGGGGGATGTGGTGCTTCAACATTGCTTGCTTCAGCCTCGGCTTGATCTTGAGGGATGTGAGTATCTTCTTGAGCTTCCCTCACTTGTTCTTCTTCATCAACTTGAGGCGTGCAGGGTGGAGAAGGATCTTGATTGTCATCATCTTCTACTTCTTCCACCTCTTGTGGGTTGATAGCACCAATTGGCATATTCTTTATATCCTCCCTCAAGGGTTCATCACCTACATCAATATCCTCAAGCGCTCCTTGGGAGCCATTAGTTTCATCAAATTCCAAGTCATACGTTTCTTCAACTAAGCCGGTGGCTTTGTTAAATACATAGTATGCCTTGGACTTAAGTGAATAACCAATAAGAAAACCAATGTCACACCGCCATTGGAATTTACCCAAGTGTTGGAGCTTCTTGTAGATGTACACTTTGCAACCAAACACCCAGAAGAATGAAATATCCGGCTTCTTCCCATTGACAAGCTCATAGGGGGTCTTCTTCAATAGCCTTTGGACGAAGAAGAGACGGTTTGCCGCATAGCAAGCGGTGTTGATTGCCTCCGCCCAAAACTTCTCCAGAGTGTTGTACTCATCAAGCATAGACCTTGCTAGAGTTATGAGCGTCCAATTCTTCCTCTCTACAACACCATTTTGTTGTGGAGTATATGTGGAGGATACCTCGTGCTTGATTCCCACTTCATCACAATAATCTTCAATCTTTGTTTCCACAAACTCGGTGCCATTATCACTTCTAATCTTCTTGATCTTCACATCAAATTCATTTTAAGCTCTTGTAGCAAACTTCTTGAATATGGCGGTTGTCTCTCCCTTGTCTTGAAGAAAGAATACCCAAGTGTACCGAGAGTAGTCATCCACTACCACTAAGCAATAGAGATTGCCTCCAAGACTAGCATAAGTGGTAGGGCCAAATAGATCCATGTGTAGCAGCTCTAGGACTCTTGAGGTATACATGAAAGCTTTGGTTGGATGAGTGTTTGCCACTTGCTTGCCGGCTTGACAAGCACTACACAATTTGTCCTTCTCAAACACCACATCCTTGATTCCTCTAACCATCTCCTTCTTGACAAGCTTCTTCAAAGTTGACATGCCCACATGTGCTAGTCTTCTATGCCATAGCCAACCCAAAGAATTCTTGGAGAATAGACAAGTTTGCAAGTTAGCCTCATGGGAAGTGAAGTCCACTAGATACAAGTTGTTGTGCCGAAAGCCCTTGAATATCAATGATGAACCATCCACCTTGGTCACAACAACCTCACTTGGAGTGAAGAGACATTGAAAACCGAGATCACAAAGTTGACCAACCGATAGCAAGTTGAAGCTTAATGATTGTACTAGCAAGACATTGGAAATTGATTGATCTTAGGAGATAGCCACTTTGCCTAAGCTTTGAACTTTGCCCTTTGAATTATCCCCAAAAGTAATCTTGTCTTGATTTGCACAATCCTCATCAAGTGTGGTGAACATCCGGGGGTCACCGGTCATATGTTGAGTGCAACCACTATCAATCACCCAATGACTTCCACCGGTCTTATAGTTCACCTACACACAAGCAACTTGGAGTTAAGCTTGTTGTTTGGGAACCCCTTAGTGCGGGGCCCTATTGCCTTGTCAACCAACTCCTTAGCAACCCAAAGAACCCTAGGCTTGTTCTTCATTGGTGGACCAAGAAACACTACTAGTAGTCTACCCTTGGAATCCTTGTTGATGACAAAGTGAGCATCATGAGCAAATGGCCTAGCGTGCTTGGGCAAGGTCTTGGGAGGTGGTGTCTTGCATTGGAACTCAAAATGACCAACTTGTCCACATCCAAAACATCTTCTAGGCTTGGGCTTTGGCTTGTCTTGATTGTAGCCATTGTACTTGTTCTTGTAGTAATTCTTTGCTTCAATCTTGACTTTGGCCTTCATCACTTGGTTCTCCTTGAACCCAATTCCCATCTTGTCATTCTTCATCACGGTGTTCATCAAGAGCTCACTTTGGAGGTTGTGGCCCTTGGTGAACTTCTCCACTCCACTTGCAAGCTTGGTCTTGTCATTCTTAAGCTTGACAATTTCTTCTCTAAGAGAGTTGATTAAGGTTGTAGCATCCTTGTCTTCTTCTTCCTTGGTCGACTTGATGGTGAAGGGCTTGTTTGCCTTGAGGTTGATTAGCTCTTCCTTGAGCTTTGAGTTCTCTTCCCTCATTTTCACATAATCATCATACTTGTCGGCTTCAACAACTCTCTTGCCCTTGCACTTAGCACTTTGCTCAATAGCCACAACATCAAGCAAGTCATCACAAGAAGTAGCACTATCACACTTAACAACCGAGTTAATAGCAACATGTGTAGCAAGATCATGTGCAAGCAATTCATTAGCTACCACAGTCACACCCAGTTTTAAAGACAAAACGGGATGCAATACTCTTATGTGTGCCCAGAGATCAGTCACACACATAAGCCGACAAATTATCAAAATTGTATCATCACAAGTGTTTAATACATAGCGAATGAGTATTTAAATAATGTCTATTACAAAATAGCGGAAATAAGATAACTCTCGCGAAGCTCCATAGCACAGGGACGTCAACTGGTTGACCCCAAACCTAGTAGTCCTCTGGATACTCCTCATAACTCTGATAATCTGGTACCCATCCGGGATTTTTATACAAGAATTGAAAAGAAAGAAACAAGCGTAAGTACTTTCGTACTCAACAAGCATATATGGGGTTCATGAGGCTCAAATAGTATGACACTGGTTTACTGCGGTAAGCATTTTTAATTTGTAACGAAACTTTATAAGCGATAGTTCATAGTTATGCTAGAAACCCCAAGCTGAATTGCATGATCAAGTAAACAATTGAACAAGTAACATAACTCCATGATAAAGTGATTCATAAAGGTAAACATAAGTAACCAAAGAGTTCTGTGAGTTTTCCGGGCCGCTCGTGTCCGTGAGCACGGCTATCATGATAGTTTTTAACACTCTGCAGAGTTTGTACACTTTACCCATGAGTCGTGTTTGCCCAAAAGCCCTGGGATCATGACTCCCTTAACACTACCGAGGTGAGCGGGCAGGGGACACGATGAAGTCTTTCAAAGGGGTTCGCTGACATACCACAGACACTACGGATCCACAGGCAAGGGGTATATAGGAGCCCGTCGGTGGTATGCACCCGCAGCGGTCCCCACACCAGCCGCTCCACAACCGCTCGGTAATGGCAACTTTCGCGAACTGCCGCATGCGAGAGAGTGACCCTAATACTGAACTAAAGCCAGAGCCATGTAGCCCTCATGGTTGTACTGTATGTCCTAGCTTTTGCTGACAGAAAGGGGGTCCTAAGTCCATGTTGCTAAAAAGTCAAGTTTTACTTCAACATTTCATGTAATCATTAATCAAGATTAAAGGATCATGCTTATAAAAGTGTAGCACTAGCAATATCTACCCATATGCAATAGTAACCCATAGGATTTCAAGGATATAGGTAAACAAGTCTAGGTAAACCCTATGGTGACAGTATTAGACACATGCATATGATTTTATTGGAAATCTTCATTAATAGAACATCAAGGAAGATCCCATATAATACTTGCCTTGCTCACAGAGATCCTGCTGCTGTTCCTGCTCAAAGCAAAACCCCTGGTCTCCCACGTACTGCTCACCGTCTGTACTCGATCATCACATCACATGCAATCACGCAGAGACATAACATGCAAACAACAAAGCTATAGATTAGAACAGTACACCAAACATAATAAAACAAAAGGAAAAGTTTACAAAACAAATCTACGTATCACTACGATCACAAAGACGCTTGAATCACGAAAAACGGAGCTATAACGTAGAAGATATGATTTAAACGGGATTTTGAATAGAGCAAGATTAAGCATTATGGAAATAATTTTCTTTGATTTTTAAAAGTTATTAACATAGATAAAAACTGTACTACTGGATAGAGCAGGAAAATACGGATCTAACGCAACTTGAATGGAGCGATTTGGATTTAAAATGAGCAATTTATAAACAATTGAAAAAGAGTGGCAAAACTGTAAATAAGGTTTTCCTTTTTATTTTAGAAATAAAACAGACAGAAAAGGGAGGCGCTTTCCAGAACCGAAAGCGTAACTAGGAACTACACCAACTGGACCGCGGGTTCAGTCTTTAAAAAGAGGGAGGTCTCTTTTGCAAAATCGCCAGTCAAACCAGTATCGGGCTCTCTGGTGCGTCCGATTGGAAACGGACGGTAGAGATTAAAACAGAGGGGTAGGTGGCGGCGCTCGGCGGCCGGAAACAGGGGCGCAGCGGCACCATTGCTGGCGAGCGGCGGCGCAACGCGATTAGGCGATTTAGCGTGCCAAACTTCATGCGAAAAGGTCCGGGAGAGAGAGGGAGGCAAGGCGAACATGGTGGTGGAGTCGGTTGAGTTGATTGCGCGCGGTGAAGAGCGGTCCACGCGGCACAGCGGCTCGGTGTGGTCGGGAATCGCGGGGGAGTGCATTAGAGAGGTTGGGACGGGAGAGAGAGCTCCTGGGAGTGCTCCTTACCGGATTGCGGAGCTCAGGTAGTATGCGGATGGAGCAGAGAGACACGGCTGCGGAGGAACAACGGCGGCGGTGGCTCTGCTAGGTGTGCGGCGGCGCGGGATGCTGCGGCGGCTCTAGCACGGCTCTGGATGTTCCGAGGTCGCAAGGTGAGGGCGGAAGGATGTCGGGTGCGGCTTAAATAGCCCTGGTGCGCCACAAGGAAGGAAGGGGGAGGATTCGACACGGATCGGGTCTCGGCCGCAAGGAAAGGGCGGCGGCCGGGAAAGGAAAGAAGAGAAAGGGAAGGGAAGGAAGGGAGGCGGCGGTGCGGCGCGAAGCTGGACCTGCCATGGTTCTGGGTCGGTTAAGGAAAGGGAGGTGGATCCTACCCCGAATCGAACTCGGCCGGGAATCCACCGGCGAGAGAAGGAAAGGAGGAAGGGGAGAAGAAGGAAAGGGGAAGGGAGTCGCTGACATGTGGGACATGCTCGTCAGCGGGAGAGGGGAGAGCTAGCCGGTGGGTCAGTTCTATCAGCGAGAGAGAGTGAGCTGTGGCGCGGGGAGGGGAAAGTGGGCCGGCCTGCTCGGGGTGGCCCAACAAAGAGAGAGAGGAAAGGGAACTGGGCTGGGGGGGTGTGTCCTCGGGCCAGAAGGCAAGAAAAAGAGAGAGAGAAGAGAGAATTGTTTTCCAAATTTTGATTTTCAAACACAATTTCCAAATAAAGCTTTTGAATTCAAATTTGAATCTTGCAACTCCAAACATTACAAAGGAAAGTGCATCAGCATGAATGCAACACAAAGTTTCTACATGATGATCAATTTTATTTTATGAAAACTTTAATCAACTTCCCTATGTTTTTCATGCCCACACAAAAATGCAATTCAATTTACTTTGAATCTACTTTGGAAAAATGCAAGATTTTGGGTGTTACAACCACAAGTGTGCCATGTTCATTTTTCACTTGATTGTAGTCATCTTTTAGCAAGTTATACCTTGTGTGGAGCTCTTGTGATGACCTCTTAAGCTTATCATGTTTCTCATTGGCTTGCTTAAGAGAGGCTTTGAGCTCCCTAGTGCTAGATGTGAGAGTGTTAGTCTCAATCTTCATTACATCATTAGCACTTGACAAGGCATCAAGCTTAGCATGCAAGTTTTCTTATATCACAAGAAGTTTGTCATTTTTAGCTTTGTACTTCCTTATGATGTCCGAGTATTTGTTGCAAATTTTAATTAGTTCATCATAGGAAGGTGCTTCTTCATCATCACTATCATCACTAGAGGAGTCATCACCATCATCCTCTTTTTGTACCTTCTTGTCACCTTTAGCCATGAGGCATAGGTGTGTAGAGGATGAGCCCGGCGATGAAGGAGGATGGTGGCGGTGGAATAGAAGAACCAATTACCAAGGCGGCCACCTTCTCTTCTTCACTCTCATCATCGGAGGAGTCACTTGATTCATCAATATCGGTGAGCCAATCACCAACAATGTAAGCCTTGACATCCTTCTTCTTGTGGAAGTTGAAGTTCTTCTTCTTGTATGGCTTGTCTTGCTTCTTGTCATCATCACTTGAGTCATCATTGCCGCCCTTGTTCTTCTTGTAGTTCTTGAACTTGTTGTTCTTGAACTTGTCTTTCTTCTCTTCGGGGCAATCATGAGCTAGATAACCAAGAGTGCCGCAATTGTAGCACTTCATTTGGGAGATTGGCTTCCTGGAAGAGCTTGTGAAGAAATTCTTCTTCTTTGAGTCAAACTTGACTCCATTCTTGTTTAGCCTCTTCAACATCTTGGTGGTCTTCTACACCATGAGAGCGATGTTGTCTTCATCATCTTCACTTGAGTTCTCAACCACCAATTGGATCTTGCACTTGTCTTTGGTGGAAGCTTTGAGGGCCAAGTCCTTCTCCTTCTTTTTGGTGGAGGATGAAGAGCCACCATCACCAATCTTCATGTACATCTCATGAGCATTGATCTTGCCCAACACTTGTGTCGGTGTAGATGTTGAGAGATCTCCTTGGTGAAGCACGGTGACGATGTGGCCATACTTGTCAATTGGCAAGACACAAAGAATCTTGCGCACCACATCCGACGGAGACATTTGAGTGAGCCCAAGTCCATTCAATTCCTCTACAAGAATGTTAAGACGTGAGTACATCTCATTAGCATTTTCATTATTATGCATCGTAAAGGAATTCAACTTAGCCATGACCAAATGGTAGTGTTCATCACGCTCACATTTGGTCCCCTCGTGTAGTGCACACATGTTTCTCCAAACATCATGCGTGGTTTTGCAATTCCGCACACGGTTGAACACATCCTTGCAAATGCCTCGGAAAAGAATATATTTGCCTTAGCATTGTTCTTCTCAAAGAAGGGATCCTCGGTGAACACGGTTCCACCCACGGTAGCGGCTTTGTGCACACCGATATCCACGGCCTCAAGGTAGGCCTCCATCTGCACTTTCCAATAAGGAAAGTCATCCCCATCAAACATGGGTGGCGGTCCATCCCCATGGGACATCTTGCTCTAGGCGGTGAAGCCTAATTTAGAGCAACAAGGATCTGATACAATTGAAAGGATCAAGATGCCCAAGAGGGGGGTGAATTGGGCTTGTTTTAAATTTCTAAAGCAAATATGAAAACATATCAAATGTCAATCACCCCCTAGTGCCTACCGGTCGTATGTCCTAGCTAGAAAGCAGTAGCAGTTCATGGAATTGAAAGACAACCTAAGCAATTCTAGTAGCAACGATAAGAACAAGACGGAATGTAAGTGCAGAAATGTAAAGAGCTAGGGAAAAGGAATTCTTGATGCAGCGATGTTTTCCCGAGGTATTGAGATGTCGACACCCCCCCCCCCTAGTCCTCGTTGGAGCACCTCGCAAGGTATCGCTCCCCCTCAATCCCGCGCAAGGGATGAGTGCTCTCTACGGGCTGATTCTTCGCTACTCCGGCTTGGTGAATCGCCCGCAACCGATCACAGAATCTTGGAGAAGGGCTGCCAACAATCTTCCGGCAATCACCTTCCTCCGATCACCACCGAACCGTCTAGGTGCTGGCGAACACCAAGAGTAACAAGCACAAGACCTTCACTTGTCCAACTCAAGGCTAGGAAGGTGGATGGATGCACACTTGTCACTCCTAATCACTCTATGAGGGAAGAACAAGATGAATTCTCTCAAATCTCTCTCTCTCTAGGCACTTGGCTCTCCAAGAACTCTCTCAAGGTTCCTCCAGGTGTAACAATGGCCAAGAGAGCTCATTTGGACAAAATAGGAAACTATAAATAGTCCCCACCTCCAAAACTAGTCGTTTCTTGCTTTTTCTCTTTTCTGTGTGTGCGTCGGACTAGTCCGGAGCCCACACCACCGGACCATGCACACTGGTCCATACTCACTCTTAGTTCAAACTGCAACTGTGCCAGGCACCTCCGGACCACCTTCAAGGGTCCGAAGCCCTGGTCCAGAGCTCTGGTCCGAAGCCAGGGAGCTCACTGAGTGAAAACTCATTCTGAATTACGAGCCTCTGAACCACTTGCCTTGGTCCGGAGCCCTGGTCCGACGCTCTAGTCCGAACACAGGGTGCGCACTGAGTTGAAACTAGACTAAGCCACGCAGCGTCGAACTAGCCTCTGGCCAAGCCGTCGGACTAGTCCGAAGCCTTCTCTCTGGCTCACTTCCTCTGACATGTGCCACCGGACCAATAGAGATTAGTCCGGTGCCCTCTGGACAGGTTGTTCGGAGCTCTCTCCTCAGAGCTTTTGCCTAAGTCAAGGACTGTCGGACCACCTCCAATGGTCCGACGCCTCTTAGGCAAACTGGTCCGGAGCTCTTTTCTCCCCCTATTTCAACTCTTTTCACTAAGTCTCTTGAAGGGGTTTTGCTCCTACCATCTCAAGGGCTATTAGCAGGGTCTCTAGGACTAGTTGTGACAAATGTGCATACACCAACATTCCCGAACTCTCCTAGGTCAAGCTACTAACCTCATACCCCCCTTTATAGTACGGTCAAAGGAAAAACAAAGTCCTAGTCTATACTTAGTGCTCTTCTCAACCTTTCGGCACTAAGACCTAGCCTAGTCTTCAACTTGCATCTCCATCCTTTGAAACCAAAACGATTTCCATCTTGGGGGCATGAATATCCATTAATCCCATTCATCTAGCATCACTAATGACTTAACTCAAATGACTTTGCCTCTGCAAAACACACCTTAGTCATAGTGACCTAGCATTGTCGTTAATCGCCTAAACACAAGGGACCATGATTCTTCACATGCCAAACCCGTCACCGAGTGCCGCACAACCAACACAAGATGGGGCTCACACAAGCCACGTGCAATCCACTAGAGTTGCCAATTGCGATCTCCCGCAGGGAAGGCACAAGAACCCCTTACAATTCACTTGTGGTCGACGAAGAACAAGCACCAAGCTTCTCGAACCACCTCCGTTGCTCCAAACCATCTAGGTGATGGCAATCACCAAGAGTAACAAGAAATCCTCAGCGAAAACGCCTCCCAAGTGCCACTAGATGCAAACTATATGCAAGATGCACTAGGATCACTCAAATCTTTTGGATTATCACTAACCAAGCATGGAGATGAGTGGGAGGGAGTGTGCTCAGCTCTAGAGGGTCTCAAGTTGATCAACTGTGCGAGAGAGAGAGAGAGCCCCAAGCTGGCCAACACATATTTATAGACCTCCCTCCAAGCTACTAGTCGTTAGAGCCACTTCGTGACCGATGGACGCTCTTTAAGTTTGTGACGGACACGCCGTCGCTAGCGTCTGACGCCTGTCTCCTCAGCATTCGGCGCCTCTCCAGCGCATTACCTATTCTTAGGGTCCTTTGTAAGGTCAATGGACGCTCCTCAGTGTCTGTCGCAAAGCCGACGGACAGCGTCCGTCGTGATCTACCTGTTCTGGTGCTTTCTGTAAGGCCGACGGACGCTCGAGGGTTAAAGTCCCAGCATCCGACGCCACCGTCTGACGTGTCAGACAGCATCCGACGCCTGTCTTCAGCGTCTGTCGCCTTCTGCTTGATCAATCCTTGTCTCTGACTCTTTCAACCCTTGCTCCAATCTGCCAAACACTAAGTACACCTTTTGGAGAGCAGGTTTTGACATGATTCACTTGCATTTAGCAGGGTGTATGTCACTGGGTCCTAAATGCACATGCAATATAGATAACACCTAGTGGCACTTGACAAACCGCAATCACTTTTGCATTTCCCCTCTTAATAGTACGGTTGTCTATCCTAAATGTGATCACACTCGCTTGGTGTCTTGACCACTAAAATAAAAGCCCAGCTTATACCTTTGCCTTGATTTGCTTAGGGTCTTTTCACTTTTCCTTCTTCTCCAAGTATGAGCTCTTGCACCATTTAGCTTCCTTGCTTGCTCCACCACTTGTTATCATCTTCCATAAGTGTACTAGGCCTACTCAATTATTTAGAGCTAGGTTAGTACTTTAGGTTCCATCAATTATCCAAAACACTAGAGATCTCTCAATCTCCCCCTTTTTAGTAATTGATGACAACCCAATATAAATGATATGAAATAAGATTTTGATTTCAACTTGAAATGCTTGTCCAAGCAAAATACCAATTTTAAGATACAGTGGACAATCATTTCTAAGTTGGTTTGATAGTGTTAACTCCCCCTACATATGTGCACTTCTATGAATGTGAGTCAAAGCTTTGCACATATGCCTAGATAAAGAAAATTTGGAGGGGTGAACAACTAGCAAACTATGAGATGTTGCTAAGGCATAAGAGATGGACCTTTGAAGTGTGATACCAATCGGAGTGCATCATTCATTCAATCCCTTAGCAGCATGGTTAGCTCGATACCAATTGAAATTCATGCAAAGATCTAGAGGGTTATCTAGCTTACTCCTATGCATGCTAAGATGGCTAGAGGGATGGATACAACATTTCAAGATTACCACTTAGCATACATCACACAAGCATATCATTTTGAATTTAAGTGCACTGCAAGCAAGCATATGTGTGAATGCACAAACAAAATGCAACAACTTGTTTATAGGCTTGCTCCCCCTACTTGTGTGCTCACTTTTTAATTTCACATTTTCAAATTAAAATATTTTTCTCTCTCCTTTGTCCTATGATTTCATATTTATATCACTTTCTCTCCCCCTTTGTCACAAATTACCACAAAGGAACTACTTAGTTAAAGTTTTATCAAGTCAATTTTAGGAAAGAATGTGTGATTATCAAATTAATGTTCACTCTAGATTACTTGTCCTACATATTTAACACGGTTTAAACCGTGGGCAAGCTTGTTCACACATCTTGCAATGGTTCTTATCCATGTTGGTTAAATATAAGAACAAATCTTCTTAGATTAAACATGTGAGGTTGCAAGCTTATCAACATGCCATATGCTACCACTAGATCAATCAAGACATAGAAGCAATAGTGGTACCATATGCACATACAAATCATTTGTTTTTCATGAATGAGCCTTAGTGAGTGATGTCTATATGCTCTACACAAATCTAGCAAAGGATGAATGCATATGTCAACCAATTGTACCTTGCTATCTTGGAGTAGAGGCAAGTCATGTAAGTGGGGGTGCATCAACTCATGTTGGAGAAATCCAAGATATTCAACTCATTCCTTAACTTGCAAAACCTCTTCTCATCAAGTGGCTTGGTGAATATATCGGATAATTGATCATCGGTGCCCACGTTGTCAATGTAAATATCACCCTTTTGTTGATGATCTCTTATGAAATGGTGTCTCACATCTATGTACTTTGTTCTAGAGTGTTGGATGGGATTGCTTGTAAGCTTCACCGCGCTTTCATTGTCACATAGCAAGGGAACCTTCTTGAATTTGATTCCATAATCATTCAAGGTGGCCTTCATCCATAATAGTTGTGTACAACAACTCCCCACACTAATGTATTTGGCTTCGGCGGTAGAGAGTGCCACACTATTTTGCTTCTTCGATGACCATGAGACTAGTGATCTTCCCAATAGTTGACATGTTCCACTAGTGCTCTTTCTGTCAACCTTGCATCCCGCATAATCAGAGTCAGAATATCCAACCAATTCAAATCTTGACCTCTTGGGAAACCACAATCCAACATCTTGTGTATGCTTTAGATATCTCAATATTCTCTTTGTGGCCTTCAAATGACTCTCTCTAGGAGATGCTTGAAATCTTGCACACATGCATACATTAAACATGACATCCGGTCTTGATGCGGTTACATAGAGTAAGCTTCCAATCATCGACCGATAGAGTGTTTGCTCAACCATTATGCCACTTGTGTCACTATCCAAATGTCCATTAGTCCCCATAGGAGTACTAATGCCTTTGCATCTTCTAATACAAACTTCTTGATCATATCCTTGATGTACTTGCCTTGACTCACAAATGTACCATTCTTTATTTGCTTGATTTGAAGTCCAAGGAAGTAACTAAGTTCACTAATCATTGACATTTCAAATTCATTTGCCATCAACTCCCCAAACTCTTCACAAAAGTCTTGATTTGTAGATCCAAAGATAATGTCATCCACATAGATTTGCAAGACAAATAAGTCACTTCCAATCTTTTTGGTGAATAGGGTGGTGTCAACCAAACCAATATTGAATCCCTTAGAGAGGAGAAAGCTTCTCAACCTCTCATACCATGCTCTAGGTGCTTGCTTCAATCCATAGAGAGCCTTCTTGAGCTTGTATACATGGTTGGGCTTCTTTGTATCTTCAAATCTAGGTGGTTGCTCAACATACACTTCCTCATTGATGTACCCATTGAGAATAGCACTCTTCACATCCATTTGATAGAGCTTGATGTTGTGAGCACAAGCATAGGCCAATAGAATTCTAATTGCCTCTAATCTTGCCACCGGAGCATAAGTTTCCCCAAAGTCAAGACCTTCAACTTGAGAGTAACCTTGAGCTACTAGTATTGCTTTGTTTCTCACCACTATTCCATCTTGATCTTGCTTGTTCTTGAATACCCATTTGGTTCCAATCACATTATGATTCTTCGGTCTATCCACTAGTTCCCAAACTTGATTTCTTGCAAAGTTGTTAAGCTCATCATGCATAGCATTTATACAATCCACATCCTTCAAAGCTTCATAAATCTTGGTTGGTTCAAATGATGAGACAAAAGAGTAGTGCTCACAAAATGAAGCCAATCTTGATCTTATTTGCACACCACTTTGAATGCCACCAATTACTTGATCTAGAGGATGATCTCTTGCAATATTGGTAGGTTGGAGCACTTGCATGTGAGAATCTTGAATATTCGGTTGAGATGATGATGGACTAGCCTCTTGTTGGTTTTGAACTTGAACTTCACTAGCACATGCTTGGTCTTGAGTTGGAGAGCTACTAGCTTCTTAATTTATAGGAATGGTCACTTGATCTTCATCTTGCACTTGTCTTGGTCTAATGTCACGAATATCCATATCTTTCATTGCATTGACCAACTTGTCACCTCTCACATCATCCAAGTTTTCTTGTTCATCTTGAGAGCCTTGTGTTTCATAAAATTCCACATCATGCACTTCCTCAAGAATTCCACTAGATGAGTTTCCACACTCTATAAGCCTTGCTTGATGTAGAGTAACCAAGTAAAAAGCCTTCATCACATTTCTTCTCAAACTTGCTTAGTCTTGTGCCTTTATTCAAGATATAGCACTTGCATCCAAATACCCGAAAGTAAGCAATGTTTAGCTTTCTTCCATTTAATAGCTCATATGGAGTCTTCTCAAACATCCCATGACAATAGAGACGGTTGCTAGAGTAGCAAGCCGTATTGATAGCTTTGGCCCAAAAAGAATGACTAACATTGTATTCACTCAACATTGATCTTGCCATGTCAATCAAGGTTATATTCTTTCTTTCAACTATCCCATTGGATTGAGGAGTGTACTTTGGAGAGAATTGATGGTTGATTCCAAAATCATCACAAAGTTCATCAACTCTTGTGTTCTTGAACTCACTCTCATTATCACTTCTAACTCTCTTGATAGTTGTTTCAAACTCATTTTGGCACCTCTTGACAAATGACTTGAAGATATCAAATGTGTCACTCTTGTCACTCAAGAAGAATACCCATGTATATCTTGTGAAGTCATCAACTATCACAAATCCATACTTGTTTCCACCAATACTTGTGTATGTTGTTGGTCCAAAGAGATCCATGTGCAATAACTCAAAAGCTTTGCTAGTACTCATAATGCTTTTCTTTGGATAAGTATTTCCAACTTGCTTTCCGGCTTGACACGAACTACATAGCTTGTCCTTCTCAAATGTGACATCCTTCAAGCCTCTCACTAGATCATGCTTGACTAGCTTGTTCAATTGCTTCATTCCAACATGACCAAGCCTTCTATGTCATAACCAACCCATCCTTGATTTGGTGATGAGACATGCTGAGAGTTGAGTCTCATTAGCATTGAAATCCACTAGATAGAGGTTCTCATATCTAAATCCCTTGAATACCATATTTGAACCATCCACACTAATGATTTCCACATCCTTCACTCCAAATATGCACTTGAAACCGAGATCACACAATTGGGCAACTAACAATAGATTGAACTCAAGCCTTTCCACTAGAAGCACATTTCTAATGCTTAGATCATTGGAGATAGCAATCTTTCCAATCCCTTTCACCTTGCCTTTGCCATTGTCATCAAATGTGATACTATCAAATCCACGGTTATTTTCTTGGTTGATTGAGTTGAACATCCTTCCATCACCGGTCATGTGTTGAGTGCACCAACTATCAATCACCCAATGCCTCCCTCCGGCTTTGTAATTGACCTACAAGAGAGATCAATTCTTTTTAGGTACCCAAACTTGCTTGGGTCCTCCAAGGTTAGTTACCAAGGATTTCGGTACCCAAATGGACTTCTTAGTAGCCATCCATGGTGCACCAACAAACTTGGCATGAACTCCATTAGTACCCTTGGAAAGGACATAGAATGGATCAACTCTAATAGAGGATACATCTTGCTTAGCCTTCTTGTTCATGCAACTTTGCTCATTGTGACCAACTTTCTTGCAACTCTTGCAATACCTACTAGTGTCCTTCACAAAACGAGTCTTGTGAGGAGCAAAAGCGTCCTTGCCTTTCTTGGGGGTATAGCCCAATCCCTCTTTATAGAGAGATGCTCTTTGGCAACCCAAGCACATAAGCAAGCGGTCCTCACCTCCATAAGCCTTAGCTAAGGAGTGATTGAGTTTTGTAACCTCCTTCTTGAGGGTTTCATTTTCAACCATTAGTGAGGCATCATAAGTGAAACCATCACTAGTAGATGAAATGGATGTAGTAGTGCTACAAGAGGGGTTAGTCGGAGCAACAACAATAGGAGTATAAAAGGATTCATCAAGAATATCACAAATTACTCCCATGTCACATGTTTGAACAATCTCCTTCTTACTTTGGTCAAGGAGGGAGGAATGAGCTCTTTCAAGCTTAGTGTGAGACTTCACTAGCTTCTCATGGGCTTCCATTAGCCTCTCATGAGATGCTACGGCCTCATCAAGGTTTTGCTCAAGAGCCTCATTGGCCTTGCGCAATTCCTTGCATTCCTTCCTATTCTTGTCAATGTATTCCTTAGCTTGTTCAAGCATGTCCATGAGTTCCTCCTTGGAGGGACCCTCATCCTCACTCTCCCTCTCACTTTCACTCTCACTCTCATCATGAGAAAGTACCTTAGTGGACTTAGCCATGAAGCATGATGATGGAGTGTCAAATAGAGAGATCTTGTCCTTCATAGCAATACTAGCAAATGCCTTCTTCTTAGTAGATGTTTTCTTTTCATTATCTTCATCTTCACCACAAGAAGAGTCACTATCCCATGTCACTATGTGAGAATATCCCTTCTTTTTCTTGTTGTCAAAAGTGGGCTTCTTCTCTTTCTTGTCTCTCTTCTTATGATCATCATCATCCTTGTCACTATTGTATGGGCAATGAGCAATGAGATGATCAAAGCTTCTACACTTGAAGAACTTTCTTGGTTCATCATAGTTCTTGGAAGAGGTCTTATTTCTAGCCCGGTAGCCCTTCTTCTTCATGAACTTGCCAAATCTCTTCACAAAGAGAGTCATTTCTTCTTCATCAACATCACTAGCACTTGAGTCTTCATCCTCACTTGATTCTTCAATCTTGGCTTTGCCTTTGCTCTTGTGTGATGTAGTGGCTTTGAATGCCACACTCTTCTCTTCTCATCTTTCTTCTCTTCTTTCTTCACATCTTCCTCTTTGTTGTCCCGGTAAGCATCTTCGGTCATCACATCTCCCAAGACTTGATTTGGGGTCATGGTGTTCAATCCACCTCTCACAATCAAGGTCATAAGAGTGTCAAACCGGGGAGGAAGACACCTTAAGAACTTGTGAGAGAAGTCCTTGTCCTCAACCTTCTCACCGAGAGTCGTGAGATCATTGACTAACACTTGGAGCCTATGGAACATCTCCAACACATTTTCATCATCCTTCATCTTGAAGCTTGCAAACTTCTCCTTGAGAATATATGCCTTGGCCTCCTTGACGGCTTGAGTGTCCTCAAATGATTCCTCAAGCTTCTTCCAAGCCTCATGAGCACTCTCTAGATTCTTGATTTGCTCAAACACCTTCTCATCAAGAGCCTCATGAATGGCACTAAGAGCAATGTCATTGTGTTGCAACTTCTCTTCTTTGGCCGCGGTGGGATTCTCCTCATTTACCACCTCAAACTTCTTGTCCACCACAAGCCACACCTTCCGGCTAATTGACTTGATGTGAGCGGTCATCTTGACTTTCCAATAGCCATAGTTGGTGCCATAGAACTTAGGTGGTTTCTTCATGTTATTGATATGAGCCATCTTCGCACTGTAGGTTGTTAAGTCTCAAGTCAACGGTGTCTAAGCTCTGATACCACTTGTAAGGTCCTAAGGATGGCTAGAGGGGGGGTGAATAGCCTAATTTAAAAGTCTACAAGCCAACTCAACAACAAGTTAGAAACACAAATAGCAAAGCGAGTGTTGCGCTAGCCTATAGGGGGATTGCGAAGCCACCTAACCACAAGAACTATCCTAATAGTTCTAGAGTCACACAATTCCTACACAAACTACTCAAGACTAGAAGAACTAGAGAGCTAAGCAACTAGCACACCCTAATATCTCTACTAAGAAAGAACAACAAGATACAAGAGAGAGATAAGTGTGATCAATATACCACCGTGTAGAGGATTGATCCAATCAATAAGAAATCCAATGCGTCCAATCAATCACAAAATAGAGACAAGAGGCACTCAATTTTTTACTGAGGTTCACTAGTTTGCCAACTAGCTAGTCCTCGTTGTGGTGAGTCACTCACTAGGAGGTTCACGCGCTAATTGGCATCACACGCTAAACACATCACCGGGTGCCGCACAACCAACACAAGATGAGGCTCACACAAGCCACACGCAATCCACTAGAGTTGCCAATTGCGATCACCCACAGGGAAGGCACAAGAACCCCTTACAATTCACTTGTGGTCGATGAAGACAAGCACCAAGCTTCTCGAACCACCTCCACTGCTCCAAACCGTCTAGGTGATGGCAATCACCAAGAGTAACAAGAAATCCACAGCGAAAACGCCTCCCAAGTGCCACTAGATGCAAACTATATGCAAGATGCACTAGGATCACTCAATCTCTTTTAGATTATCACTAACCAAGCATGGAGATGAGTGGGAGGGAGTGTGCTCAGCTCTAGAGGGTCTCAAATTGATCAAATGTGCCAGAAAGAGAGCCCCAAGCCGGCCAACACATATTTATAGACCTCCCTCCAAGCTACTAGCCGTTAGAGCCACTTCGTGACCGACGAACGCTCTTTAAGTTTGCGACGAACGCGCCGTCGCCAGCGTTCGACGCCTGTCTCCTCAGCGTCCGGCGCCTGTCTAGCGCACTTCTTGTTCTTAGGGTCCTATGTAAGGTCGACGGGCGCTCCTCAGCGTCTGTCGCAAAGCCGACGGACAGCGTCCATCGTGATCTGCCCGTTTTCTGGTGCTTTCTATAAGGCCGACGGACGCTTGGGGGTTAAAGTCCCAGCGTTTGATGCCACTGTCCGACGCGTCAAATAGCGTCCGGTGCCTGTCTTCAGCGTCTGTCACCTTTTGCTTGATCAATCCTTGTCTCTAACTCTTTCAACCCTTGCTCCAATGTGCCAAACACTAAGTACACCTTTTGGAGAGCAGGTTTTGACATGATTCACTTGTCATTTAGCAGGGTGTATGTCACTAGGTCCTAAATGCACATGCAATATAGATAACACCTAGTGGCACTTGACAAACTGCAATCACTTTTGCATTTCCCCTCTTAATAGTACGGTTGTCTATCCTAAATGTGATCACACCCGCTTGGTGTTTTGACCACTAAAAGAACAGCCCTAGCTTATAGCTTTGCCTTGATTTGCTTAGGGTCTTTTCACTTTTCCTTCTTCTCCATGTGTGAGCTCTTGCACCATTTAGGTTCCTTTCTTGCTCCACCACTTGTCATCATCTTCCATAAGTGTACTAAGCCTACTCAATTACTTAGAGCTAGGTTAGTACTTTAGGTTCCATCAATTATCCAAAACACTAGAGATCTCTCACTGGTCCCTATGTGAAAGGGTGCATTCAAAGATGTATGAGGGCCACCATCGTATACAAACCTATACAATCCAACAGACAGACTACCCCCAAATCTTTACCACTTGGTGCCCTTGCCTTCTAGTTGACCACATTTCATTACTACTTACTGGTTCTTTCCCACGATAGCACATATAGCCAACCGTGATTGGTACTACCCCTTGGGATAATACGAATAAATACATAAATGTAACCATTTCTTCTAAGCAGGCTAAGCAGTAGCTTTTACTTTTATTTATCAGGTTAACAAGGTAGGTAATTGAATAATCAAGGAAGGTAATGCATCAAGTGGGATTCAATCAACTCCTATCACCTAATGCATCACAGTATAAAATACTCAAGTAAATTAATTTGTAAAATGTTGGGAGGCTTAAGGATGCTCCAGGGCTTGCCTTGAGTGAAGGTAGAGGGTTAGTGGTCAGGGCACTCGGGGAGGTTAGTGTCGAGCTCGTGGAACTCCTCGTTCAGCTCCTGCACTTCCTGGACTCCTTTTGGATGTGGCACCTGGGGTTCCTCTATCAATCCTGAATGTTTGCAATGCATATAATTAAACCATGGATGCAGGGGAATGCTTGAGCAAGAATTAAACACCCGAACAATGACTTCTAGATTAATTAAACAATTCACCCTAATTTCCACTTTACACAGCAAGCCTATTAAATATTACTCAGAAAAATCTACAAACAATACACAAGCTAGAGCATGCCTACTGGATACTAGTGCAGAAAAATTACGCACAACTAAGCTACCAACCAACAAATATAAAAAGATGAAATTAAATGCAAAAAAAGCACTTTGAACTAGACCTACTGTCTAACTAGGTGAAACATGCTATTTAGGATTTTTATCAGGTTCTTTACTCAGAAACATATTTATCAAGAAAGTTCCATGATCAACACCCCCAGATTATTTTCTATAAGATTTTCCAAAGAAAACCCTAGAAAAGAGCACTTGAACTACAAGTATCTTTTCTGCCATACAATATACCACATATTATATTTTTCTCAGATATAACAAGATATGCAGGGGCTACAGAAAAAGTTTCATGATTTAACCATACAGAGGTTTACCATAGGAATTATTCTACGAAAACAGCAGAAACACTTTTTAATGGAAAATATATATTTTTCACATAGAACCATGGAATCTTATATTTTTCCTGGCTTCTACATAGTTTAACAGACCTAGCATAAAAATATCACATTTTTATCTAACTAGTTTATATAGGAAAACAATTAACTTATAATAAGTGCATAAAAGAAATATTTATAAAACAGTACTGAAGACATTCTCCAAAAATTACTTTCATATTTTTAACAGAAAGATCTACAATTACAGAAAATAACAAAATTTATTTCACCTCATTTGGATTAACAGAGCTCTAGATATAAAATAAACAAATATTTACATATTATTGAAAATTGAATAAAAGAAATGCATTTTTGAATCCGGCCCAAAGCGAACAGTACATGGGCTCGGCCCATAGGGCATGAGTGGTTGACATGCGGGGCCCGTGGTCAACTCGGGTCCACACGTCAGTGAGTTGAGGCAGAGCAACGCGCTGACCGGCGCGTTCTTGCCGGCGGTGAGCTCGTCAGCGGCGAGCTTGGCCGTGGCATGCTCGGGATGACGTTGCGAAGCGACCGGTGGTGCTGGTTGACCCAGCGCGGCAACGTAGCTGGCCAGCGGCGTGCGGTGGTGGCATGATGCAATGGTGTGACGCGGCGGGGCTGTCACCGGCGGTGAGCGGCCCGGCAAGCGTGTGCATGAGCACCACGGTGAGGTGGTGAGTGCGACGTGGGGGTTGGTTGGACCGGGGGAGCTCCGACGAGGTCCGGCCACGTGCGAGCTCTACGGCGGCGGCAATGGTGCTCGGTGTTCGGCGCGGTGGTGATCCAAGGTGAACTAGTGCGAGCGGCGTGTTGTTCTCACCTCTGCTACCTCCGACGATGCTTCCAAAAAGATGGAGGTAGTGGAGGTGGTCGGCAGAAGAGTGAACACGGCGTGGCGGTTGCGGTGGTGACGACGTGCCGAGGAACGGCATCGGCGTTCAGGCGAGGTGAGGGCTTGGCTAGCGTAGCGAGGGTGAGCGTGGCGTGTGTGGCGGGAAGGCGATGCTGCGGGCGAGGTGGATCGAGCAGAGGAGCTCGGATGGAGGCGAGGTGAAGAAGGGGGTGTTCGGCGTGCTCTCGGTGCTCGGCGCGTGCAGCGAGAGCGAGGTAGCAAGGCAGAGCGGGTGAGCGGTGCATTTGCGAGTGCGAAGGAAACGGAGGTGGTGTGCGTCCCCTTTCGCTTGGTCGTGGCTGAGCGGCGCGGCGGTGGTGGCCTTGACACGACGGCGGGCTGACCGGCAGCGGCGAGTAGCGCTGCGCCGGTCTGCGGCGTGCGGCGAGTGGGTGAGCGGAGCGGTGTGCGCGTGGGTTGGCGTAGGGTGGCAGTGTGCGGCGCAAGGTGACTATTCATGGTTGCTTTCGGCGCCTGCCGGCTGATGAGCAGCATACTCTGAATGGCTTGATCTTCATGGTGGAGCATAAGATAAAGATGATAACTATCGCTGCATGACCTGATGGAGAGGTAGCGCACCACGAGATCTTGCACCCGCGATGAACTACCGAGACATCCACCCTTCCATGCACCGACAAAACCAGCCCACGCAATCACGCTGTATAGACGTGAAGGCACAAACTGGGTGAACCGAGGTTCATTGTTCTACAAACCCCTCACGAGTCGAAAGAACGAAGTTTGCAAAGCACTCATGCCTTGCCACAGATTCCAAATATTCGCTCCATGGAAGGAGGACACACTTGAGGTGGTTGTATTTTAATCAAAGACTCTCTTACAATGAAGGATTACATGGTCTATTTATACTAGGAACATCCCTCCTAATTGGGTGTGAACATAAGAAGAATTAAAATCAAGTTGAAACTGATCTTGGTGGAGAAATTGAAAGGTCTTCTTTCATTCTCGCGCAGCCACCAACAACAGGTGCAGCCTCCACTAAAATAGCTATAATTGTAACAAGGTCTCGGCATTAAATCATCAACTGCGGTCGCATCTGGTAAGATATATGTATGAGTCCAGATCCGTTGGAAAGTAGACTTGATAATCTTTCCAAAAAGTGCTAGAACGTCCTAATCGGAGTCCGTATGAAGTCGTGGCAACCGTCGCAAGTTTGGACTCTTCTGCAGTCCGAATTGGACTTCCAAAACGTGTTGGACTTGGACTATTTCTTTCCTTGGATCCAAAGTGACGTGGTGGCCTGGTGGAGAACATTAGGAACACTTGGATTTGGTCCCCAATCAACTTCATTGACCATCTATGCTTTTCATATGCAATCTAACCGTTCCTTGATCCATGTAAGCAATTCTGAGAATGAAAACATACAGACTTCATAGTGCAGCACCCATTCATCAAATGTAACAATGATAAACCTCATATAGAATGGTTTCACCTTTGGTATAGAAGTGGTTGGCATGATCATATCTAAGCCAGTGATGTCCTCATCATTCTCTCTTTCTTGACAGCAAACCGTCCTCGGTTTGACTACTGTTGGAGAATGTGGTGTAGGTAAAAGCAGACTGGGCTCCCTTTCTTGTTTGTTATCCTGTTTCTTCATAATAAAACTAGAGAAGCTCGACATGGCATGTTTATAATTATTGCATACCTCTAATTGATCACATCTTTTCACAATAAAAGAAGATTGCAGAACTGAGCAAATGTAAATTCGATGTACCATATACTTCTCTTTACAATTATATTTTCCAATAGCATGGAAACTAACATTAGAAGAACATGGCAATTCAAATATACCAATCAGTTTATTCTGCAAATAGCTAATCTCACAAAGATCATCAAACTCAATGTACCCTATTGTATGTAAAGATGACAACAATTGAGCTTCTTCTTTTTTATTTACAATATGAACAATATGTTGGAATTCAGCACTCATTGATTTAGAATTTTTAGCTTTATTCAGTAGTTGTGGTATGGATATAAGTAATTCATTACCACACAACTCTTCTTTGTCACAAGGAATATCAAGCATATCAAAGTGTGACAAAGGAAAATCAGCGACAGGTTCCACAATTGATTGATCTATAATATCATGATTAGTGGACAAATGTAATTCTACTAAAGTATGCTCACCTTGATTTATGTTACAACTGTCTGACTTACCTTTGCTGCTCTTCTCAAATGGTGTATGTGCAGCCAGATTCATGCTTTTTTCAAATGTTTCACCTCCTATCTCAAATTGATCAATGTCTATTTGTATATTGTCATCTACTTGCTGCAAATTATTAGTAATAGGAGAGATACAGGCTGCTATAGTATTTGTGAGATCCTTTTTTAGAGTTATTTCAGAATCACAAGCAAGACCAAACAACTCATCAAAAGTATTATAATGTTTATCAACAAGAATATTCTGAATTTGCATGTTAAGACCTTACAAAAATCTATGTTCTAAAAACTCATCATTTTCTTCAAAGCCACAACGTAACAAACATAATTTTAGTCTTTCCAAGTATTCTGCTACAGTTTTATTTTCTTATTTTATAGATTGCAATTTTTCATACAAAAATTCAAAATAATAGCTAGGAACAAAAACATCTCTAAAATTTCTTTTTATATCTTTTCATGATTGGGGAGCTTTATCAAATCTACAAATGTGTTTCCACTCAGTTAAAGCATAGTTGATAAGAACACTTGAAACAATGCTAACCTTTTGTTTTTCAGACAGATCATATTTTTTAAATTCCTTATCTACATGTAGCTCTCATTTAATATATGCATGAGGATCATAGTTTCCTTCAAAATAAGGTACTGCAGATTTTATTTTATCAAACCAAACATCACATACCTCATGAGTAGCATGGTTATCACTTGTCACACCCCTAGCAAAGTGATTGGAATAGACAATCTGATCATCTGCAATTTCCATGTAGATTCCTGTCATGATTAGAACAAAACAAGAAACATACATAATAGTATTTATGTTCCTATCAACTAGTAGGATGTGGTTGCTATAATTCTCTCACTCTAAACTCGATCAAACAAATTCTTACAAGTTCTTACCCAGCAAAACAGGGGGTTGCAACAACCAGCAAGTCGGAAACCTTGGATGTAGTGTATCGACACCGTAGCAACAACACCTGTCAAGCTGTATCCGGATATGTGGAGCTATAGGAGGGCTAAAAATAATATGCAAGGAAGTACTAGCACCACATTAGTCACAAAAGCAAGTTGAGAAATTGTTCAACGGAGGTACCGTGCTGGTCCTAGGCTAGACCGTGCTAGAGACGCGAGCCTAGACACAAATGAAGTCACGGTATAGCAGGAAAAAGGCACAAGAACAACACACTCTCCTTCTTTTCCTCCTCTCTTGTTTTTCTTTTTTTTCTCTTTCTCTTTCTTCCTCTTTCTTTTTTTTCTTTTCTTTTCTTTCTAGTTTTTCTTCTTCTTTTCTTTTACTTTGCACAACTAGCAAAAATCTGAATCTTAACAAATCAGATTTCAGTAAAGCAATTTACAAAGTGTTTCTATTTCTTTTTAGGGAACAACAAGAAAAGAACTAGCAAGGCAGATTTGTATTTGTGTGTCCAAATCAGATTTTCACGGTGTAGAAAAAAAATTGGAGATGGATATAGTGCAGGAAAGGTGTATATGATAGCAATGATTGCAATGGAGATATAAATTATGTAGTGAGATGTGTATGGTGGTGGTGATGGCAGCATATATATATATATATATATATATATATATATATATATATATAACGTGACAAGAACTCGAAACTCTAAAAGCCTAACCCTAAAACCAGCAACACGACTCAACCGATGTAAACCAAACTCAACAAGCTCGTACTAAGTAATACTAGTAAAAAGGCACAAAGGGTTTATAGGATTATGGGAAAACAAATCTACTATTTTTATTGGTTGTTCTGGACTATAGGAAATTAATAACAAATTGAATTCTCTCACCGATGAAACCTTGCTCTGAATACCACTTGATGAGTGTGTGGATGTCCCGATCGTTCGGTGGAGATAGATAACTACGATTTGACTGGAGAGACGTTCACGACCCGACTACAACCATCCAAAGACGTTGCGCCTTAGCGATCGATACACCAAATCCAGCGGTTGCTCACGATCTTGCGGATCACAACCAACCAAACCACTAGGGTTATTCCTGCAAGCAATCGAAGAATAAGTAAAACAAGCACTCAATTGCAAATAAGAGATGAAGGATCAGATGTGATACACATGAAGGTGGAGTTCCGAATCAAGTAGAACGGATGGTCTAGTCGATACACGCGTCTACAAGGAAGTAGCAGCAGCTAAACTTTCATCTAAACAAAACTCAATGTGTTTGTGGCGGCTCTAGGGGATATAAGGAGGGAGGATGACCACAAGGGTTCTGGGGTCGTCCAACAACCCTAGGATGAGTCCCTAATGGACTCAAGTTCATACACGGGCCATAGGCGCAAAATATGGTGACGCAGCACCGTTGGCAAACAAGGTCTCGACATTAAATCGTCAACTGCGGTCGCATCTGGTAAGATATATGTATGAGTCCAGATCCGTTGGAAAGTAGACTTGATAACCTTTCGAAAAAGTGCTAGAACGTCCTAATCGGAGTCCGTATAAAGTCGTCGCAACCGTCACAAGTTTGGACTCTTCTGCAGTCCGAATTGGACTTCCAAAACGTGTTGGACTTGGACTCTTTCTTTCCTTGGATCCAAAGTGACGTGGTGGCCTGGTGGAGGACGTTAGGAACACTTGGATTTGGTCCCCAATCAACTTCATTGACCATCCATGCTTTCCATATGCAATCTAACCGTTCCTTGATCCATGTAAGCAATTCTGAGAATGAAAACATACACACTTCATAGTGCAGCACCCATTTAACAAATGTAACAATGATAAACCTCATATAGAATGGTTTCACCTTTGGTATAGAAGTGGTTGGCATGGTCATATCTAAGCCGGTGATGTCTTCATCAGGTGTGAACATAAGAAGAATTAAAATCAAGTTGAAACTGATCTTGGTGGAGAAATTGAAAGGTCTTCTTTCATTCTCGCGCAGCCAGCAACAGCAGGTGCAGCCTCCACTAAAATAGCTATAACTCCTAGCTCGGAAGTCCAAAAGATGCACCGTTTGTTGCGTTGGAAACTACACTTCATTATCTTTTTATTGATATGGATTGAAGAGGCAGAAACATGACTCAATTTCGCAGGTATAGTTGTAGCCAATCTGTCGAATCATAGCTGAGTTTGTGTTATCCTTGTTCACATCGCCGGCAGAAACCAGTGGCCACGCGGCACTCCGGCCGGTGTACAACGCGGCCGCGGGTCAGGGCGCGCATGGGAACGCGGGTGCGTGGTGGTGGCGCGCTGGTGCGGGTGGGCGCGTGAAAGGCCTGGTGGGCCGAATCAGGTATGCCCCCCTTTTTCCCATTTTCTTTTATTTTGTTTTAAACTGATTGGATTTAAAAATGGTTTCAAAACTCAAAACTAGGACCCGATGCTTTAATTAAAGTTGTTCAAAATATTATTCTCTACAACTTTCATGCAAGGCACATTATCTTAAAACCATTATTTTAATGGGTTCCAGTTCAAAAAATCAATTTAATCACTTTAAGAAAAAAGAAAAGGATTACTTTTATTATTTTTTTTAAAACTCCAAAACTAAGCTTGATTAGAGGAGGTGATTAACATGAAATATACTCTACTTAATATTCTAGGTTTAACAAAATTACTACCCAGGTTTAATTAAGGCCAAAGCATATAATTCTTATTCAAGCCTAATTGCAATATATAAACACACATGAAATCATGGCACATTCAAACCAAGGAAAATGCAAATGCAATGCTTATGCTTAGAGGCTAAGTGATGATCTTAATGCAAGCTTGACACAGGGTGTCACAGGCTAAGTGATGAACTAAGTGTGTGTGAGTTGGTTTTAAAACTATTTCCGCTGGAAGACATTTGTTATTGTAATAACTCCATTAGCACTCTGATGTAATTTGCATTGTGAACTTTATGTAACGTATGGGTGGTACTGTTGAACTAAGCGATCTTGGCTGAGATGAGTATGGCATGAAATCCATCGTGGTTTCACAGACTACCGGGGTTATGAAAGCCTAAGGACAAAAACTTGTCGTGTTGACAATGGTTTTTGGACTTAAATTTTTGTAATTTGGGCGGTTCTGTTATAGTATGAGATTAGTAGCTTGACCTAGGAGAGGTTGTGAATGTTGGTGTATGCACACTTGTCAAGCCTAGTCCTAGAAACCCTACAAATAGCCCTTGAGATGGTAGGAGCAAGTCCCATTCACAAGACATAGTGTTTAGAGGTGAAGAGGGGGCTTAGAGAGACTCTGGACAAGTCTGCCTAAGTGGCTCCGAACCAATGCAAGTGGTCCAGAGGCCAAGGTATGGCAGTATGCTGAGAAAGAAGCTCCGGACAACCTGTCCGGAGGGCTCCGGACCAATGGCGACCGGTCCGGTGTAGTGTGAGTTGGGACAAAGCCTAGGGTTAGGCTCCGGACTAGTCCGACGGTCGAGTTTGACGTCTAGTCCGACTATGTCCAGAGAGGTATAGAAGAGGGTTTTGGGCGTCGGACTTCGTCTGGTGCCTAGCTCCGTACTAATGCATGTAGTTCGGATGTCCCTATAACAGTGGTGTTCCTATTGGATTCATGAGCTCCAGGCTAGAGGTATTGGTCCGACGGACCCGATAGCGGTCCGGTCTGACGGTTCGCGGAAAAGGGAAAAGGCACATAACGACTAGTTTGGAGGGTGGGGGCTATATATAGTTGCCCATCTCATCCAAGTTAGCTCTCTTGGCCATTGTTTCAGCTGAAGGAAGCTAGATAGAGTTCTTGAGAGACCAAGACTAGTGAGGAAGAGATTTGTGAGATCCAAAGCTTGAATTCATCCCTAGGGTGATTAGGAGTGACAAGTGTGCATTCATCCACCTTCATAGCCTTGAGTGGGTCAAGTGAAGGTCTTGTGCTTGTTACTCTTGGTGATCGACAGCACCTAAACAGCTTGGTGGCGATCGGAGAGATGGTGACCACCGGGAGCTTGTTGGTGGCCCTCCTCCACTTCATGTGATCGGTTGTGGGTGATTCACCAAGCCATAACAGTGAAGAATCAGCCCGTCGTAAGCACTCAGTCCTTACACGGATCGATGGGGAGCTATACCTTGCGCGGTGCTCCAACGAGGACTAGGGGGAGTGTCGACTCCTTGATACCTCGGCAAAACGTCGTCGTGTCAACCTCCTTCTCTCTAGTTCTTTACTTTCCGCAACCTACTTTCAAGCACTTCATACTTGTTTCATACTTGCTTTCATGGCTTGAGTAGACTTGCTTGCTAGGATGCTATTACTTGATACTTGCTTAGTTGTCAATTTCATATCTTGCTATTTGAATTGCTACCGCTTTCCTAGCATAGAACACACAAGTAGGCACTAGGGGGAGAATTAACATTTGTTAGGTTTTAATTTTGTATTAGATTTTAAAACAAGCCCAATTCAATCCTCCTTCTTGGGCATCTTGATCCTTTCATATCCAGACCTACTTTTCTGTTGCAAAAGTGTAATGAGGAAAATCTTTGACAATGCTCATAGCTCAGGTTGTTTTCCTTCCTCGTTGAGGAACTCTAATTGAGCGTTTAGTAGCTTTGCCTGCAATCATGTCATAAATTTGTAATCAAGCAAATATCCTATAGAATTAGCATAAACTGAGCACTACTATGATTTTATCATTTATATATACAGTGGATAAGATTAAACTGATTATTAGAAGCAGTACTTATATTAATAATAATGGAATATCTATTGCATTCTTAATTGCACACGAGTTGAAGTGTGGAGCCTTACCCTCATTCTCCGTTTGGTGCTATTTTTAATTTGAAGACTGATGACGGTCTGCATCTAGTGGTGGCGGCTGGCAGTAGGGTCCTCAGGGGCACGAGGACAAGGAGGACCAAAAGAAATTGGAAAAGGACGGTTTTAGAAAGATTTGTGACTGAAATTTTCTCGAAGGATCTAGACAGAAACGCCTCCCTGAGCTGATCCGATGGTTTGCACTTCTCTATAGAGAGATCCGATGGATATCAAACGTTAGATCATGTGGAGGGCTCTTTTGTAAAGACTGCGGCACGGTTTCAGTCTTTTAAAGATAACTACTGAAGAGGCTGCCAGGCTGCCGGACTGCAGGGCCGAGCAGAAATTGCTGTGACCTTGCGGTTGCACGACTTTGAACTCATTCGACAGCCCTACGATCTGAGAGAGAATATAGAATCATTAATACCCGTCTATATCAATCCAGTTTCATAACTACTGAAGAGGCTGCCGGACTGCAGGGCCGAGTAGAAATTACTGTGACCTTGCAGTTGGACGAACTTTGAACTCATTCAACGTGTGAAAACACTTCAGTTGTCAAAAAAAAAAACATGTGAAAACATATCTTTTTTTAATATAAATAAAACATATCTATTTGTTGATAATCTAATGTAGAGCTAACATATTAGAAAAAAAAGCATGCAAAATCCATATCAATATTTAGTTGTTGCTACAGATTACCAAAGCAATGCCAATTACAACCGTTGTAAATGCACCATAACAGATTCAAGAATAACGTTACTCCATCCGTTCCAAATTATAAGTTGCTTTGACTTTTTTTATATCCATTTTGCTATGTACATAGATATAATAATATGTCTAGATACATAGCAACATGGATGAACCAAAAAAATTAAAGCGACTTATAATTTAAAACGGAGGGAGTACATCATATCATGTAAGATCTTTAGTTTCTCAACACCCTTAACAACAGTACCTCCCAGCTACAGTCAGCACGATATGGAAGCGCCTGTGTTCTCATCCAGCCAAAATATGGGAAGTTTGATTTCAAATGCTTGGCTCATGTCTACCTGTACAACGTTTTTCTGTAGCAAAAGGCCAACGGTTATGATCCAGGGCTCCAGGCTTCAAGCTTCAACTAAGGCAACCTAAGGCGTAGCCCATAATAGTTTCAACAAAAGAGCAAAATTAGTTCAACATAAGCATGTCATTAGTATACACAATAGTTGTAATAGATTGATGAGAATCATAGCAAACCAATGGTTTATATATAGTGAAAAAATGATTATAACTGTGAATAATGGCCACAAAGTCGTTTCCTATTCACATGCAATTAGGTGGGATTTGTACAAACAAAAAAATAGCAAAATAGTTCTCAACATTTCGTTTCCCTTTTGTTTATACTCCCTCCATTTTAAACTATAAGTCATTCTGGCTTTTCTAGATAAATGTATTTAGAAAAGCCAGACGACTCATAATTTGAATGGAGGGACAGTTAGTTCCTCAGCCAAGAGACCAATATAAATATAAATGGTAGCGTTTTCCTTTCAATAAGCTAAGTAATAACAAGTAAAGAGCAGAAAATATTACTTTTTTAATAGTGCAAACGTTGCTTGTTAATCGATGATAAATAGCTTCCTAGCCTGTTGGAGAGCTAATCAAATATCTACAGACTAAATAACGGAGTAATGTTAGAAGTCATGAAGATTAATGTGACATGTAAATAATACTAGACATATTGCTATGGTTGATCCATATTAATTTTGACAATTGATTGACTCAGCTTAAATAGGTGGACTGCATGTGCACCATTTGAGAAGTTGAAGGGAGATTAACTGGGTGCCACACGTGCCGTCACCGAGCCGTGCTGTGCCGTGCCGCGCCGTGTTTGGTTCAGTTCTGTCACTTGAACTGACGAGGTTGATGAAGATGGAAATGTGAAGGATGTTGATGGGATTCTGAAGGAAAGTATAATCAGGAATAGATTGGATTGATTGATATGAGGCAAGGTACAATTACATATATATACAGGCAAAGATCCAGAGTCCTATAAGGATCAAGAGTCCTTGCCGTATCCGTATCTATCTGGCCTGCCAAATCTATCTAACTCAAACAGTCCTGCGCCGATTAGGGTCCTGACCAGCCCAAAGGGCGCCTATTCTAACACACCCCCGCAGTCCAAACGTCAGCCACTTTGCACGTTTAGACTGGACCGAAACTCCGTGAAGACCGAAGAAGGCAGCCCTTTGGTGAAGATATCCGCATATTGTGAAGTGGTAGGAACATGCTGGACACGGAGATCACCAATGGCAACTCGCTCTCGAACGAAGTGAAGATCAATCTCAATGTGATTGGTACGCTGATGCTGAATTGGATTGGAGGACATGTAGACTGCGCTGATGTTGTCACAATACACCAGCGTGGCGCGCCGAAGGGGCGTGTGCAGCTCGATGAGAAGCTGTCGCAGCCAGGTGGCTTCTGCAACTCCATTAGCCACTGCGCGATACTCAGCTTTAGCACTGGATCTTGATACTGTGTTCTGCCGCTTGGATGACCAGGAGACTAAGTTATCACCAAGGAACACCGCATAGCCCGAGGTGGACTTGCGAGTGTCTGGACAACCAGCCCAATCAGCATCGGTGTAAACGACAAGATCCGTAGAGGAAGATGGTCGCAGCAGTAGACCAAGGTGAAGTGTGCCTCGGATATACTGGAGAATCCGTTTCAGGGCAGCAAGATGAGGCTCTCGAGAGGCGTGCATATGAAGGCACACTTGCTGAACGGCGTACGCAATGTCTGAGCGGGTGAATGTCAGATACTGTAGGGCGCCAGCAAGACTGCGAAAGTCTGTGGCATCAGACACTTGGGCCCCGTCAGCTGCAGCAATCTTTGGATTGGTGTCAACTGGAGTAGAGCAAGGCTTGCATTCTGCCATACCAGCGCGATCCAGAATATCCAACATGTACTGTCGCTGGAAGAGGAGTAAACCAGCACTGCTTCGCTGAACCTGCATACCGAGGAAGTGATGCAATTCTCCCAGATCTTTCATGGCAAACTCTCGCTGCAGGGCTGAGATGATCCGCCGAAGAAGATCAGAAGAGGAAGCTGTGAGGACAATGTCATCCACATAGAGCAACAAGTAAGCTGTGTCGGAGCCGCGATGGTAAATGAAGAGTGATGTATCTGACTTAGCTTCAACAAAACCGATGGACCAAAGGTAGGTAGACATTCGACTGTACCAAGCACGTGGGGCCTGCTTGAGGCTGTAGAGGGACTTCTTGAGCAGGCAGACATACGCAGGACGAGTAGGATCCTCAACCCGGAGGGCTGCTGGCAATACACTGTCTCATTCAGAGTCCCATGGAGAAAGGCATTCTTAACGTCGAGCTGGTGGATGGGCCAATTGCGTGAAAGAGCCAACGAGAGCACTGTGCAGACAGTAGCAGGCTTCACCACCGGACTAAAAGTCTCATCAAAATCCACACCAGGACGTTGAGTGAAACCACGGAGTACCCAGCGGGCCTTGTACCTCACAAGGGAACCATCAGACTTGAACTTATGTCGGAAGATCCACTTGCCAGTGACAACATTGGCCCGAGGGGGGCGAGGTACGAGAGCCCAGGTGTCATTCTGCAGAAGGGCACGATGTTCTTCCATAGCCGCTCGCCAATTGGGGTCGGCAAGAGCACTGTGGAAAGTCTTCGGCACTGGAGAGAGCGAGACGGTGTGATAAGTGGTCGGCATCCGAAAACCACTCTTAGCCCGCGAGCCCATAGCATGCTGGTTGCTCACGGGGCGAAAAGGAACGGCACCCTTAGGCAAGGCAGCAGTAGTACTTGGCGATGCGGGCACAGGTGGAGGTCGAGGCTGGTGGCTGTAGTGGTGCTCGAAGAGGCGCTCGGGGCGAAGAGGCGGAAATCCGGGCGGAGGCCCGCGGGGCGCCTGTGGTGGCGCTGAACCCGTCGACGACGTAGGTGACGACGCGCCAGCCCGAAGGGCTGGCGGGACGTAGAGAGGCCCCGTCGCGGATGCCGCGCGTGGCGCGGAAGGAGGCCCCGGTGACCGGAGCGCCGGTGGGATGTAGAGCGTCGGCACCGGGAAGTCATCAGCAACCTCGGGCGCCCCAGGCACAGTCACAGAGTGACCGGCAGGGGCGCTGGTGTCGCCAGAAGGTGCCCTAGGGTCGGCCACACGAGGACCGGCAGGGACAGCAGAAGCGTCGGAGGTGCTGGGAGACGTGCCTGCAGGAAACAAAGTGGGCGAGGGTCCAATAGGAGCTGGCACCACATCATCAGTAAAATCAAGAAACTCGAGGTCGGCCGGGGTGCTAGGACCATGACGTTCAGCAAAGGGAAAGGCCATTTCATCAAAGATGACGTGCCTGGAGATGATAACTCTTGCTGGAAAGGTCAAGGCAGCGGTATCCTTTCTGGTGGGAGGAGTAGCCTAAAAAGACACAGAGAGCAGACCTGGGAGCGAGTTTGTGAGGTGTGGTGGCAGATATGTTTGGATAACATTTGCAACCAAAAACCCGAAGATGATCATACGTAGGCAGCTTTGCAAATAATGCAAAGTGGGGTGTAGAGAGCTGGAGAGTTTTGGTAGGCAATATGTTAAGGAGGACAGTGGCTGTGGAGAGGGCCTCCACCCAATAGGAGGCATAGATGCCTGAAAGAGCAGTGAGCGAATGACATTATTGATGGTGCGAATAATGCGTTCAGCTTTACCGTTCTGAGACGAGGTGTAGGGGCAGGACATGCGAAGATGGATGCCCTGAGCGAGGAAGAAGTGGCGAGTACTCGAGTTGTCGAACTCTTTCCCATTGTCGCACTGGACCGACTTGACACGTGTGTCAAATTGAGTGGAGACATGGGCGATGAACTGAGCCAGCGTGCTGAAAGTGTCAGATTTGAGGCGCAAAGGAAATGTCCACAAGTAATGAGTGCAGTCGTCCAGTATAACCAAGTAATATTTATAACCAGAGACACTGACAACCGGGGAGGTCCACAGATCACAGTGAATGAGATCAAACTCGCTAGACGCACGAGAGGTGGACGGATAAAAGGGCAAACGAACATGACGCCCTAACTGACAAGCATGACACAAATCTGAACAATCACTAATATGGCACGAAGTGCTGGACGCAAGTTTGGACAAACGCCTCATGACCAGGGTGGCCAAGTCGTCGGTGCCACAGCGGGGAAGAAGCCTGAGTGACAAGGGAGTGAGCTGGAGGTAGGCGCAGAGGGTACAGCGGCCCGGAGCTATTGCACCTGACGATCTCGGTCCGGGAGGGAAGAGCTTTCACAGAACAACCAGCAGGGTCAAACTCCACCGAACAATTATTGTCGATAGTAAATTGGCGGACAGAGATGAGATTCTTAATAAGTTGTGGTGACACAAGAACATTATTAAGACGCAAAGAAGGAGACAACTCTGTAAAACCAGTAGCAGTGACAGGCATGACGGAACCATTACCTACGACAATAGATGAAGGAGTAGGATACCGCGAAGGAAGAATATGTGAAAGAGAGGAGGACTGGGATGTCATGTGGGAGGTAGCACCTGAGTCGAAATACCAGTCACCGGACGAAGGTGGAGTCAGGGACGTGGTGCTAAAGGCGGAGGCAAGCGTCGTCGGATCCCAGGAGGGAAGGCCAGCCACGGGGTTGTAGTACCCGGGGGCAACCCAGTGTGCAGCACCGTCAGGGGCAGCAGCCTGGCTGTGGGTGACGAAGGCCTGCTGCTGCTGCTGCGTGCGAGGAGCGCCTGCTGGTGCGCCTGCTGTTGCTGCGCCTGGAGGTGAGGGGGCACCGGGATCAGTGCTAACGGAGGGCGGGGGCCTCCTGGCCACATCTGGATCGAGCCCATCCAGGGGTTGTAGTAGCTAGGCTAGGAGCGACCACCACCGGGGGCAGGCTGCTGCTGTTGCTGCACGCTGGTGGACTGTTGCAGCAGAGCCACGGCTTCATGATGAAGCATGGCGACACGGAGATCGACGGCGGGTGTAGGGGCACTGCCAGGGGGGACCAGAGGGCCCCGTGGGTGGGCTGGCGGCTGCAACGGCAGCGCGGGCCTGAGCCGTGCGAGCCAGTGCGGGCAGCGGAAGGAACGCGCGGCAAGGGAGCCGACGCGCGGGTTAGGGCAGCGGAAGAGAGAGAAAAAATTGACCTAGGCTCTGATTACCATGAAGGAAAGTATAATCAGGAATAGATTGGATTGATTGATATGAGGCAAGGTACAATTACATATATATACAGGCAAGGATCCAGAGTCCTATAAGGATCAAGAGTCCAGAGTCCTATAAGGATCAGGAGTCCTTGCCGTATCCGTATCTATCTGGCCTGCCATATCTATCTAACCCAAACAGTCCTACACCGATTAGGGTCCTGACCAGCCCAAAGGGCGCCTATTCTAACAGATTCAAATGGTCCTGACATAGTAGACCTCGAAAACTCCTTGTCAGGGCGAATGCCTTTGAGTGCCCATTGAGATCCTGCTCTGAGCAGGTCGATGTAACCCACTCTAGATCGCGGTTGGTTTGAACTCCACCCTTTGTCGACTCAGAATTTTTTCAGACTCATGCGGTTGCGCTTTCTCCCTTTGGCCATGGCTCAGATCTTGTTGGGAAGGATGCAATTTGATTTTTCTTGACGGAGATCAGCTCTAATGGCGAAACGATTGGAAGATTTGGAAGCCGATGCGCGAGGAAGATAACGGCTCGCCCCCACCCCTCTGCATTCTAGGGTTTTTCGGTAACCACGCCGCGTGCAGGCCTCCGAATTCTCTAAGGATGGATAATGGACCATTAAATGGGCTTTTCAATTTGTCATTAATAAAGGCGTTTTTGACATAGGCTGTTTTTTAGTGGAGATACACCTGATGAGTCGTCACAGCAATTAAGTGCTAAGCATTCTTCATTTGTCCCATCATGAAAAATATTTTGATTTCTTTTTAGTAGGCTTGGGGACTAGGTTTGTATACTTCACCTTGTAGTGAGTGTACTATATCTTTTTGTTAATGGTTATTAGCTAAGTTGTGTGATAGGCTAGTGTCTTCTATTTTCTTTTACCCTGGCACCAGGTGAATTCTTCACTTACTGTCAGGCTCGGGGACTAAGTGTGTACACTTCACCTTATGGTGCGTATATTATTTTGGCAATAGAGCCTATGTCTCCTTATTGACTAAAGTCATAGATGATAATTATTTGATGTTATAAATGATGCCTAAGTGTCTCCACGTTGACTAAGTCATGGATGATAATCATCTGGCATTGCAAACAGACACTAAGTGGGTACACTTGATGAGGACATCCTCCATTATTACCCGTTGGCAAAGACGCAACAAATAATGGCCCAGTTGTAGTCGGGTGGCGAACGTGTGAGCCTCTGAATAATCCCACCTTGCTTAGCTAGGGAGGAGGAAGCCACCTTAAAAGGGAGAGCCACCCTTCCCCTATCAGACTAGTCTTTTGGGAGATTGGGTCTTTCTCTTAGTGGGTGTGCCTAAGAACTGTTGGGGTCCGGGCAGCCTAAAATTTATCGGGCCTCGGCCAACCCTACCTGGGCCGGATGCATTATTTGGTATCAGAGTTGGGCCCTTGTTTAAGGGGTGGGAATGATGAGGACATCCTCCATTATTACCCGTTGGCAAAGACGCAACAAATAATGGCCCAGTTGTAGTCGGGCGGCGAATGTGTGAGCCTCTGAATAATCCCACCTTGCTTAGCTAGGGAGGAGGAAGCCACCTTAAAAGGGAGAGCCACCTTTCCCCTATCAGACTAGTCTTTTGGGGAAGATTGGGTCTTTCTCTTAGTGGGTGTGCCGAAGAACGGTTTGGGTCCGGGCAGCCTAAAATTTATCAGGCCTCGGCCAACCCTACCTGGGTCGGATGCATCAACACTTCACCTAAGGTGGAGAATTTTGAAATTTAATGTTGTGCTCCTTACATCCTTGTAGCAAGCCTTACTTGAGTAAGTTCAAGGACAACTCACCAGTTAAACATCAGATACCTATTTCCACTAGTCGGTTTTAAGTTAAACTGCTCAGACATGATCAAGACAACGTTGCCCAGCGGATACAAGGTGCTTAGGGACTAGCTGAGGGGATATAACTTGGATACTCACAGAGTCATACATGGGCCACACCACCAAGGGTGGTTCAGACCACAAGATCAAGGCGAACGATGCACGACACTAGTCGGCGTGCACCACAAGGCTTCTAGAGGATATCCTTTGTTCGGGTATGCGAGATTTTCTGTTTCCATGTAAAACGGATCATGTAACCAGGTAGATTTAGATCTAACCGACCTATAACCTTACCCCCATCTATATTAGACGGGTAGAGAACTCCCTCAAACTAATATCTCATCTCATTCACAATCAATACAATCCACCAGAACACAAGACGTAGGGTATTACGTCAAGTTGATGGCCTAATTGTGTCTAAATCTCATGTCTCTATGCCTATGTTACCATCCGGTTCCTGATTACGCACACCTCAACCACACAATCTACTGTCGTGGCTCGTGGGTATACCCCTTGGTACACTGCCGACCATATTTCATCGATAGCGTCGCCTCCTCGCTAAGCTAAAGCGCTCAAAGAATCGTTTGTACACGCTTGATCTGATTGTGCAGCCAATATGTGGCACGACAAAGTGGAGTGTGGTTATGGCATGCTCGCTTCGAGTATCTTAGCATAGATGCACTTGAGAGAATGGCTAAGGAGTCAATGGTGTGCATGCTTCCTCACATCAAGCACACCGACATGTTGTGTGAGAGCTACCTAGTAAAGATCTTTTCCCAAGGCAGCCAAGTACCTCCCGAGGGACGTCCAAGTACCTCCCGAGGGACGTGGTACAGTGACCTATGCACGGAGGGTGGAGATACCTCTTGCTATTAGTCAACGACTACAGCCCCTTCATGTGGCTACAAGTCTACAACTCCTAACAAGCAAGGATGAGGTGGTGGCGGCGATCAAAGGATTCGAGGCTCGGGCCAAGGCAGAGTCGAGGAAGAAACTGTTGGTGCTAAGGATAGATTAAGGAGGTGAATTCACTTCGGCATCTTACTGCGGCCTACTCGATGCATCAGAACGAGGTCATGGAGCTACGAAATCATACCATCTTCTTGAGGACGTTTGGGTCCATCGACTATGTCAAGGTGATAAAGCCACACCTATCCATGCTAGAGGATAGGAGCACGTTGATGGTGCTCCTAGGGTACAAGGCCACTAGAAAGGCGTACCGGTTGTTCGACCCGCGTGGAGGCAAAGTGGTGATCTCACACGACATCGTGTTTGACAAGATCTCACGCGACCTGGGACTAGGGAAGTTCAGGCACAGGGGAAGTTGGCAAAGTGAGTAGCACCTCCATCATCGAGCACCCTATCATCCACAATAGAGATGGGGGACAAGAGAAGCCAGTTGCAAACACATGAAGTCTTGTGGCAGCGATAGCTCTAGACAGGGCTAGAAGCCACCACCATCCCCTACTGACTCCACCAATCCCGACAAGTTCACGACTCCACCAAGCAATGGGACACTCACGTTGACGCGCACCACCAAGGTGAGGTGCGCTTTCACACCATGGAGAACCTTGTCACCAGCGCTACGATCCTAGGAGTGCTTGACGAAGACGAACTACTGCTCCGGGCGCCAAGGAGCTGCCCACGTTCATTTACGCTGAGCACAATCAACACTGGCGGCAAGCCATGCTCGAGGAGATGAAGGGGATCAAAGACAACGGGACGTGGGAGTTCATCAATCCGCCTACTAGGTACCGACTGGATGGACTCAAATGGGTCTTCAAGGTCAAGCGCAACGAGCACAACGCCATTGCTAGGCACAAGGTGTGCTCGTCATCAAGTGCTTTGTCCAATGGGAGGGGATCGACTTCAAGGAAGTCTTTGTGCCAATGGATGGAATCCGTTTCTCCTACTAGCACTGGTGGTGGCAAAGGATTGGCGTGTCAATGACATGGACATGAAGTCTGCTTTCACAACGGCAATCTTTTAGTGGTGCTCTTCGTCAAACAGGATTCGAGGTTCATCGCTAAGGGGCAGTTACACAATGTGTTGCGGCTCCATGGGCCTAGAACGAGAAGCTGGACACCACGCTCGGCGAGCATGGCTTTGCCACGTATGCCACCGAGCACTCTCTACATACTATAACGGAGGGAGAGCAGCTCATCATCAGCGTGTATGTGGATGACTTGATCATCACCTAAGCACGGGGAGAAGACATTGTCTTCAAGCGTGAGATGGCAACCCATTTCCTCACGAGCTATCACAGCTTGATCTCCTACTACCTCTGCATCAAGATGAAGCAGGAAAAGGACTCCACCGTGTGTAAACGTGCGTACGCAGGAAGCTGCTGGAGCATTGCAACATGGCGGATTGCAAGCCATGCATGACACCAATGGAGGAAAGGGTAAGCCACGACAAAGTTGGATGCTACGCTCTACAAGAGCATCGTTGGCGGGCTGCGCTACCTAGCTGATACGTGGCCGAACATCTCATTCACCGTTGGGTACATGAGCAAGTTCATGCAGGATTCCCAAGGGGATCATTGGATCGCGATGAAGCACCTGTTGCGCTACATCAAGGGGACAACCGATCTAGGCATAGTCTTCCCCAAGACCGATGAACGCAGACACGGTAAGCGACATTGATGGGTGGAAGAGCACCTCTAGTATGCTAGTCTTCCTCGGCTCGTCCACTGTCGTGTGGTAATCGAAGAAGCAAAAGGTGGTGGCGCGGAGAGGCCAAGTACATCGCAGCGGCCACGGTAGCATGCCAAGTGTGGTTGCGCTGACTGCTAGGTGAGCTCATCGGGTAAGAAGCTTGCCCGCTAAATCTACGCCATTGCCCTTGCCAAGAACCTCATCCTCGACGACTGGAGCAAACATATCGGCTTTAAGTATCACTTCCTTCGTGATTGCATCAATGGAGGACAACTCATCCTAGGGTTCGTCAAGACTGGACGACAACTGGTGGACATCCGCACGAAGCCATTTGGGCGCCTTTGGTTCTGTGAGCTGAAGAGCAAGATTGGCATGGTGGAGCTCAAGACTATGGAGTAGCAGCGGGATTAGGGGAAGGGTTGTAAGATAATGTGCTACTCTCCTTGATTGTTTTGCTGCAGTAGGGAGTTGCCATTTGGTCAGCTCTTGCTGTCCATCCAGGCACTGTAGTAGTATGGCAATAGGCTAATCTATGTAGTGGCATACCTCAGCCATGTACTAGTGTACCTTATAGTGGTACTAGTATTGTATAAATACTCTAGGCAATGCAATACAGAGAGTTCAGCTGCTGCACTCACAGACTTGTGTTTGTGTTGTGTGTGTTCTGTTCTCAGCTCTTCTACCTCTAGCCGTGAGTTGAGTGTGGTGTGAGTGAGCTAATTGCTCACCTGTGCTGGGAGCTCAGTTGCCAACAGAGCTACTAGCCTTTCATCTAGTAGAGGTATGGAAGTGAGAATATTTTATTTTTGTATCTCCCAGGCTTATGCAAATCTTCATTTACTAATATGACCAAATTCAGCGTACTAGCTAATGCTACATAAGCCTGCGCAAGAGCCGCTACAGGCAACCAAACACGAACATCCACACTACATAAGGCTGAATGTTGAATTGATAGGTTGCTCCCAAACAGAAATCTAGAGGTTACCACAAATAAAAGCCGTTGTCATTGTATCTCCTACCAGGCTACCACTGACAACAATACAAAGAACAGATAAATACAGAAAAATAATTTGTTTTTTTCTTGAATACACAGGACAGCTGTGTACCAATGCATTAAGAAGAAAAAAGGGTAATACAAAACACAAACGCCACCCATCACACCCTTCACCAAAAAAGAATCTAGCTACAAACACGCCCGTTGATTTGTTCTAGACAGGTAACAAGAAAATATAAGAATTGAGTTATTATTGTTTTTATGTTATGGTATGAATATACAGACCAATTCGTTATTATGGATGATGGATGCAAATCTTTAGACCCAAAAGTACAAATACCTTCAGCGAGTTCAACAACCCAGAGACTCAAATCAGTATAGCATTATACTCGGATACGCTTCCTCATCTGATGTCTGGACCTACAAAAACCAGTTACAATCGGATTGCAGATGAGTAACAATAAAATGTATGAATAGAAATTAATCTTAGCACTATGCTGCTAGAGGAACTAATTTTCAATAGCATAACTTGGGCTCCTAGAATATGGGGCCCTTGGGACAATCTATTTGATTGCAGGGACAGGTACGCTGAATATGACTGGGGATTTTCCTATGTGAAGGTGGAGAAACACAATGTCAACTATTTAGGCCATCCACTGAGCATAGCGGTAAAAGATGATTAAAACTCAAAAGTAATAAAAGTAGTGAGACATTTTCAAATGATAAAAAGCAACGGCAAGTTAGAAATAAACAGCCATTTTTCATTTGCAAGGATCATTTTGGCCTATTCTGTAACTTATCCTATGTTTTATGATATCACTTCAGCAAGAGTGCAGCATGTGGATTACACAAAATGCATGCAGCAGAACAATTTACATAATCATCTACATTGCTACTTGGTCCTTAACATGCAGGTACAGCTCATGTCCCAATCAGCTGTGCCTCCTACATAGGATAACAATTCAAGAAAATATCAAATTTATAAGCCATTAAATGCATTAGTATCAACATAGTTGGAAGTTTGTAGTTTTAGAATTTTGAAAGTTGTGTTTCTAGTGCAGCACCCAATACAGGCAGCTGTTAGAAAATATGCAGCAGCAAAAGATGACAAACAAAAATGTCATGTCCAGCAAGGCTTATGCAAGGAGGAAGAAGAGGAGACCCAGACCACAGGGGCTGAGCACGCGCGCCCAGACCAGAGGGGCGTGACCAGAGACCACACGTCACGCACAATGAGCAGGTTCGGGTCCTCAACCTCACCATTTCTCGGCCAGAACATGGCTCCACCTCCATCAAGCAGCCGCACAGGGCAGACACTGTCATCTCCAGCACCAGTATCCTCAGCAAGCCGTCTAACTCGTCAGGATCGTCCAAGCATTCCACCGACCACGACAATTTCCACCCTAGGCCAAAGCTGGATTTCTTAACTTAGTAACTTACAAAAGCAAAGAAGACCATGTGCCACGGCTCAATAGATGTGATAACTTCTTCAGGGGCCAGCAAACTTCAGATGACAAGAAATTGTGGTATGCGCCGTTGCACAGCTTTGTCAAGCTGTTGGGAGGCATGTCGCCTGGCATCGATTCGTCCAAATGGTTCATCAGCACTACGGTCCTCCCATGACGGACACGCCACTTGGTGAACTGAAGTTGTTGGGGTGCACAAGGCCTATGGGGGATTACAGCGACCACTTCATGTCACTCTCATGCAGTGACCCCGAGTTGGAGTCCCAACTCATTGAATTGTATAAAGCCAGTCTTCAGAACCCCCTCAAAACAGATGTGGCATTGCGGAGGCCAGAGACCCTAAAGGATGCCGTCATGTATGCACACGCATACGAACAGCGCTTCTAGTTTGTGGTAGTGGACTCGGGATAGCAAAACTGAGCTTTTCGAGGAACACAACTGTCGCCTCATGTGAGCACACCGTCCTCAGGATCTGCATCATCATCTTTGGTTTCTTCAAAGCCGGTGGTAGCCACACATCCACAGCAGCACCACACACCAGAGGCGTGCAGATGGCTTGTGTTATAATTGCGATGAGATGTTCATGTGTGGACACAACTGCAAATGTGTGTCTGTGCTTGAGATTATGCCTAAAGATTTCGGTGAGGAGGTTGTGGACATCATGACGTTGGCAAACACCGAGACACCGGAAATCTTGCTTCAGGCAGTCACTGGAGACCTCCACATTCAGAACTATGACAGGAATCTATTTTGGTCCGGTTCACCTCACTGCTCTGCTTGACTTTGCATCATCACAGAGGCTGGTAGAATGTATCCGTTAGACTCTCCTCCCCCACCCCCGGCGGCGGCACCCAGATCCGCCGCTGCACCCCCCGCCCTGCGGCCCGCTGCCGTCCCAGTGCCTCTGGCCGAAATTCCACAGCCCGCTTCCGTCATCGCGCCACGGCAGCGCCTGCAGTCAATCATCGTGGGCTCGCTGTTGCTGCAGTGCGGTGAGCCCGCGGCCACTCCGCCTCCATCCACGACATTGAAGAGGGTCCGCTTCTCCTTTACTCCCCCAACCACCGAGCGCATTTTCTTGGCTCTCCAGTCTGCGGCCAGCGGGTCCTGCCTCAGATCCGTGTCTGCCATAGCCACAGAGCGTGCTCTCAGCAAGCAGGGCGTCGTGGCTCCCCATGGCAGATGCGACAAGTCAGCGCAAGACCGCGCTCACACAGCGTCCTCTGCAGCGGACGACGACGGATGGACGAAGGTAATACGCAAGCGCTGCCCCTGCTGTGCTGCCCGGGGGCATTCGAGTCCCCCAGCTACTCGTTCAACCTTCCTGGATGCCATGAGAGGTAAATGCCTCCGGTGCCTCACTGCTAGGCACCGGGCGGCGGATTGCAGGGACCTGGTTTGCTGCCTGCGTTGCGGCAGGTGCGGCCACAAAGCCAGGAGCTGCAATTGCGCTCCCCCCACCCCACCGCGCTGCCTCCGTCGCCGCCCCACCGCTCGACCTCGTCAACTTCCCCAAGCTGCCCCGGCCCTCCATGGCATTGCCTGGGGACCCGGTACTGCGCCCGCAGGAGACCTCAGCGGTGGTGGCCACCACCAGTGCCATGGAGGAAGAGCTTGTGCGGCTGTCCGCGTGTGCAGTGGTGGCATGCCTGTGCAGGGACAGCGACTACATGTGGGCCGCATCAACATCCTTATCAAGCCATGGCACATCCTCCCCTACAGCGACATCACCTACCTCCGCCACCGCGTCCGCATCTGCCTTGAGGGAATACCGACCCATGCCTAGAACGAGAGCATTGCTAAGAGTACGCTCGCTAGAGGCTGCGACATCGACTACATCAAAGGGTGTTCCCGGCGTCGCGAAGACACCAGAGCCCTCTGCCTCTGGGCTTGGACGTACAACACATCCGATGTTCCCAAGGTAACATGGCTCACTATGACAGGAAACATGGTGACAGTGCACAATGGCGCAGCTCCACCAAGAGGACGTTGAGGGCTCACCTTCAGGGTGGTGGTCCATCTCGACATCGTCGAGTCGCCGCCACATGAGTATGACCGCTCCTCGTCAAGGAAAATCGACTGGCACTACGGCATCGTCGACGGCGAGCGCCGCCCATGGGAGCGGCACGACCGGCCACCGCCCGACTCCGGGCACGACAGGCGCAGAGTTGACAATGATAATGACGATCGATGCGGAAGCCGCCATGACATGGGGAACGGCTGGGGCTCCAGGTTGTCACGCAGCCTCTCCCGTGCCCCTGCCGTGGAGAGGGAGCAGGAACGAACGGAGTCCCGTCACGGCCGTCGACGTCGCGACGACCCGGCGGACGCTTCTGGAGGTGACAGGCGGCACGAGCTGCAGTCCGGAGACGGCACGGCTGCCTCTGCACTGCACACGGAGCACCGGTCCTCTGCTCCACCAATCCCCATGCGTGCTTACTCAGCCCGACTGGTACAGCCAAGCCACGGACGTTTTGATCCCCCGCCCGTGGTGGATAGAACTCCAGAGTGTGAGGCCGCACCCTATCCCTGCAGCGTACCCATCGGCCACGCTAGCACAGAAGACAAGGGGCCGTAGTCGCGAACATAGTAGCCGTCGGCACAAGGTGGAGTGACAGCAGTTCCCGGCACGCACCGAAACAAATGAGCCTTCAGCAGAGCCTCGCCCATGCTGCAACCCAAGGATTTCTTCGGCCCCAACTACAGAGGACGACGACCGAGCCAAAACGCCTGTGCTGATCAACAAGGTCTCCCCGCAACGCACCATGTCCTCGCCAACCACATGCCCGAGGCCACTTCGGGCGGCTACTCTGCAACACACACGCGAGTTCAACGCTTCAGGCCCGGTGTCCGACGGCTTGTTGTTCTTGAAGGCTTTGCATCGGACGCAGGCGTCAGACGCACTCGTCCAAACTGGCCTGAGTCCGATGGGTTGATCGCGCAGCTGCGTTATGAGCGTCGGACGCGCCAGCACGTCCTTCGCGAGTGCATCGGACGCGTCCGTTGCTCTCTGGAGCTTTGCTCGGGTTTCGGTTTTATTTGCATCAGACGCACAGCAGCATCTGTCGGCCTTCGACCGGACGCGTCCGTTGGTTTGAAGTGCCCTCGGGAAGCTCTCTGCATAACCATCGGACGCTGACCAACAGCGCGTCCGTTGGGTTCTTTCCTGTGCTGTTTCTCGTTGTTTTCAGTGCGTTTTTCTCCACTGCCGTTGAGCTCTTATTTCTCCGTTTTCGTCTAAATCCCCGCTTGCGTTGTTCGGGGGAGGTTGAGCACCCATCAACTGGGATCGTGTTCTGGGAAGAGTGGCCCGAACATTTCCAAGTGAAATTTGAGGCTCTCATTTACCACCCCCCCCCCATCTGGTCGCCGTTATCTGTCCTTCAATTGGTAGTTAAGGATCAATCCACCTTAGCCAGTTCTTGATCCGCGAAGGCAACATGGAGCGAGGTGTCGGCAAACCTCTATTCTTCGATGGAACAAATTACCCATACTGGAAGGTGCGCATGTTCGCTTACCTTCAGGGGGTTGAATCGCTCGTGTGGGAAATTTGTGAAAATGAAAACTACGAGGTCTTGGCTATATGCATTGGTACCGAACAAGAGAAACAACATGTTGCAAATAGCCAAGCCCGTAACATCCTTTTCTTGAGCCTTTCACTTCCTGAGTTTGAGCGAGTCTCGAACCTCCGTACGGCACGAGAGATCCAGCAAACCCTCAAGAGGTTCGACGAGGGTAATACCAAAATCGTTGCGGTGATTTGGATCACTTCATCGCTAACTGCCCCAAGAAGACTTCGGGTGACTTCACCAAGCGCAACGACAAGCGCGAGCACCGCTTCGACGACAAGCACAAGATCAAGTGTGGCTCCAACCAGAGATCCACCATGAAGGTGCTCAACAAGGTGAAGGCCCATTAGCGAGACTTCCTTGCCTCCCTCAGCGACATCGACTGCTCCAGCGACGGACGCTCTTCTACGAGCGATGATGAGTCGAAGGGGAAGGTTGAGCACAAGCTCAACGGTCTCTGCTTCTACGTCGATGCCAAGTACGATGGCTTTTGCACCATGGCACTTGGAGCTAAGGAGGTCGGCGAGGAGGAGGACGCGGCCAACGACGACTCTGACACAGTCGAGGTACCACTCACCATCGAGTCTCTTTGTTGAGTCTTTGAACCTTACTTTGCTTAGTCAGGATGCTTTGCTTGTGCGCGCGTGGGTCGTGAGAGAAACGAGTTTAAGGTTGAGTATCTGAAAGCGCTAGAGGAGCTTGAGTTTGCTAGATCGACAATGGTGGTGACCGAGGTAGAGTGTGATGCTTGCGCCTTGCACATGTCCAATCTTGTCACTCTCTAGGACAAGTATAGCACTCTACTTAAGGAGCACAGCAAGTTGAAGGCTAGGCCTAGCTTGCTTGGTGCGTGCAAGTCTTGTGTAGGCTTGCAATCTGAGTTGGCACAAAAGGATGCTAGGATTGTTGTGATAGAGAAGTCATTAGCTTAGTGTAGTCATTAGATAGCATCTACTTTCAGTTTTACTTTAGCCTCTACTTTAGTCCATTTACCCTTTTGTAAGATACTTTAGGTATATGCTCTAGTGAGCTTCTTGTAACACAAGTTTGCTTTTGCTATATAATAGAAAGGGAACTAGCCCACAAGACTGCAATTCTGCAGCACCAAATCCTCACCTCTCTACTGTTCCATTGCCAACACGTTGCTCTGTGGAGCTTTGCTCGGGTTTCGGATTTATTTGCATCAGACGCACAGCAGCGTCCGTCGGCCTTCGACCGGACGCATCCGTTGGTCTAAAGTGCCCTCGGGAAGCTCTTTGCATAACCATCGGACGCTGACCATCAGCGCGTCCGTTGGCTAGGGTTTCAGTGTGTTCGTTGGGTTGTTTCCTGTGCTGTTTCTCGCTATTTTCGGTGTGTTTTTCTCCACTGCCGTTGAGCTCTCATTTCTCCGTCTGAATCCCCGCTCGCAGCACCCATCAACTGGGATCGTGTTTTGTGAAGAGTGGCCCGAACATTTCCGAGTGAAATTTGAGGCTCCCATTCAACCCCCCTAGTCGCCGTTATCGGTCCTTCAGAAGGTCATGCGCTCGCTAGAGATTATTCATGAGAAGAATGGTGTCAACCAGCAGGCTGAAGAAGAGTTTTGTAAGCTTTCTAAGAACCCACTTTCTGATATTCATCTGATTGGTCTGGCTGCCCTGTTTAATTGGTCCATCCCAGAGTTTTGCAGGGATGAGGACCAAGGGGGAGAGGATGTAGTGGTAACATAAGCTAGTCTAGAGTTCTTGGTTGTTTGTTTTGCAATCTTGTAATGGATGCAGCCAAAATTTTAATTTGGAATGTAAGGGGCCTCTATTCTACAGCAAGGCAAGATTCTCTTCGTACCCTTGTGGAAGCCTCCCGGTCAGATATTGTGTGCATTCAGGAAACGAAAATCTCTTTGTCCTCCAGGCGAGTGCTCCTTTCTGCTCTTGGGACAGATTTCTCAGAATTTGCTGAGCTCCCTTCTGTGGGTGCTAGTGGTGGAATTCTCATTGCTTGGCGTCGTCATCTTGGTAATACAGGTGCTTGCCATGTGAATGCCAACAGTGTGACCATTCAGTTCTGCCCGATTGCAGGTGTTTCCTGGTGTTTAACCTGTGTGTATGGTCCTCAGGCCATGAATGAAAAAATTCAGTTTCTTCAGGAGCTAAGAGATATCCGAGGGGGCTGTACTGGACCATGGGTTTTAGCAGGTGATTTCAACCTGATTTACAAAGAGGAAGACAAAAATAATGATAACTACAATTGAGCAATGATGGGTCGTTTCAGACGCCTAATTATATCTAGCTATCAAAGAAATTCTCCTGCATGGTCGGAAATATACATGTTCAAATCAGCAAATAAATCCTACTTTGGTAAAGCTGGACAGGGTGTTTTTGTTCAGTGGACTGGGAGGACCTTTTCCCAAATTGTTTATTGCAAAGCATGGCTTCGGAAGACTCAGATCATTGCCCTCTTTTGCTTGGACTCCAGGATAATAAATCAGGCCCTAGACGCTTCCATTTCGAATCTTTTTGGCCTAAGATTGAGGGGTTTCAGGACACCATAGCACAGGCTTGGGCTTCTGTGCAGGCTGGTACTTTCCTTTTCTCACCTTGAACTTCAAGTTCAAAGTTGCTACTAAAACTTTACAGAGTTGAAATGATAAAACAGTTGGTCATGTTAACTCACAGCTAGCCCTTGCCCGTGAAATCCTCCATCAATTGGAGATCGCCCAAGACAGTCGCACCCTCTCACCAAAGGAAATCTAGCTGAAAAACAGCCTTAAGAAGCACAGTCTTGCTCTTGCATCCCTCAAGCGGACAATTACCCGTCTTCGCTCAAGAATTGAATGGGTTCGGGATGGGGACGCCAACACAAAACTTTTCCAACTCCATGCCCGTCACCGCAAGAGGAAGAATTTCATTAGTATAAGCTTATTTCAGGAGATCAGATCTACACCAAACATGAAGACAAAGCAAGAATGGTAAATGATTTCTATGAGAATTTACTTGGTACAACCCTGGGCAGAGAGCGCACCATCAACCTTGATGAGCTTGGAATCCTACCCCACGATCTGGCTGACCTTGAGCTCCTTTTACGGAACAAGAGGTGTGGAACACAATCAAGCAGCTGCCTCCGGATAAAGCGCCCAGTCCAGATGGGTTTACTGGTCGGTTCTACAAGGTCTGCTGGCCGATTATAAAGAGTGATATCATGGCTGCAGTTTCTGTTGTGTGGAGTAGAAAATTTGCTGGTTTTAAAGTGCTTAATGCAGCCTACATCACCTTTATACCCAAGAAAGAGGAAGCAGAACAGCCAAGAGATTTTTGGCCTATCAGCCTGGTTCATAGTTTTGCTAAGTTGATCACTAAATTATTGGCGAATCGACTGGCATGCCGGCTGCAGCAGATGGTGTCTCCTAATCAAAGTGCATTTATAAAGGGGCGCTTCATACAAGACAATTTCATGCATGTTCAGCAAACAGCAAGATTTCTCAATCGACAAAAGCAGCCCAGAATTCTTTTAAAATTAGATATCTCAAAGGCTTTTGATTCAGTTTCGTGGCCCTTTTTGATAGAGATCTTGCAGGACTTAGGCTTTGGCCAAATTTGGAGGGACATAATCTGTGGGTTACTCTCCTCCTCTACTCAAGTGGTTTTGAATGGGATACCTGGGGAGCTTATTTCTCACCAGCGAGGTGTAAGACAAGGTGACCCGTTATCGCCCATGCTTTTTATTCTAGTTATGGATGTGTTGGGGCACATGGTAACCAAGGCAGCCGCTGATGGTATGTTACAGCCACTTTCATCTCAAGCTCTCCAACATCGCATTTCCCTCTATGCGGACGATGTGGTTCTTTTTCTCTGCCCGGAAGTAACAGATATACAAGTCATAATGAGCATCCTCCAACTTTTTGGTGAAGCTTCAGGACTCAAAACTAATTTGCACAAAAGCAATGTTTTACCAATCAGGTGTGGGAATACAGAATTGACATTGGTACATGAACTTCTCCCTTGTGATGTCATGGATTTTCCTTGTAAGTATTTGGGGCTGCATCTCTCCCTCAAGAAGTTAACTAAAGAACAAGTCCAACCTATTATAGATAGAATTGCTGATCAGCTACCGGGGTGGAAAGCAGACCTCATGACACGGGCAGGACGTAGAATTCAGGTGCAGTTTGTCCTCACTGCCATGCTTATTTATCTAGCAATGGCAATTGATTTGCCATCATGGGCTATTAAAGCCGTGGACAAGCTTCGGAGAGGTTTTCTTTGGAGGGGCCGCAAAGATGCCCATGGGGGGGCATTGTCTTGTGGCTTGGGGAATGTAGAATGATAGAGAGATAGAGGAAAACACCACACTCCCAACATGGGGGGGTGACCTTCATATATAACCAATATGGCAGGGCTATATTCTGTACATGGCAGGTGCTAATCACCCAATCAGTGTGGTTACCATGCGTGTACATGCTTTACATGGCAGTGCTAATCACACTGATTGGGTGGTTGCCTGTTTACACACTTGCCTAATATATATATCTATCAGCCTCCCGCAGTCGAAGCGTCAGGAATCCGGATGCAGAGACTGGACCGAAAATCTTCAAATAGCTGAACCGGCAACCCCTTTGTCATGATGTCAGCGAACTGAAACCGTGACGGCACATGGAGAACTCGAACCTCGCCGAGAGCCACCTTCTCACGGATGAAGTGGATGTCAATCTCAATGTGCTTGGTGCGGCGGTGGTGGACCGGGTTGGCTGTCATGTAGACAGCGCTGACGTTGTCACAGTAGACAACTATGGCGACCTTCAAGGGAACATGAAGTTCCTGAAGGAGTTGGCGCAGCCAACAGCACTCTGCAACCACGTGAGCAACGGCCCGGTACTCGGCCTCTGCACTGGACCGGGACACCGTGGTCTGCCGTTTGGCCGACCAGGACACCAAACTGTCGCCGAGGAAGACGCAGAAGCCTGATGTGGAGCGGCGGGAGTCTGGGCACCCTGCCCAGTATGCATCGGAGTATGCAATCAGCTTGTCAACAGGCCCAGTGCTGATGTGGAGGCCAGCCGACAGGGTGCCTTTCACATACCGAAGGATGCGCTTGATCAGCGCGAGGTGAGCTTCGCGCGGGTCATGCATGAAGAGGCACACTTGTTGTACAGCGTAGACCAGGTCGGGGCGAGTGAGCGTCAGGTACTGGAGAGAGCCGGCAAGACTCCGGTACGTGGCAGAATCAGCAACAGGGGCGCCCGCCGAGGCAGAGAGCTTGGCACGAGAGTCAACCGGTGTTGACGTTGAGTGACACTCGGCCATGCCCACCTTCTGAAGGAGATCCACGGCGTACTACCGCTGGCTGAGGAAGAGGCCATCGGAGGAGCGAGTGACAGATATACCCAAGAAGTGATGTAGTTCACCTAGGTTCGTCATGGCGAACTCAGAGTGAAGGCGGTCGATGATGCGTCGCAGTAGAGCGGTCGAGGAAGCCGTGAGGACGATGTCGTCGACGTACAACAGCAAGTAGGCGGAGGAGCCACCCTCGTTGTAGATGAAGAGGGAGGCATCGGTGGCAGAGGCGACGAAGCCGAGATGTCGAAGAAACGTGGCGAAGCGTTGGTGCCACGCCCGAGGGGCCTGCTTGAGGCCGTAGAGGGAGCGCTGGAGGAGGCATACGGCGTCGGGTCGTGCCGGGTCGACGAAGCCGGGGGGCTGCTGACAATAGACCGTCTCATGCAGGTGACCATGAAGAAATGCATTCTTCACGTCCAACTGATGGATAGGCCACTGGCGAGACGCCACGATGCTGACGACGACCCGAATGGTGGCAAGCTTGACGACGGGGCTGAACGTCTCGTCGTAGTCGATGCCATGGCGCTGGGTGAAGCCGCGGACGACCCAGCGAACCTTGTGACGAGCCAGGGTGCCATCGGAGTGGAATTTGTGCCTGAAAATCCACTAGCCGGTGACGACGTTGGCGCCAGGAGGACGGGGAACGAGGCGCCAGGTGTCGTTGTCGACGAGGGCCTTGTACTCCTCAGCCATGGCCGCACGCCACTGGGAATCAGCAAGGCCCCCCTGTAATCACGCAGAATTGACGAGGCAATGGAGTCGGTGGCGACGTGAGCGGCAGGAGGGAACCCGTATCGATCGATAGGCCAGAGGGAGCCTGCCTGGAGGCGCCACAGGACGACTCGGAGCCGGCGGCGGAGGTGGCGGTGGTGGAGCAGCCACCACAGCCGGGGCCGGGGCCTGCTGTTCGGGGACAGCAGGCTGGTCGGGAACAGCATGCTGCCCGGGTGCCGGTGTAGAAGGGGTTGGTGCAGCTGGAGCCGTATGCCGCCGGGTGTAAACCCGGAGGGGTGGAGGACCAGCCGGCGCAGGCTGAGGTGCGGCTGGTGCGAGGACCGGGCCAATCTGTAGAATGGCCGGGTCCTCAGCGAGCTCCTCCAGAGGAGCTCGACGACGCGGCTGTTCAACGTCGAGCTGCGACGGAGAGACCGCTGCAGTGTGTATCTCCGACACGGGTGAACCTGAAAGAAAGTCCAGAGAGCTTGGCAGCGCACTAGTGGAGTCAGATCGAAAGGGAAATGTGGTCTCGTCGAAGACAACGTGACGGGAGATGATAATCCGTTTAGTTGTGAGGTCGAGACATCGGTAGCCCTTATGGGAAGAGGGATAACCAAGAAAGACACAAGCGGTGGAGCGAGGGGCTAGCTTATGTTTGGAGGTAGCAGTGAGGTTGGGATAGCATAGACAACCGAAGACCGAAGACACGAAGGGTGGCGTAATCTGAGGGCTACTGGTAGAGTTGCTCATAGGGGACTTTATGGTGGATGGCTGAGCTGGGGCGCCTATTGAGGAGATAGGTGGCTGTGGTGAGCCCCTCGGCCCAGTATTTGGGTGGCATGTGAGCATGGATGAGGAGTGTGCAACATATATCATTTAGAGAACGGATGATGCTTTCAGCTTTGCCGTTTTGAGAGGAGGTATAAGGGCAGGAGAGGCGTAGGTGAATGCCACTGGAGGCAAAGAAGGTGGTGAGGGCATGATTTATGAACTCAGTGCCATTATCAGCCTGTACAGCCTTGACAGGAAGGCTAAATTGTGTGTGGACGAAGGCGAAAAAGTTAATGATGTGAGTGGCTACCTCGGATTTGCGGACGAGGGGGAAGGTCCAGCAAAAGTGGGTGAAATCATCTAGGATTACAAGATAGTACTGCGCACCAGAAATGCTAGCAACCAGGGATGTCCAAACATCACAGTGTACAAGCTCAAAAGGGAGATGTGAAACTGAGCTAGAAGTACCAAAAGGCAGCCGCACATGCTTGCCAAGTTGACACGAGTGACATAGAGTATGAGCTGATTTATTACATGAAATGGAATTATTTTGCCTAAGCAAATCTATGGTGGCAGGGCCTGGATGACCAAGACGATGGTGCCATAGGTCGGTGGAGGTGGCGAGGTTGGCCTGTGGCATGGCGGGTACGGTGTAGAGACCGTCGGAGCTATTGGAGCGAAGAATCACGCGCCTGGTCTGCAGGTCCTTAACACAAAAACCAAACGCGTCAAATTCGATAGTGCAATGGTTGTCACGAGTGAATTGGCGAACTGAAAGTAAGTTGCGTACTAGGGAGGGGGCAACAAGAATATTGTGAAGAGAGAAAGGGGATGTGTGGCCAGGTAGATTGGAGTGACCGGAACAGGACACAGGCAATTGATGCCCATTGCCAACAGTGATGGAGGGATGACGAGATAAAAGTATACCATCCGAGTTGTGCATGTGGGAGGTCGCGCCGGAGTCCATGACCCAGCCGGAGTTCTGGAGCGCCATCTGGTTCAAGGCGGCAATCAGGCCGGCTTGATCCCACATCGATTGTGGGGGAGGAGCAGCAAAGTGGGCCTGCGGGTTGGCACCCATAAGCCCCTGGTGGCGCCCGCCCTGGGCATTGGTCTGCTGCCAGCCGCCAGTGGAGGGAGGAGGACCGCCCTAGGTGGCCCACGGGGGGTAGCAGAACCAGGGCACCATGGGGCGGTTGCCCCCGTGCTGTGGACCGCCACCGCCGCCCTGCTGCCAGCCGCCTGGGCCGCGCCAGGAACCCTTCTTGCCGCCCTTGCCCTTCTTGCTGCCCCCTGAACCCTTGGAAGGGGCACCAGAAGGAGCGCCGGAAGTAGAGGAATGGCACTCCGCAGATGTGCAGCTAGATCCGGAGGCGGCTACCATGGCGGAGGCCGCCGTGGTCTTCTCATCGTTGGCGAGGCGCAATTCCTTGAGGGAGAGCATCTCGCGCGCCCTGGAGAAGGAGGGCAGCACGGTGGCGTTGGCGATGTCGTCGGCGGTGGCACTGAAGCGCGGATTGAGACCGCGGAGGAGACTGAGGACGAGCTGCTTGTCGTCGATGGTGTCACCGACCTCCCGGAGGGCAGCAGCGGTATGTAGAATGATAGAGATAGAGGAAAACACCACACTCCCAACATGGGGGGTTGACCTTCATATATAGCCAATATGGCAAGGCTATATTCTGTACATGGCAGGTGCTAATCACCCAATCAGTGTGGTTACCATGCGTGTAAATGCTTTACATGGCAGTGCTAATCACACTGATTGGGTGGTTGCCTGTTTACACACTTGCCTAATATATATATCTATCAGGGAAAGGTCACCTGCCCCCTAGAACTTGGTGGAGTTGGAATTTCTGATCTCAAACATCTCGGATGGGCATTAAGGATGAGGTGGGTTTGGCTGAAAAAATCAGAACCTCACCGCCCTTGGGCAGCCCTTCCTATTCAGATCCCGGATCAAGTTAATGCCTTCTTCTCTGTAGAGAGATAGAGTTGGGGGCAATCAGCCACTCTCAATGGGAGAGGGGCGCCTGTATTTATAGGCAGCTGCTGCTGTATATGGTAGATTACAAATACAAGGATAGAGATCAATCTCTGATACTAATTATCCAGGCTATCTATAAATGCAATATGCAATCTCCTATTGCCTAATATGTCCAGGCTATCAATATACAATCTCCTATTGCCTAATACCCGCCCGCAGCTGAAGCGGGAGGTCCGCGGACGCATAGGCTGGTTCTGAAGTCTATGAACCGTGGTGTTGGGAGCCCTTTCGTCATAATGTCAGCGAACTAGTGGGACGAAGGACCATGAAGGACACGAATCTCGCCAAGGGCCACCTCGCGCACAAAGTGAATGTCGATCTCGATGTGCTTCGTGCGCTTTTGGTGGACCGAATTGGCCGTCATGTAGACGGCGCTGACGTTGTCGCAGAAAACCACCGTAGCCTGGGGCAGCTGAATATGGAGCTCCTGAAGGACTTGCCGCAGCCAACAGCACTCGGCCACAACGTGGGCCACGTCGCGGTATTCTGCCTCAACGCTAGAGCGGGAGACCGTGGCCTGGAGTTTGGAGGACCAGGAGACCAGGTTGTCACCGAGATAGACGCAAAACCCCGAGGTGGATCGCCAGGGCAGCCGGCCCAGTCGGCGTCGGAGTATGCTGTCAGCGTCTGGATGGGGCTGGCGCTGATGTGAAGACCGGAGGACAGCATGCCCTTCACATAGCGCAGAATGCGCTTGATCAGCGCACGATGGGGCTCCCTCGAGGCGTGCATGAAGAGGCACACCTGCTGAACTGCGTAGGCAGATCAGGACGCGTCAGGGTCAGATACTGGAGAGCCCCTGCTAGGTTCCTGTACTCTGAGCTGTCCTTGTTTGACAGTTGGTCGCCGTCGTGGGCGGAGAGCTTGGCCTGAGTGTCAACAGGTGTTGTCATAGGATGACACTCAGCCATGCCCGCCCGCTGGAGGATATCTGCGACAGGTTGAGGCCGTCGGAGGAGCGGGTGACGGCGACGCCGAGGAAGTGGTGAAGAGCACCCAGGTCGGTCATGGCGAACTCAGACTAGAGTCGGGCCATGAGTCGCTGCAGAAGAGTGGAAGTCGAGGCGGTGAGGATGATGTCGTCGACGTAGAGTAGCAGGTAGGCGAGACTCGTCCCCTCTTTGAGAATGAAGAGGGACGTGTCGGAGGTGGAGGCGACGAAGCCGAGCTAGCGAAGGAAGGTCGCGAACCGCTGGTACCAAGCTCACGGCGCCTGCTTCAATCCGTACAGGGACTTCTGCAGGAACCACACGTGATCTGCGGCGGCAGGGTCGACGAAACCCTTTGGCTGCTGGCAGTAGACCGTTTCGTCGAGGTGGTCGTGAAGGAAGGCGTTCTTCACGGTCCAGCTGGTGGATCGGCCAGGCGCGGGATACGGCGATGCTGAGAACAATCCGAATGGTGGCCTGTTTGACCACCGGACTGAAGGTCTTGTCGTAGTCGATGCCTTCCCGTTGAGTGAAGCCGCGTACCACCCAACGGGCCTTGTGACAAGCAAGGGACCCATCGGCGTGGAACTTGTGCCGAAAAATCCACTTGCCCGTCACAACGTTCGCGCCAGGAGGGAGTGGAACCGGGCGCCAGGTGTCGTTGGCGAGTGCCTGGTATTCATCCATCATCGCAGCCCGCCAGTTGGCGTCGGCCAGGGCGCTGCGGTAGTTTGCTGGTAGAGACGATGGTGAGGGCGAGGAGGTGACAACGAGCCCTTCGTAGTTCACGCGCGGGAGGGCGTCGGCACTGGTGCGCGTGAGTGGCGGAGGCGGGGGTGCTGCCGCGGACTCAACCTAGGGCGCCGGTGTTGCGGGGTCGGCTGATGGCGCAGGCGCTGGCGGGGGTCGTCGACTGTAGGTCCGTGGAAACGGCACCGGTCCGTGGAAACGGCACCACAAGAGGGCCAGGCGGGGGCACGTGACCACGCCCACCCGGTGGTGGAGCAGCCAAGCTAGGGCTGGGGGCACAGGGCCGCGCCCCCCAGACAGTAGAAGGCCCAGCTCTGGCTCGTCGTCGGGGGGCAGCTGCACGGCGTCCGAGGTGGACGGGGCAGCCGCGGTCGTCGAGGGAGGGCCTCCACCTACAGGAACAGTAGAGCAAGGCACCGAAACCGAATCGTGGTCTAGTAGGAAATCCAGGGAGCGAGGGAGTGTGCAGGTGGTGGAAAAGGGAAAAACAGTCTCATCAAACACAATGTGGCGAGAGATGATGATGCGTTGGGTTGTCGGGTTAAGACATCGATAGCCCTTATGAGAGGATGGGTAGCCGAGGAAGATGCATGCTGCGGACTGAGGTGCGAGCTTGTGTGGGGAGGTAGCCTGTAGGTTTGGGTAGCATAAGCACCCAAAGACGCGAAGGTGGCTGTAGGTGGGTGGCTGGCCGTGAAGGCGAGTGAAGGGGACCTCATGGGCTATGGAGGAGGGGCGCCTGTTGAGTAAGTAGCAGGCGGCAGCGAGGGCCTCAGCCCAGTATGTGGGTGGCATGGAAGCGTGGAGCAGCATGATGCGAATGGAGTTGTTTAGGGTGCGGATGGTGCGTTCCGCCTTGCCGTTTTGAGGGGAAGTGTATGGGCAGGAGAGACGGAGAAGTGTTCCCCGGGCAGCGAAGAAGGTGGTGTTGGCTGTGTTGACAAATTTGGTGTCGTTGTTGGTTTGGAAGCATTTAACGGGAAGGTTGAATTGGGTTTGTGCAAGAGCTGTGAGTTGGACTAGGTGTTGGTGGACCTCAGATTTGCCTCGAAGAGGAAAGACCCAACAGTAGTGACTGTAATTATCCAAGCAGACTAGATAATGAGAACCCAGATATACTAGGGATGGGAGAGGTCCAAACATCACAGTGAATTATTTCAAACGGTGCATGAGTACAAGACTGAGAGGCACTCAAGGGTAGACGCGTGTGCTTGCCTAACTGACATGAATGGCAGAGGGAGCGGTCTACTTTATTACAGGAAACAGCATGTATTTTGTGTAGATGTTCTAGTGCAGCAGGGCTGGATGGCCGAGAAGCTGGTGCCACAGGGTCGGCGAAACAGCCAGGAGAGCATGTGAGGAGGCGCCGGCGGTCGGGGGGTTGGCAGGAATGGTGTAGAGGTCACCGGTGCTATTGCAGTGATGAATTACGCGTCCCGACTGGGTATCCTTAACAGAAAAACCAAGAGCGTCAAATTCAAGTGAGCACTGATTTTCACGGGTGAATTGACGAACGGATAAAAGATTACGAACGAGGGACGGGGCGACGAGAATGTTGTTGAGTGAGAAGTTTGCTGTGGTGGTGGGTAGGATGGAGTGACCTCTAGACGTGACCGGAATGTTGGTGCCATTGCCTACTGTTATGGAGGAGGTAGAGGGGGGAAGGCGCTGGAGGAGCATGCCATCGGAGGACATCATGTGGGACGAAGCGCCGGAGTCAACGGCCCACGAGGGGCTGCCCTGGACAGCCATGTTCTGCAGGGCAGCAATGAGGTCGGCCGGGTCCCATGTCGGCCCGCCGGTGTTGGTGGAGGAGGCCTAGACGGGGGCAAACGCCGTGTGCGCCTGAGGGGGGGCGCCGAGCACCCCTTGTTGGCGTGGGGGCTGCCATGGGTGGCTGCCACCGCCCTGGTCACGCTCCCAGGGGGGTACGACGCGCTCGCCGGGGCTGACACGTGCGCCGGTCCAGGGATCAAAACCCCAGGGCTGGCGCTTGCTATCACGCCGAGTGTTGTCGCGGTGGCCGCCGTTGCCGCGCTGCTGCTGCTGCTGCTGCTGGCGCGGCTGCTGCTGCTGCTGAACGTCGGCCGGTGGGGCACCACCAAGGGCGCTGTTGAAGGCAGCGAAGAGGGCGGAGGCAGCGCGGACCTTGTCCTCGTTCGTGAGACGCAGCTCCTTGAGGAGTTGGTTCCTGGCAACGGGGAATGTGAGAGGCTCCTGGGCGGCGATGTTGTCGGCGACGGATTGGTACTTCTCGTTGAGGCCGCGGAGGAGGTTGAGGACGAGGTTGGGCTCGGTGATGGTCTGCCCGACGTCGCAAAGACTGTCGGCGGCCTCCTTCATGCACAAGCAGTACTCGTCGATGGAGGAGTCTCCCTGGGTCATCGAGTGGAACTCGTGACTCAGGAAGATGGCGCGGGGCGCCTTGTTGGCCTGGTACAGGGCGGTGATGGCCGTCCAGAGCTGGCCGGCAGTCTGCTGGTCGTCGGTCATGGCGAGATTGAGAACGGAGTCGGAGACGGTGCCGAAGATTCAGCTGCCGATGAAAAAGTCAGCCTGCACCTATGCGTCGTTGGTGGGTGTAGGGGAGACGACGGCGAGGTGCGAGAGCAGCCCGAATTTGCCGCACATGGCGTGGAAGGCTCTGGACCATTTGGTGTAGTTGGAGGGTCGCAGCTCGAGGGTCATAGGGATGTGGGTTTTCACATTGACCAGAGCGTAGGGGCAGACGGCCGGGTTGGTGGCATCGGCCATGGCTGGAGAGGTGGCGGACATGGTGGCGCGGCTGTTGGGCGGCGCAGCAGGGTGGGTGGCGCTCAGGTAGAGAGCGGCGCAAGTTGGGAAGGGGAGGGAGGGCCAGGATCAGATTGCTCTGATTACCATGTAGAGAGATAGAGTTGGGGGCAATCAGCCACACTCTCAATGGGAGAGGGGCGCCTGTATTTATAGGGCAGCTGCTGCTGCTGTATATGGTAGATTACAAATACAAGGATAGAGGTCAATCTCTGATCCTAATTATCCAGGCTATCTATAAATGCAATATGCAATCTCCAATTGCCTAATATATGCAATCTCCTATTGCCTAATATGTCCAGGCTATCAATATACAATCTCCTATTGCCTAATATTCTCGATGGTCGTTGTATCGGAAGTAGGCAATGGGAATCGCACATTGTTCTGGACTGATCGTTGGATCCATGGACAGTATCGCTGATCTTGCACCTCGACTATTAGCAGTAATCCCAAAGAGAAAGGTGAAACAACGTACTGTTCAGGAAGGCCTTACTGATCGCAGCTGGGCTTTGGATATCAGGGGAGCCCTCACGGTTGGTGTTGTTGTGGACTTCCTCCATCTGTGGGAAGTGTTGTACAACTTTGAATTACAGCATGATATTGAAGATGTCCACATTTGGCGGCTATCAAAAAATGGGCAATACTTGGCAAAGTCTGCTTATGAGGGTCCTTCATGGATCTACTCTGTTTGGACTGTGTGAGAGGATTTGGAGAACTTGGGCACCGCTCAAATGACGCTTTTCCTGTGGTTGGTGGCCCATAATCGGTGCTGGACGGCAGATCGCCTTGTGCGACGTGGGCTGCCTCATCCTGAGCAGTGTCCTCTCTGCGACCAAGAAGATGAGACTATCAACCACCTCCTAGTCTCATGTGTCTTTGCTAGACAATTCTAGTATTACCTTTTGAGGCAGGTCGGACTCCATTCCTTGTCACCACAACCTTCAGACACGTTTTTTGACAGCTGGTGGGAACAAGCTATTGGAGCAACGGGCAGTTTGATACAAAAAGGTCTCAACTCTCTCATTGTGCTTGGGGCATGGACTCTTTGGAACCATCGAAATCGTTGTGTTTTTAATGGTATTGTCTCGTTGCGTTTTTTATGGTATTGTCCCCAGCCTTGGTGGTGCACTTACCCTTGCTGGTAAAGAGTGTCGGTTGTGGAGTCTAGCAGGAGCTAAGGGTCTGTCCTCGTTGACAGCCCCTCTCGGTGGATAGCTTAATGCTAGTCTTTCTAGTCGCTTCCCTTTCTTTTTTCGGGCGTGATTGTTTTTTTTTTTTGAGCTGTGTGGCGTGTGTTGTAGGGTTCTAGCCCCTTTCTTTCTTCTTAATATAATGAAGCGCAGTTCTCCTGCGTTTTCGAGAAAAGAAAAATCTCCTATGTCTAGGATTACATCTCATGTCTCCTATGTACTTTATATATTGTCCACCTTTGGGCCTCAATAGCATCATCCAGTTCAGTCTGTTCAGTCCACCTTTATTCGTAACATGCATTACTTTATCCTGTGAAATGATAATTGTCTAATGACATGCTTCAAGTTCTCTTAATAAACAGCTAGCTTTTTAAGTTAAAAAATATGGTTGCCAGGGGTAACATTACATTTATTCTCAAACACAGGGATAAGATCACACTGCTTTCTAATAGTGGGGGTCTCCCTGCTGTTTTCTTGGTAAAAAAAAAAAAAGATTTCCCTGCTTAAGATTGGGTTCAATAGTTTATATTATTTATCAGGGGGCCCTATAAATAGAGAGTATTGTAATCTATTTGAAATGAAGGGTGCCACCTTCCAATTATTCAGGACTCAGCTCACAGTCCCATCACTCTGAATCCCATACTGTTTTACTATTCCCTCTTCATTTCCAAAACACACATAACACATGCACTGTGGAGATGACTGTAATACGGACCATCAGCTCTAGCGGTAAGTGTAAACCTAAAATAGCAAGTACTTATCGCACCACAATAATGACAATCAAGCCCAGCCTGAAGCACTAGCTCTTAACCCAGAAGTTATTCAAACAGGTCAAGATATCAAGTTCAATGTATTGCAAAAAGGAGTGATTATTCTGTCAACCTAAAGTCCTGAAAAAATAAAATTCTTTACAACAGAGCTCCAAGAACTTGTTTTCCCTGGAAGCAAGGTATTTGTAGAAGGAATGATTGCCAGAATACTCTAATCATTCGTTACATGTAGAACTTTATTGATCACAATAGTTCAGGTATATTGGAATGAATTGTGTGCCACATTTGTTAGGATGCTACTTTAAGACTGTCTAATCATGAACACCACATAAAATGAGCTTTGATAGCAGTAATTGGAGGATCGGCAGCAGAAGAAAATACAGATAGGGTTTCCATCAAATAACGTTCAATATGCAAGCAACGAAACAGAAGTTCACCATCATAAACCACTTGTCTTTATTTGCCATTAATTCATCCAAATGTGGCAAGAAAAACTCCTTACCTTGTGGCTACATGTTCTTCAATTACTTTCTCTTCGTCTTCAGTAAACATAAACCACTTGTCTTTATTTGCCATTAATTCATCATCACCATACTCTGGCATAAACGTGATATTACAAATCAATAATGTAGCATTCCAGAGGCTAGAAGAGTAAATTAAAACTTATTGCATAAGGACTTCAAACAAACCTTGAAGCAATATTGCTGAGTTATCACAGTAACCATCTAGCTTCCAATATGCTACTCCTTTCTCTACCATCAGAGGCTTGGTCCAAAGACCTCCTTGCTTCTCCATAGTTGCCATATCTGGGAAGCAAAAGATGAACAATCATACTAAACAACTAGCTCGAATGTAATATCTTTTTTCAGAGTGTTTGGTTGTGTTGTAACTCTCTTCTTTTAATGCAATGATACACAGCTCTCCATCATGTTCGAAAGCAAAAAATGAAAGTGTGGTGTGAAAACATATAAAATAAAAGTTGCAACTAATCAAACAAACAGAGAACTAAAAAAAACGCATAAAACTAAAACAAATTTAAAGTGGAAAGTTCTAGATATATATCCAATCATATTCTTCAGACCATTTATGGTTGCACGCTTGACTTCCTGTGCCTCCTTTATTTGGGAAATAAGATACTTGTTTTCTTCACTGCTAAAGGCTGCTGCTTCATTTGGTGAAAGCATTGTTTTATCCATGTTGTCCTTTAGTCTTTCCTTTAGCTCCTTTTCCTAATAAACAAAACAAAGGTACTGTAGAATGCTTTATGGTCATGATCCTAGAAAGAGAAGGCTCACTAAGCTGAATACCATTTCTTTTGCAGCACGAGCTTTTTCTCTAGCAGCATTCATTGGTTCAGCAGCTATGTCATTTTGCATGTCAATCCAGTTCCTCAGCTTGCTAAACAGAGTAAATAAACCATTAATATAGAATAACAATATATTTCCAACATTATTTTATATATGATGTTATAGACTTGTGCTACCACATTAATTAAATTTATTTCCTGTGAGCATATAACAGTGATATAAACTTTTTATATTCTAAAAAAAGAATAAGTAAAAAACATTTTTCTCTTCTAAAATAAAAATAAAACAAAGTGGTGAAGTGAATTAATTTTAGTCAATGTGGTAAGCACTACTTAATAAAGGGTTAAAACAAAAAAAATAAGAAAAAAGAGAGTGGCAGAAGTATATTAATTTTTACTAAATGTAATTGACACTACTCACTCAGTAGAGAGGGTCTCATCACAAAGAAAATTCAGAACACGCAGCTTACAAGAAGGGCTCAAGTTTTTATATCCTGATATCCCCTGATTGATATAGTTGAGAGGAAATCCTTTTGATATAAATGCTGATTCACTTATATATTTGCCAACATCAATTACCCATGCATCTCCATCTCTTGTATAAGCCAGAGGCCTGGAGACAAAACAACATTTTTAATTTTTAATAACTACATTAAAACAAATTTGCATGGAGCTATCGACTTGGACTGTACTTACTTCTTCCCCTTTCCTTCTTGAATGACAGATAACAAATTTATGTGAAACCCAGCAACAACTGAGGATACCCACCGAAGTTCACGGCCTCCAACTAAATCTTGAAGAATTCTTTCTGGTTGCCCTTTCTTTATTTGAAAAATCTTGTGTAAAAGAACATGTTCAATGTTATTACATAACTTAATGTGTCATGAAAGTAAGTGCTCATGTGTTCATGTGTTTAGTGGAAAGAATAAACAATTTATGAAAACTACATTAAAGAATCCTAATTCATTTTTAACCTTATAACACTTTTGGTATGATGTATCTGTTCATTTAGCCATGATTCGATTCCACCATGATAATAAATGGTTAATTTCTGCATACTGCCTATATGCAGAAAAGAATTAACACTTTCATGAAAATGCCTTGGTATACCAACTAGGCGACTAATGTATTATGCTTGCATTACTGCTGTGATAAAGAGCACTTTCATAACATCAACTTTCAAAGAAAAAATAAAGAAAGAAAGAAAGAAGTCACTATTCTTCTAGTTGTTAATGAACTTTTCATGCTAGTAACAGGGCGCAGCTACCAAAATACTTTCACTACTATTCTTGGTCTAGAGATTGCACTATTACAGTATACTACAACTATAATAGACAAGGGTTCATAGTCACTAGCTCGCCATAAAATGGATGTTATAGTGTTTGGACACAATTGGAGAGGTAGAGTAGCCAGCTAAATCCGCAAAGTTATGTGTAAACAACTCATCAGTGCAAGATATATTTTAAGCCTCGTATGACAAATTCTAGCCTTCTTTTAGTACAGAATCTTTCATCTGGATGAACAAGTTACAATGCAATGTACTTTTGTCAACAAAGAACATTAAGAAAAATGTGTCATCAAACTATCAACATAAAACAAAACGAAGAATGAACAAGCATAACTTCCATCCATCAGCTTCATCAACTAATGATCTGGTAAACAAAGAATCATATATTTTTTTCAATTAACCATTTATGCTACAGAGACATATTAAACATATAGGCAAGTATGTTGAAGCCACAACTTTGCCACTACCTTTTCTCTCTTAGAAAACTCATTCCCCTGCTTTGTGTTATCCATAAGGTGAATAATTATGTGTCAAAGATCAAAATAAATATAATAATAGCGTAGCACAGTATCAAAAACAGATTCTATTATTATGCACTTGAGATAACATTGCACTTTCTACATTTATTGTGCACTATATATGCCTTGCCCTAGTGCACTTTCATTGTTTTTTGTAAATTTTATCAAATTTCAAATAAATTAAAGATATGCCATATCTTTAAGAAAATTCCATCTTTGTGAATATCTATATCTATAGTAACTTGAAACTTGAACTGTCATGTGGCACGGTGGTGCGTAGGTGTCGGGCCCAAGTCGGGCCAAATGGGCCCAACGTGAACAGTACCGTGAGTACTATAGCATTTAGGTTTAAGAAGAGTCTAGGAGCTAGGTTTACTTGTAGGTCAAGTCGAGTCGAGTCCTCCCTATATATATAAAGGAAGATGTATCCTTTCAATCTTAAGCAAGGAATAATGAAGAAACAATTTTAGTCTCCATCAATCTCTCAAGCTCTTGGCAAAGCATAAGGCTTAGTTATGCCAAAATACCATCAACATACCCTCACCCTAGCCCTTGTACCTTGCGCCCTAACCATTGAGCTATCATACGTAACATCTGGTATCAGGTTGCTTTGGTTTTGATCAACTACCATGGCTTCTCCTACCGACGACGCCTTACACGCCCTTGTCGAGGGGCATCATCTCATGGCTGAGCAGCTCCGTCATATGGCCACAACGTTGGATCATCTAATGGCACTACTCGAGGCACAGGCCCATGAGCGTCAGGCGGTAGTACGCCTACAGGCAGCAGAACGGGGACTCCTGGCACGACGGTGGGCACAGGCTCTCCGTGGGGTGAAATCAATCGAAGGAGCAGGCAGCGATGCGCATGCAAGCAGCCATGCGAGGCTTTCTTGTCCGGCACATGGTGCGGCCATGGCACATGGCACTCACGACGGCAAATCCAGGTTTGACCACTCAAGCTCGCCTGTCCTTCCTGCAGAGTTCCAGGTATGGTGTCTCCCGGCAACGACCATGGCAACACAGCAGCGGGCACCAACGGCGGTTCAATCTGTGCCAAGAACTACAGCGGCCGTCTCATCTGTTCCGGCGCCCAGCAGTCTCTGCCACATCCTACGATTTCCAGGCCTCGTAAAGCTAGCTGTTGCGACATTCCCATGGGATCCAGGACGAGATGGTGATCTGCGGCAGCCGGCAGCTCGTGGGCAAGCTGCTCCGAAGGGAGGGAGAGATGTCATGTGGCACGGCGGTGCGCAGGTGTCGGGCCCAAGTCGGGCCAAATGGGCCCAACGAGAACAATACCGTGAGTACTGTAGTGTTTAGATTTAGGAAGAGTCTAGGAGCTAGGTTTACTTGTAGGTCAAGTCAAGTCCTCCCTATATATATAAAAGGAGATGTATCCTTTCAATGCTAAGCAATAAATAATGAAGAAACAATTCTAGTCTCCCTCAATCTCTCAAGCTCTTGGCAAAACATAAGACCTAGTTATCTCAAAATACCATCAACATACCCTCACCCTAGCCATCGTTCCTCGCGCCCTAACCACTGAGCTATCATCTACATAACATGAACAAAGACACAACATGTAGAATTACATACACATGTATGATAGACTTCAAAACACCAACATAAGCCTGTTTTTAAACTAAAATACTAAATTTGTAATATTTTCTAGAACACGCAGGAGAGCTAAGAATCAGTATCATTAAGTTATGTCCACCCTCAATCTCTAAATGAGCACACAATACAAACAAAACAGAATTATAGAGTATGCGATCTCGAGTGTGCATGGGCCAGTGTGAAACCTTTGAACCAAATCATGACCACTGGAGTAGTCAAATACTCCCTCCGTCCATCAATGATAATCGTATTAGACTAGAGAAAAAGTCAACTTTATGAATTTTAACCAACAATTAGTCAAATTATATGAATGTTTAGAGCATAGAACTTACAACAATAGATTTGTGTTAAAAATGTCTCTAATACGATTATCATTTTTTGATGGAGTAAAACTGTAATATGTCCTTGGACGTATGAGGGGGGCAGCTAAAGTTTGGTGGGGTGTTAGGGGCGTCGGCACAGGAGGGGGTGGCGGCAGGGGGAAGGAGAGGAGCGGCTGCAACAGAGAAGAGGGGAAAGGGATAAAGGAAAGAGCAATAGCTCTTCTTGTCTGATTAGATTGATTACATCCCCCCTATATTTATAGTCCCTATTGGACTTATGCTCCAAGCAACTATGGAAGATATCCTTATAGATTGGATTCTCCTTTCCAAACCAAACTCTAATCTCCTAATTTACTTCGTGTTTTCTATTTTATTGCCGGCGGTTACTATAGCACGTGGTTACTGTAGCGCGTGAGTACTGTTCACATGTTACTGTAGCGCATCCGCCTAGGTGCGCACCCTTCTCATGGGCCACAGCTGGCCCATTGGCCGTGGGCTAGGGAGGTGTCGTTACGCGTATCACATCACTCCCCCCTTTCTCTAGTCAACGCGTCCTCGCGGTAAAACCAAGTCCACCCAAGGAGAATGGCGTCGATGTGGATGCACAAGCTCCCCTAAATTGGCCTGATGCATGCAACCATGAGGTTAGTGACGCGGTTGTCTATATTGGGCGTGAAGTAGACCGGAACTCAGCGCCAAATTGTAGTGTTGGCATGTGTCGGTGGCAAGGTCGTCAAGGACAGCATCATGCCAAACATGAAGTGCCCGATGGCGAACTCATCTAGCGAGACGTTGTAGGTTGGAGCTGGAGTGGAGAGCGATGTAGACGTTGTCGACGCGGAATATTTGGCGACATCGGTCGTCGATGAAGACCACCATGACAGATAGAAGGGTGCCCCTTGGCCAAGGGCGATTGAGCAGGATGCCTGGGGGAGCAGTGTTGTTGCCTGTCGTCGTTGGTAGAGAGTGGCAACCGGTGCTAGGAGCTCTAAAGATGCTGGTCCTCCTCGTAGTAGTACCTGTAGAAGATCAAGTAGAAGTGGCGAGACTACGGTCATATAGAGGCATCCATCGAAGAAGAGTAGTCCTTGGTCCAATAACCAAGTGGGTGTTGTTGAACCGTTGTCAATGGCAATGGTGATGCGGCGTAGCTTCCGCTGTTGAAGAACCTCTTGTCGACAGTTGGTGAAGAAGGTGGTGCTTGCGGAGCCCAACTGGTCGAGGGTGTTTGGGCGCCTAAACCAGCTTGCTCGAAGCATGCCTCCGCGAGTAGGCGATGGTTGCATCTGGTGCTCCCGTGGTGCACGCCTAATCGGTACGGGTGCCTGAAGAGCGAGGACCGACATAGATCAGCGTCGAGGTTGAGCGGAGGTGAAGGTGACAGGGTGACCGAGACGATTGTACTGGAGCTCCATGGTGGTGAAGTCCCACGTCAGGCGCCCATGGCTTGAAAGGCAAGGTGTGCCTAGGATGATGTTGATATCGGTGTCAATGTTGAGGAGGATGGTGGTGTCGATGTGTCGCCCACGAAGGCCAACTGCTTGTAGATGGGGATTTGTTGTCCCCTTGGCTTCTAGCAGGTCTCGTAGCATAGGAGAAGTCGTTGGTATGTTGTAACAGTCGGTGTAGCAGACGACGTAGTGTTGGAGTGACAAAGGTAGAGGCGCTACCTAGACTTCAATGGTGGCGGAGCTGATCTGAAATTTGCGGTCGTCCGTGTTGGCTGTCGAAGCTGGGTGAGGATGTTGGTGATGTCGTTGATGTGTGGGGCCTCGCTAGGATTGAGGTCGACCAACGGGGAGGGTGCCCATGAACGGTTCGCCATGGCTACTCTTTGAAGTGAGGGATGCTCCATCTGGGGCGTACCTCGTGGCTGCTGAGTTGTAGCCGAACTGTGGTAGGAGCACCCTTGCCGGTGAGGTGCGGGCTATCGATGTTGGTGCAGGAGGAAGGTCGTTATGTAGGTCGCTGGTGGTGCCATCATGCAATGTGTAAGTGGTGAAAGCGTCGATGTAGTCGTTCACGGCACCGGTTGTGGCGGCCAGGAGCCAGGTCGGCCATCTTGTCTTGGCAGATGGGAGGGCCGAAGTCGCGGATGAGGCGTCGTGTAATGAGCTCCCACTCTATGATTGGTGCATCCTTCGTTGACCGGATGTACCAGAGTTGTGCTACCCCTGTCAAATGAAAAGCGGCGTACCGAACGTGTTGATCTGCCGGCATGTGGTGCAACTTGAAGAGAAGTTGTAGACGAAAGAGCCATGTAGATGGATCTATAGAGCCATCGTATGTAGGGGTTATCAATCAAGTCACGACGTTTGGTTGTCGTGGATGTTGAGTTGGCAGCATGGGCGGGTTGGTTTCCTGCGGTGATGGTGGGGGCACCTGCTGCACTTGCGGCCAGATGGCCAATTGCAATGTTGGAGGTAGGGGCGCCTAGTGTGTCGTCGTGGAGTTGGTGTCTGATGTTAGTAGCGTCGCGGATGAGGTGTTCTTTGCCTTGTTGAAGATCTCTGGAGTGCCGGATGAATGAGGGTCCTCCATCTTCTGGTTGGGGAAGGATTAGTCGGTGTTGATCATGACGTGCCTGGTCTCGACGTCATGGTTGTTTATGGTGTCTTCCGGATGCAATCCAGCATGAACACCGGTGTTGACGGCGTTGCCCTGGGTGTGTGAAGGGGATGGCGGCAACAGCAAGCTGCAGCCGACTTGGCAGGGAACGGGCATGGGCGCGGCGATGGTAGGGCAGCCGCGAGGCGCTGTTGCTGCTGGCGGCCCTGCTAGGGCAGCGGCTTGGGCACGACAGGGAGAGGCGACGGCGGCTATGGACGATGAGGGCGTCAGGTACTGCTATTCTACAACTTGATCGGCGAAAAAGTTTTTGAATATTTTGGCCCAACGATTAGTGATGTCACGGATGCTCTCCATGGAGTTAGCGGTGGTTGAAGCCATGGATCGTCTGGTCTTTGGATACTAGCAAGGTGTTTGGTTCCACGAATGGTAACGCTAATGCAAACGAAATGGAGTTACGGGGTGATCGGAGTTGTAACGCGCGATTGCGGTCTTTGTTTGGTTCAGGTAAGGTAACGGTATGTCATTCCACTTTGCGGCGGCAGCGATGGCGACACGGCGGCAGCAACTGCTGTGGCTTCGCGGACAGAACATGCAGAGGAAGGTGGGGGGCTGGGGGCAGCGGAGCAGAACTGCACGTGGATTCTCAAGCGCAGCGATCTGATTACAGTCGGCAACCAGCGGAATCAAAATTGAACAGTCCGGTAACCGATTACAAGGTAATGCATTACCAACGACAAGCAACCAAACAAAAGTAACGGTTCCACTTCCCTTCCATAATCTGATTACGTTACAAAATGGCGAACCAAACACCTCGTAGGTGTAATACGTCCTTGGACGTATGAGGGTGCGGCGACTATGGAGGGGGCGGCTAGGGTTTGGTGGGGTGCTAGGGGCGTCGGCACAGGAGGGGGCGGCGGCAGGGAGAAAGAAAGGAGGGGCGGCTGCAACAGAGAAGAGGGGAGAGGGATAGAGGAAGGATCAATAGCTCTTTTCTTGCCTGATTAGATTGATTACATCCCCCCTATATTTATAGTTCCTATTGGACTTGTGCTCCAAACAACTATGGGAGATATCCTTATAGATTGAATTCTCCTTTCCAACAAACTCTAATCTCCTAATTTACTTCCTAATTCTATTTAATTGCCTATGGTTACTGTAGCACGCGGTTACTGTAGCGCATGGGTATTGTTCACACGTTACTGTTGCGCATCCGCCTAGGAGCGCGCCCTTCTCATGGGCCATAGCTGGCCTATTGCCCGTGGGCTAGGGAGGTGCCATTAGGCGTATGACAAAAAAACACAGGAGAGAGAAGGGTCAACTCATCTGCACAATTCATCAGAGGTATAAAAAACAAAAGGCACGGTCCCAGGAAGGAATCAAGATGTTATTTGCCTTTGCCTTTTTGAAATTCCTTTTTGTGATACTAGGTAGATTTGCATTTTTTTATTTCCTTTTTGTGGTCCTACTTATCTTATGGTAAGCCAACGCAAAATAATAAAAAAACATTTTAAGATACACTGTGGCCATGAATTGAGTCAAACACTAGTGATGCTCTGATGGTAATTATGTTCCTTAATTAGCGAACTTAAACACCAAAAAGATCTTCATCAGACAAAACAAGTTCAGACAACATGCACAGTAAATTATTGGCACTTTCAAGAACTTACAAGATATGCATAAGTTCCATCTAGGTTGGGCACTCCCTTGGGGAGAATGCCTATCAAACCCATCCGCACTCTGATGTTTCATGGGCTAACATTCTAATATGGACTTAACAATGATGGCCATGTAAACTATGAATAGAGCTGCTGACTTCTGGACACAACTTAAGCCTAATAAGCACGGTCCCTTAAGTAACAACTGCACTTCAACAAGCTATGCGTGAGCTACTCAAAACTAAATTCAGAATCATGTAATCAAGGTTTCCATGCAACAAAACAAGATGTCCGGTTGTTAGACCAGCTGCAGGACCTCCCTATTTTCTTAAAAGAAAGATTTGATCAAGGGGAGAGACGTCCCGTTGACTTTAGTCTTCAAGGGGCCCACCAAACCGGGAACAGGCAGGAACCTCACACGTGCATGCTTCTTTGGTGGCCACAGGACCATCTGCACTGTTTCAACCAGGGAGGTGGGCACACGACCATGCAACCAAGGATCGAACCATGGTGGGGAGCTCCGCGCCCAGGTGCTCAACCACTGCACTACAAGTGTGTCTACCCCTATTTCCCTCAAGACTAGAAGTAAGTTCAAGAAAAGCTCATATTTCTCAAATCCTGCCTCACCACCCATAGGCTCCACAATCACACACCAATCCAAACTTCCCCTTCCCTCAATGGTTTGCATCCCCACAAACAGGTTCTAGATGCCTCAGTGCAACACCCACAAGTACCTCTCCTTGCCTGGCTGGAGGCCTGGGATTCCAAACTTTTAGCAACCTCTAATTTTAATTATAATTCCACTTGGCATCAAAACACAAACTTACTTAAGCAGCAAGAGTTCATAAGAAGCAAAATCATGGCAATAGTCAAATTCTCAGATATCCGAACACAGAATCAAGGAGTTGACAAAACAAGACATGCACCATTATATTATAAAACTAAGTTCATTCTTTCTTGCCTTTGACTACCTCTGTAAATGCACGGCAGAATTCTAGAAACTGAATTGCAGCCCCAATATCCTCATTGTCAAACTGTGCACCTGCAATGTTTGTTACTGGGGTACCCTTGGGTAGCACCATGTTACCATTGAGCGAATTAGGGTTCTCATCCATCTGCAATAGTTCACTATTGACTCTACCATGTGACGTTTCATCAGCAGGATCCTTCTTTGCCCTGCGCTTGAGCTTCTGCCTTTTCTTGATATGAACAGAAGAAAGTGAATTGAGATCAACACCTATATTTTCATCCCCTTCATCTGCTGGAACTGTATTGAGATCAATGACTATATTTACATCCTTTTCAGTGGCCACCTCATCAGCAGCATCTGTCCCTAGGGATCTCTTTGTGCCCTGCTGCATTTTTGTAACAGTGTGTCAGTAAAGCATATCAACAAGAAAGTATTATTGCAAGGCAAAACATAGATTTAGGCCTTGTTTGGATGCGCATGTATTGATCTCAATCCACATGTGTTGGACTGTATTAGAATGGAACTCTGTTTAATTCCACTCCAATCCACTTCAACACATGTGGATTGAGATGAATACATGCGCATTCAAACAAGGCCTTAGAGAGTAAAACAGCAATACCTTGTCACTACCATGCACCTTGAGTATTGCTTGTGCAGCAGCCACCACATCTGACCCCTTTTCAAGGAGATCATGGACAGAGGTGCACCCAGATGCCTTGGCGATGTGGGCCATTTCCCAGTTGGCATCTCGCCTTTCTTCTTTCTGGTCAAGCACCCACAAGACAAATAAGAAGATCTAGATTCCCCACCATGACAACTGAACTGAGCACCAGCACCCCAAACCATCTAGTCATCTATGCACGGCTCACCTACAGAAGCTGCAGTTACAGATGCCTCTGCACTTAGGGCACATCCAGTCCTCCTTGCCGGCCGCCTCCTCGGCACTTTCGCCATACCTAAGGAAATCAGACTAGCCTAAAGCTGAGAATGAAATTGCACCTGCTGGGAAGAAATTGAGGATGGCTATTTACCTGTTAAGGAGGCACTTGCGGCAGTACTTGATTGGGCACGGACCCTTCTTCTTGACTTGCTTGCACGCCGCTGCGAAGTCCGTTGTCTTCTGGCGGCACTGCAGAGAACAGAGGAGCAAAACGAGTCAAATCTACGTACCTCATAAATCAGAAGCAGGGGAACAGGAAGGACGGGCAGATTAGCTCACCTGGTGGCAGGTCTTGCCATTGTCTGGATCGTAGATCCGGAGACCAACAACCCGGACTCCGGGCGCCCTGTTGCGCTTCTTGGCCTTGACCTCCGGCGCTATGACCTCCAGCGGCTGCGGCTCCAGCACGTCGACCCTCCCCTCGCCGAAGCGGACGTTCCCCTCCGGTGGTGCCGCCATCCAAAGTGACCGAGGACGAGCTCGGAGGCACGGGAGGATGAAGCTAGGCTCTCAGATTCGAAATGAAGGAATGTTGGATTCTCCTGATGCGGGAGGTTTATGCGGGGATTTCTCCCGTTTCTGGTGAGTCTCCAATTAAAAGAAGATGTCCAATGCGCAATTTTGGTAAAGCGAGCGGGAAACGAACATCATGGCGCCGCGGAATTGCCAAAAACTTTCAAATGGTCCCGACATCATTCGGTTATCTTAAAACGGATCGCACAATAGGCTTAGCATTTTTCTAAAAATCTTATATCCAACGGTTTAGCAAATGGGCTTGGCATTTTTGTTAAATTTACAAACATCAGGTGTTATTGGCATAAATGACAAACCGCGGTTCGCTTGGCAATCGCCTCGCGCTACTTATGCGGGATATTTTTTCCTCGCGCGTACAATTTTTAGTTTTGCCAGGTGAATAATGGAAAATCGGTGCAGATTGACTCTTTTTACTTTTGCCATATTCATTTGGGACTTGGCAAATTCTTAATTTTACCAAATAAAAAATGCAAAACTGTTGGAGTTGCTCTAATATTATATATACTTTTACATTTATGTCCATTTTGGATTCGAATACAGATAGCATCAACCCAGCTTGTTAGGATAGGATTCGATAAATATGGGTGTGTTTGGTTTCTGGCCTGGCTAGAATCTAAGCTTGGGCAGCTTTAGTCTATCTCCAGCAAACCAACCACTAGTTGTTTGGTTGACTGTGTTGTCGAAGCTTGGCTAGCAAATGGCTTGTTTGGTTGTCTAATTTATTTCATGTAGAATCACCTCTTCTTGGTGCTGGTAACTCTACCCTATTTGATGAATTACATTGAACAGGTGGTGTGCATCTTTGACGAGCAGCAAGACTAAGCATGCCAGCTTCTCGACGTAGACGCCGAACATCCTTGGCGAGCAGCTTGTAGTTCGTCCAAAGGAGGTACAGGTTCCAAATCAGGTCGCCGGCGTCAGCCATGAACCCGTGCTTGTACGTGGACGCCATCCGAGAGTTTAGTACTTCTTCTGAGAGATGTACACGGACGCCACGACGCGGATGGCGCCACAGGTTATGAGCAGCACTGCCTCCGCCGGCAATAGTCTGCCTTCATCTGCAGGATGGTTCCGGCGGCCGCGTAAGCCCGGACGAAGGCGTCCTTGGTCACGGAGTCAACCCAAGGCAAAGGTGGCTCATTTCTAGCACGACGTCCTCCATGCGCGCGAGCTCGCCCACGGTGCCGAGGCAAGGGACGTTGAGCGGATAAAGCGTGCGCCGCGGTCCCGCGTGGAGAGCTTGTGCACGGCGAGAGGATCTCGTTCGTTGAAGTGTCTGAGGCGTGCGTATGCTGGGAGGAGGGAGGAGGAGCGGTGCTGCAGCAAGGAGGCACGGCGCGGCGGAGCTGTGCAGGATCGGAGGTGCGCCCAGAGGGACCGAGCCTCCACGAAGTACCTTCGGCTTGCGCGACCATGAGGGCCGCACGTCCATGGCCTCTGGAGCGAGATCCGGGAGGACGACCAACTGATGAGGACATCACCGGCTTAGATATGACCATGCCAACCACTTCTATACCAAAGGTGAAACCATTCTATATGAGGTTTATCATTGTTACATTTGATGAATGGGTGCTGCACTATGAAGTGTGTATGTTTTCATTTTCAGAATTGCTTACATGGATCAAGGAAGGGTTAGATTGCATATGGAAAGCATGGATGGTTAATGAAGTTGATTGGGGACCAAATCCAAGTGTTCCTAACGTTCTCCACCAGGCCACCACGTCATATTGGATCCAAGGAAACAAAGAGTCCAAGTCCAATACGTTTTGGAAAGTTCAATTCGGACTGCAGAAGAGTCCAAACTTGCGACGGTTGCCACGACTTCATACGGACTCCGATTGGGACGTTATAGGACTTTTTGGAAAGCTTATCAAGTCTACTTTCCAATGGATACGGACTCATACCTATATCCTATCAGATACGTGCGTAGTAGACAATTTAATACCGAGATCTTTTCTGCCAACGGTGCTGCGTCACCCTATTTTGGGCCGATGGCCCGTGTATCAACTTGAGTCCATTAGGGACTCATCCTAGGGTTGTAGGACGACACTAGGACCCTTGTGGTCGTCCTCCCTCCTCCTTATATCCCCTAGAGCCGCCACAAACAGATTGGGTTTTGTTTAGATGAAAGTTTAGCTGCTGCTACTTCCTTGTAGACGCGTGTGTCGACTAGACCATCCGTTCTACTTGATTCGGAACCCCACCTTCATGTGTATCACATCTGATCCTTCATCTCTTATTTGCAATTGAGTGCTTGTTCTACTTGTTCTTGCTTGTTCTTCGATTGCTTGCAGGAATAACCCTAGTGGTTTGGTTGGTTGTGATCCGCAAGATCGTGAGCAACCGCTGGATTTGGTGTATCGATCGCTAAGGCGCAGCGTCCTTGGATGGTTGTAGTCGGATCGTGAACGTCTCTCCAGTCAAATCGTAGTTATCTATCTCCACCCAAAGATCGGGACACCCATACGCTCATCAAGTGGTATTCAGAGCAAGGTTTCATCGGTGAGAGATTTCAGTTTGCTTTTAATTTCCTAAAGTCCAGAAAAAGCCAACAAAAAATAGTAGATTCATTTCCCATAATCCCATAGACCTTTTGAGCCTTTTACTAGTATTGGTTAGTTCGGGCTTGTTGAGTTTGGTTTACATCGGTTGAGTCGTGTTGCTGGTCTTAGGGTTAGGCTTTTAGAGTTTCGAGTTCTTGTCACGTTTTGGTCACTATATCCGCTGTGTTTACCATCACCATATACAACTCCACTACATCATATATATTTCTTTTGCAATCGTTGCTACCATATACATCTTCGCTGCACCATATCCATCCATAATTTTTTTTTCACATCCAGATCTGATTTAGGCACACAAAAAAATATCAGCATTGCTAGTTCTTTAAGAAAGAAAACACATTGTTACATTGCTTATTGGAATCTGATTTGTCAAGATCCAATTTTGTTATAGTTGTGCAAAGTAAAAGAAAGGAAGAAGAAGAAAAAAATCAGAAAGAAAATAGAAAAAAAAGAAGAAAAGAAGAGAAAGAGAAAGAGAAAAGAAAGAAAAGAAGAGAGGAGGAAAAGAAAGGGAGTGTTTTGCTTGCTGTTCTTGTGCCTTTTTTTTTGCTGTACCGTGACTTCGTTTGTGTCCAGGCTCGCGTCTCTAGCACTGTCTAGCTTAGGACCAGCACGGTACCTCCGTTGAACGATCTCTCAACTTGCTTTTGCAACTAATGTGGTGCTAGTACTTCCTTGCACATTATTTTTTAGCCCTCCTATAGCTCCACATATCCGGATACAGCTTGACAGGTGTTGTTGCTACGGTGTCGATACACTACATCCAGGGTTTCCGACTTGCTGGTTGCTGCAACCCCTGTTTTGCTGGGTAAGAACTTGTAAGAATTTGTTTGATCAAGTTGAGAGTGAGAGAATTACAACAACCACATCCTACTAGTTGATAGGGACATAAATATTATTGTGTATGTTTCTTGTTTTCTTCTAATCATGGCAGGAAACTACATGAAATTAGGAGATGATCAGGTTGCATATTCGTATCACCTTGCTAGTGGTATGACAAGTGATAACCTTGCTACTTACGAGGTATGTGATGCTTTGCTAGATAAACTACAATCTGCACTTCCTTATTTTGAAGGAAACTATGATCCTTATGCATATATTGAATGGGAGCTACATGTAGACAAAGAATTTAAAAAGTATGATCTATCTGAAAAACAAAAGGTTAAAGTTGCTTCAAGTGTTCTTATTAAGTATGCTTTAACTGAGTGGAAACACCTTTGTAGATTTGATAAAGCTCCTCAATCATGGAAAGATATGAAAAGACATTTTAGAGATGTTTTTGTTCCTCGCTATTATTCTGAAATTTTGAATGGAAACTTGAAATCTATAAAACAAGGAAACAAAACTGTAGCAAAATATTTAGAGAAACTAAAATTGGGTTTGCTACGTTGTGGCATAGAAGGAACCGATGAGTTTCTGGAACATAGATTTTTGCATGGTCTTAATGTGGAAATTCAGAATATACTTGTTGATAAACATTATAAGAATTTTGATGAGTTGTTTGATCTTGCTTGTGATGCTGAAGTAAATCTACAAAGGGAACATACAAATACTATAGAAGCATTTGTCTCTCCTATTACTGACAATTTGCAGGAAGTAGATGATAATATACATGTCGACAACAATCAATTTGAGATAGGAGGTGAAACATTTAAAGAGAGCGTGAATCTGGCTACACCTACACCAATTGAGATGAGCATCCAAGGTATGTCAAATGCTTGTAAACTAAATCAAGGTGAGAATACTTTAGTTGACTTAAATTTGCCACCTAATCATGATATTATAGATCAATCAATTGTTGAACTGGTCGCTGATTTTCCTTTGTCACACATTGATATTCTTGATTTTACTTGTGACAAAGAAGAGTTGTGTGATAATGCATCACTTATATCCATACCACAACTAGTGAATAAAGCTACAAATTCTGTATTAATGAGTGCTGAATTCAAGCATGTTGTTCATATTGTAAATGAAAATGAAGAAGCTCAATTGTTGTCATCTTTACATACAATCGGATATATTGAATTCGATGATCTTTGTGAGCTTAAATATTTGCAGAATAATCTGACTGATAGATTTGAATTGCCATGTTCTTCTAATATCAGTTTTCATGCTATTGGCAAATATAATTATGAAGATGAGTATATGGTAAACCAAATTTACATTTGCTCAAATATACAAACTCCTTTTATAGTGAACAGAACTAATCAATTAGACGTATGCAATAACAATAACCATGCCATGTCAAGCTTCCCTAGTTTTATTTTAAAGAAACAGGATAACTATCAAGAATGGGAGTATGGTTTGCATGTATCTACAACACATCCTCCGACAGTGGTCAAACCGAGGACGGTTTGCTGTCAAGAAAGGGAGAATGATGAGGACATCACCGGCTTAGATATGACCATGCCAACCACTTCTATACCAAAGGTGAAACCATTCTATATGAGGTTTATCATTGTTACATTTGATGAATGGGTGCTGCACTATGAAGTGTGTATGTTTTCATTTTCAGAATTGCTTACATGGATCAAGGAAGGGTTAGATTGCATATGGAAAGCATGGATGGTTAATGAAGTTGATTGGGGACCAAATCCAAGTGTTCCTAACGTTCTCCACCAGGCCACCACGTCATATTGGATCCAAGGAAACAAAGAGTCCAAGTCCAATACGTTTTGGAAAGTTCAATTCGGACTGCAGAAGAGTCCAAACTTGCGACGGTTGCCACGACTTCATACGGACTCCGATTGGGACGTTATAGGACTTTTTGGAAAGCTTATCAAGTCTACTTTCCAATGGATACGGACTCATACCTATATCCTATCAGATACGTGCGTAGTAGACAATTTAATACCGAGATCTTTTCTGCCAACGGTGCTGCGTCACCCTATTTTGGGCCGATGGCCCGTGTATCAACTTGAGTCCATTAGGGACTCATCCTAGGGTTGTAGGACGACACTAGGACCCTTGTGGTCGTCCTCCCTCCTCCTTATATCCCCCTAGAGCCGCCACAAACAGATTGGGTTTTGTTTAGATGAAAGTTTAGCTGCTGCTACTTCCTTGTAGACGCGTGTGTCGACTAGACCATCCGTTCTACTTGATTCGGAACCCCACCTTCATGTGTATCACATCTGATCCTTCATCTCTTATTTGCAATTGAGTGCTTGTTCTACTTGTTCTTGCTTGTTCTTCGATTGCTTGCAGGAATAACCCTAGTGGTTTGGTTGGTTGTGATCCGCAAGATCGTGAGCAACCGCTGGATTTGGTGTATCGATCGCTAAGGCGCAGCGTCCTTGGATGGTTGTAGTCGGATCGTGAACGTCTCTCCAGTCAAATCGTAGTTATCTATCTCCACCGAAAGATCGGGACACCCATACGCTCATCACCAACGGAGCACGGAGCACGGGAGGAGGAGGAGGTGGGCGAGCTCATCATGAGGCAGCACGGGTGAATGAGGAGGCGGTGAGAGGAACAGGCATCGGAGCTAAGCCAAGCCTGGCCAGGAAAGAACGGTCGATCTGTGCGTTCTCCTGGAGCCAGGCTACGACCTCAAAGTTGGCTTAGTTGGGCCTGGCTAGGGGCAGTAAACATGCAACCAAACAACTGAGAGGTGGCTCCAGGGAGCCTGGTCTGGAGTTAGCCATCCAACCAAACACACTCTGTGATTTAAGTATTCAGTTGTGTAAACGGTATTGGATGTTAAATATCCAAATGTGGATATGGAGTCATCTAAACCCCTTTAAATGGATTCGATCTTGAATATGGTTAAAAAGTATTTGTATCATTGTCATATCTAATCTCTGCTATAATTGGATTCTTGAATAAATGTAGGTCCACTCACACAAACATCATCAGCTAAGGGATCTAACTTTCGTACACCCAGGAAATTACACAGAAATTTACTTCCCGTTAAAATCAAAGGCTCATGAATCATCAACGTCAGATTAAGGACTCACAAACAATGTTTGTCCAAAGGCTTCTCACCCACATGTCACCCCTTTGTCCATATCCCGCATCCTCACTCTCCCAACGCCAAGTCTTCTTATCTCCACACAACACAACCTCGGGATCAAGGATAAAACAAACACATCATGAGCATGCTTTATCAAATAATAAGTTCCACATGCCCATGAAGTATGTGATGCAGAAATGAAGAAATGGAGCAAAGGAGAGCCAGTGGGACCCACATAGGGGGTCGACCGACCACCCTATGGGCCCACCAGCTCTCCCCTTTTGGCCATGATCCAGGAGAAGCACCTTAGAGTGAATTCCAACCCTTGGATCACTCTGTGCTTTCTCTTAACGGCTCACAAGCAAAGCACATGAATCCATGGGCCCACACCAAGAAGATAAATGTGACAACCACCTCAGGACCAACATCCAACACCAATGACAAGTGGGACCAGCACCTGGAAGGCTGAGGTGGGCCACAGCCCCCAAAGGGGAGTCGGTCGACCATCACCTCGGCCCACCAGGCCCCCACTTGGCCCCTGACCAGTGGGGCTGCATCTAGAAGACCAGAGGGTGGCCCACAGGCCATAGGCGAGGTCGACCGACCACCCCCTAGGTCGGTTCACCTCCTGCCAACCGCCATATCCACTCACACATGTTGGAAATCAACATTATCCATCCAAAGGCGGTTCAAGGTCGGTTGGATCCAAGGGTGGAGGATTGAAGCCCCCTGGATCGCTGACATGGCGATGGAGTAGCCCCTACTCCACCTCCCACTATAAATAAAGGCTCATACCCCCCTCTCTACACATGGTGAAGAAGCCTACAAGCTCTATTCCTTAGATTGTTCTAGTAGTTAGTCTAGAGTGGGAGTTAGAGTTGAGTCGAGCTGCACTCGGGATTTCCGGAGTCGTCTTCTGAAAAGTCTGGTATAGCTCTTGTATCTTTCCTTCCTTGTAAGACTTTATCTTTATCAATATATTACTTTTCTCTCTACTTTACCTAGTATTTACTTTGAGCATTACTATACTAGATATAGTATTGTTATATGCTTTTGCTCTTTAATAGCCTTTACATCAATAGTTTGTGATCCTTGTGGCCTTTCCCGTATGCGATCATTGTCTGTCATAGGGTGCTTTGATTATAGATCGTAGTCAAAGTAAGAAGTTGTGTGTAAGCGTGGTGCTTATACATCATCTTATCCTTGGTTACCGCTTGTTGCACAGATAGTTGTGGTAGCTAGCAAGAGAGTGATAGCCTTGTCTAGTCTTTGTATTCCACCACGTGTTTTTAGGCAAGTTCTTAAAAGGTAAGGCCCCCGTAAGAAGAGGGCGCGGTCCGGTAGGAGTTTTATCCTCCTACTGATCCATCCCCTCACCTAGCATACTTATATTGAGGAGGCAAACTATAGTGTTTGGGCTAGTTAATTAGGTAAGTATATTGAAGTAGAGTGAATTACACAGGAGTCCCTTTACTCTCTCGTTGTCCTCCCACCTAGCTATACTATCTAGTCTGTTCTAAGTATCATTTACCTTGGCTTATTCATTCATCAACCCTTCCTATCATATATATCGTTTATCCCCTATACTAGTTGGTACTAAGTTGAGGTGCTCTCTAGGATCTCTCTCTAATTATCATTTCTAGCCCAGCTTTCCCTTGGGAAAATATAAATTACGATACCTTGGAATACTCCTAGGTGAAGTGCTACAACGGTATAATCTGTGCGCTTGCGGATTTATCCAATAGTCATAAGAAATACCAACAAGCATTCCTGGCGTCGTTGTCGGGGAAAGCATAGCCTAGAAATTTTAATTAGATTGAATCCAGAGATTCTCATTAACTTAGTTATTAATTAGTCATAGGGCTTACCCCTGTCTGTGCCTTCCTTTCTTATGAAGCCAGGCAGTGTATGAGCGGTTTCCAACTGCTGGGAAACTACCTAGAAGATCCCGAGCAGCTGTTGAGGAGGACTATACGTCGTCAAGTCCCCCTCAGAGGTTCATCTCGACCCTAAATCCGTTCGAGGAAGGAGGTTCTACACCACCACTCAAGGAAGCTATGGCCCAGAAGGCGATCTCTGACTTCTCGGCTTCGTCCGCTATCCACGTAGCTCAGGGCCCCGAGGTCAACTTTGGGGATGCCACCTTCGAGCTGAAGCCCGCCTTGATCCACATGGTGCAGACCAATCCATTTTGCGGGAAGCCCCATGAGGATGTCAATGCTCATCTCCAGTACTTCATGGAGTTATGTGGCACATTTACTATCAAGGGAGTAGCGTTTGACGCCATTCGCCTTCGTATGTTCCCATTCTCATTATTGGGAAAGGCGAAACAATGGTTCTACGCCCACAAAGAAGAGGCCACTACATGGGAGAGGTGTGCTAACGCATTCCTCAAGAAGTTCTTCCTGACGGGCAAAACCAATGCTCTTTGTGGAAAGATTTCGAGCTTCCAACAACAATCTGACGAGACGATTCCCAAAGCATGGGAGCATCTCCAAGAGTACATTCGTGCCTGTCCTCATCATGGGATAGACGATTGGCTCTTGATCCAAGGATTCTACCACGGGCTTTCTAATATGGCCCATAGCCACCTTGATGCTGCCGCTGGAGGGGCATTCCTCCAACACACAGTGAGGAATGCCAAGGACCTCATCGAAAAGATGGTGATCAACCAAGGATGGGGTGAGGAACGTCTCCAGCCAAAGAAGAGAGGTATGCACACCGTCCTCGGACATGCTCTCTGCCAAGATAGACCTCCTGATGAAGAAGATAGAAGAAGGTGCCAAGAAGGAACGAGAGGCCATCTACCCCATCGTCGCCGCACAAGCTATTGAAGCTGATCCATGGTGTGAGGTGTGCGGAGGAAATGATCACTCGGGCAACAATTGCCCGAGACATCAAAGGAGGACGTGAACTTCAACAACAACAACAATAACAACAACAGGTATCGACCCCAACAACAAGGAGGATGGAACTCGTGCCCCTTCTACCAAGGTAATGGAGGTAATAACAATTACAATAATTACAATTCTTACAATAATCAGCCTTCATTGAAAGATCTTGTTCTTGGTCAATCTAAAATTAATGATGGTATAAATAAAAAGATGATTGCCGATGATAAAGTTCTTGAAACTCTTGGTGAAAAAATGGATAGCTTTGCAACTTCTATGAAAAATCAATTGAGATTTACTAAAATGTTAGAAACCCAGTTAGCTCAATTAGCGGCAGCTATGCCATCTATAGAACAAGGTAAGATTCCTGGGAAGCCAGAAGATTCAATTGAGCATGTTAATATGGTCACAACGTGGTTCGGTAAGCCTCCACTTCGCTCCTATTGGGTCTATCTTCTCGATCCTCCCTTTATCAAGAAGAAGGAAGATCCAGGCCACCCGACGATCAAATGCTCAATCGGACAACAGACATTCCACAACGCCTTCTGCGACCTTGGATCGGGCGTCAACATCATGTCCAAGGTAACTTATGATAACTTGTTAGGGGGACCTTTGCTCCCTACATGTGTTCATTTGCATATGGCGAATCAAACGATGAGGTTTCCCGAGGGACTCACGAGGGATATCTTGGTCAACATCCAAGATGTGTACATCCCCACCGACTTCATCATCTTGGACATGGGAGCCAACGTGGAAGTTCCCTTCATCTTGGGAAGGCCCTTCCTCAACACCACCAATGCAGTCATCTATGTGGGATCGGGCCAAATCCACTTCCAGTTCCCAAGTCAAACGGTAAAGTGTGCTTTCGATGGTTATAAACTTAACAAACAGGTTAAAGCACATCCACCAAGAAGAAGAGTTCGAGCTCCATGCCAAAAGAAGCAATACCCGGAGACCAAGATCAATGAACTCAAGGAGGATGAACCTGCCAATCCAAGGCAGGTTTGGAAAGCAAAGGAGGTGCACACACCACGGTCTCCCTCTTCGGAGCCATCAAGTGCACCCGAAGAATGAACAAGAAGGAGAGGCCTACTCCGAAGACTTAAAATCGAGGAGCCTTCGCCGAAAGGTAAGTCGGTAGTTATCCTTTATTTTCTTTATTTCCCTTCTTGCATTTAGTTAAATTCTTAAATTTTTATCATGCTTAAAATTTATAAAAATAAAGATTAGATAAAATAAAACCTTGAGATTAGTTTAACACTAAAAATTGACAAAAGGTAGGGCCATAGGGGGGTCGGGCGACCACCCCTATGCACCCTATCTTGGCTTATTTAAATAAGGAATACAATATGACCTTTAGAAAAAGAAAAAAAATGGAGGACTAGGGGGTTGGCCGACCACCCTAGTACCCCATGGTCATCTCTCTCTTTTTCCCCATCTTCCTTTGTTCAAGCATCTCATGATTTGAGTAGTGAGGCTTTCAAAATTCAAATTTTGCTTTAGGAGACATATCTTTATCTTTGTCATGCTTTAGAGTACATCAATCAATCTTGGTTAAAGCATGACACATTCTTGTCTCCCACTACTCCTTGTTCAAAGTGGGGAATCATGACACCTTTCACTTTGTCATGCTTTGAAAAAGAAAACACATCAATCACTCTTGGTTAAAGCATGACACATCTTTGTCTCCCACTACTCCTTGTTCAAAGTGGGGAATCATGACACCTTTCACTTTGTCATGCTTTGAAAAAGAAAACACATCAATCACCTTTGATCAAAGCATGACATACCTTTGTCTCCCACTACTCTTTGTTTAAAGAGGAGAATCTTGAGCACTTTAGCTCAGCTTTTGATCACATCACAAATTATGCTTCACCTTTCACTAAGCACTAGAAAAAGTGTGAGTGGAATCCCCACTTTAGGGGGTCGGCTGACCACCTTTGGTCACCTCCTCCTTTTCCTTTTGCTTTGTGTAAGGCATCTCCTAAAGATAGTGATCATGGCACCCAAGGGCATGCCCAAGGGGACCGCCCGACCACCCCATGGTGCCCCCTTGGTGCCATCTTCTCCCTCTATAAAAGCCCATGCAAGGAGAGCTCAATTCCTCACACCTCAACCAGAATCCAGTTCGAGCTCAAACCATTCCTTGCCTTGCTCTCTTCACTCTAGTGAAGTTCTTGGCTCTCTTAGAGAAGTAGTGCTACTCCACAAGAAGATATCTTGTCTTCATCAAGCTTCTCTTAGCTCAAGCCTATCCCCAAAGGCAAACTAGGAAACCCACTCCGCACACAACCTTGTCGTAGTCTTGTCCTTGTGTCCCTCTTCCTCTCTAGAAGATGAAGAACCCCTTGAGATCCGCATTCAAGAAAGCAAAGCAAATCCTGAGTGGGAGCTCATCTCGATGCTCCCACCAATCCGAGGATACTTCCCAAGGAAGAAGGGGAGGTTCTGCCCGATACACTTGGGAGAACGTCCAAACCGAAGAACACACTTAGGAGGAGGAAGAAGTGCCGACGGAGGTACCTCATATTGGGGCATTCATGGTGCCCCCGATGAGGACCTATGATCAACAAAGTGGACTCTGGTTTGACCAACTAGAGTACCAAAGATATCTCTCTCTTCGGGATCGATCTTTCGAGCACACAAGGATATTGAATTCGATTCTTCTCTCAAACGCAGGTATGACCACCGAATTCAACACTATCTTTTCTACCATTGGTTGGTCTAGCTTTTGGCAAGTAGATGAACTTGGAATTGAGTTGCTCACCATAGAGTTCTTGTGTTCTCTACAAAGCTCTAATGATGGAATATCTTTTCACATGTTTAATCAAAGCTTTAGTTAAACTTGGAGTCATCTAAATGTTGCTCTTGGCTTTGATGAATCATGCTTGCTTGATTTAGACCTTTCCATGCGTAGATTTAACAAAAGAAAATTTTGGATGTCTATCTCTGCTCTAAATGATTGCTCAAATCCCAAACCTGAGGAAATTCACAATCCAACCCTTCGCTTCATGCATCTTTGGATGAATATGACTTTGTTTCCTGGGAGTAATGCTCACATGTTAAGCACCACGAAATTAAAATTGTTTTATGCTATGGTTAACAAAATTCAAATCTCTCCTGTAAAATGCTTGGTAGAATTTTGGCAAAGTTCAATTGAGAGTAATGGACCTATTCAATTGACATCTTTAATAACTTGTCTTGCCGAATCTATGAACTTGCTAAATGGCACCTACCCTTTCGAATATATCTCTTCACCTAGAGCAGTAATTTCGGAAGAATATCTTATAACTGCTCAAATGTTAAAAAGAGATCCCAATGGTGAACTTAAAATGATTTATAGTGGCCATAAAATTGAGGTGCCTCTTCCAAATAGGCAACGTCAGTTGTATAGGACCCATAAGCTAACCCTTGATTTAGATCAAGGAATTGGGCAAAGAGGTTTTGCAGGTTTAGACAGGAGAGCTCATGAGGGGCTATACTTTGTTCATCTTGATCAAGGTGGTCCTTCCCGAGGAGCTGTTGGCGAGGAGGAAGACAATGCATCTTCCAATCCCATGCACACTTCTAGTGGCATGCCTCCTCGACCACCACGACCGCAAAGACCACGAGCATCCTTCTCGTTCACACGAGATAGGGAGCATCATGAACGGCGGCAACAATTTGATCAACTCACCAATGCTTTTGGCGAGCTGCGCGTTGAGCATGGTGAGATAGCACACATTATCCAGCAAACTACCAAACAAATCCAAGCATTATAAGAAGAACAACACCGGCAGTGAGACTCGTGGTGGCAACTACATCCATATCCGCCACCACCATGTTGAGCAAAGGATAAGCTTGGGGGAGGTTCCCTTCCCCCACTAAGGTAAGTATTTAATTTCAGCATTTATCTTTATGCATTTTCCTGCTTATCTTTTGTTGTTGCATCTAAAAAAATCTACATATGATAAAAATAAAAAGACTTCTCTCTACTCTCACATGTTCCTTGAATATTAATATCTCCTATGGAAATGATGAATAGTTGCTCTGCTAAATGTTTCTCTAGTACTTAGTTTACAACTTGATATTTCTCTAAGTATGGATTACTTGGCTTAAAAGAAACCATCATGAACCTAAAACTTTTGTGGGTTGCAAATGCTGTAACTAAGTCTAAGTTGTTATGAGACATGATATGACAAGATAAGAGCTGCTATAATATTGTTCTAAGCAAGAATAACTATCGGAGTTTTATTTATTAAAATGATAAAAACATTTTTTGTTCCTCAATGGTGAAAATTCCTACCAAAGCCATATATGCTCTTTCATGATATAAGCTTTCTACATAAGCTGCTTGCTTTGTGTTGAGTTTGGTCAAGTTTTGTGACCCTTGTTGAGAGATTTATCATGCTCCCAAGATCAAGATCACGTACACGCCACATATACATGCTGCTTCTACACTGGAAGTACGCAAAAACATGTCTTACATTTTCCACATAGATCATGCTCCATGTTCTAGTAAAAAAATCTCTCTCTAGTATGTTGCTAGTAAATGAGACATAGACTATGCAAAATTATGAAAAATATAGGGCCACATCAAAGTCCCAAATTTTAGAAATGATGAGCACATCAAAGCTCATGAAAAAAAGAGAAAAATGATGATGAACATTCTCAAAGCTCATAGAAAAATAAATAAAGATAGCTATGTCTCAAATTTATAAGTAACACACTTGCACATCTTGATCTAAGAGTATGGCATTTCTCTCCTTAGATCTGGAATTTGACTTTACAATATATGCAAGGTAAGTTTGCTACATCTTTTGATCCCTACCTATAGCTCCACATAAGCCTTTAGAGTAGGATGAAAAAAAGAAGGCAAACTTTGATATGTGCCTTGGTGAGGAATCATACACCTTATGAGTGACTCAAGAGTACCATTTGAGGAACACTAAGTCTTTCTTTTGCAAAACTTTACAAAAACCTCCGATATGAAACTTGTGAAAGAATGAGAAAACTAGTGCTCAAGTCAAGTTGTTCTATCTCTCAACTTCCCAAGACAAAGGATAAAGCTACAAGCCACATGAAGGACTAAGGTAATATGGGTGAGTCTTTATTGCTAATTTTTCCATTCAAAAGAGAAGTATGATTGTTGTAGATTTAGTACTCTTGAAATATGAAGCATAGTAGCAACTCCTGATCCATTGAGCTAAGTTTAATTGTTTGCTCGGGACGAGCAAAGGTTAAGCTTGGGGGATCTTATTGGCATCAAGAATGATATACTTTTATTTAACCAAAATGCTGCCAACAACCTTGTGATCGAGGATAAAACAAAACACATCATGAGCATGCTTTATCAAATAACAAGTTCCACATGTCCATGAAGTATGTGATGCAGGAATGAAGAAATGGAGCAAAGGAGAGCCAGTGGGACCCACATAGGGGGTCGGCCGACCACCCTATGGGCCCACCAGCTCTCCCCTCTTGGCCATGATCCAGGAGAAGCACCTTAGAGTGAATTCCAACCCTTGGATCACTCTGTGCTTTCTCTCAACGGCTCACAAGCAAAGCACATGGATCCATGGGCCCACACCAAGGAGATAAACGTGACAACCACCTCAGGACCAACATCCAAAACCAATGACAAGTGGGACTAGCACCTGGAAGGCTGAGGTGGGCCAGAGCCCCCAAAGGGGGGTCGGCCGACCATCCCCTAGGTCAGTTCACCTCCTGCCAACCGCCATATCCACTCACACATGTTGGAAATCAACACCATCCATCCAAAGGTGGTTCAAGGTCGGTTGGATCCAAGGGTGGAGGATTGAAGCCCCCTCAATCGCTGACGTGGTGATGGAGTAGCCCCTACTCCACCTCCCACTATAAATAGAGGCTCGTACCCCCCTCTCTACACATGGTGAAGAAGCCTACAAGCTCTATTCCTTAGATTGTCCTAGTAGTTAGTCTAGAGTGGGAGTTAGAGTTGAGTCGAGCTACGCTTGGGATTTCTGGAGTCGTCTTCTGGAAAGTCTGGTATAGCTCTTGTATCTTTCCTTCCTTGTAAGACTTTATCTTTATCAATATATTACTTTTCTCTCTACTTTACCTAGTATTTACTTTGAGCATTACTATACTAGATATAGTATTGTTATATGCTTTTGCTCTTTAATAGCCTTTACATCAATAGTCTGTGATCCTTATGGCCTTTCCCGTATGTGATCATTGCCTGTCATAGGTGTCGGTGTCTAAAATGGTGGGGTCTAGACAGCCAAGAAGTAAATTTCTAAGCATGTCGGAGATCGGATGGTTGCGCTCGGAGGACACAGGGTTTATACTGGTTTAGGCACGAACGCCCTACGTCCAGTTCGTTGCGGAGTCATGTTACCAAGCGCGGAGTGCTCGTAGAGGGGAGCTACAAGCAGGTGGAGAGAGGGAAGCTAGTTCCCAGGTCTCGTGCGTATAGGTTCTTGGTTCTGATGGGAGCTCGCGTGAATGCGAGTGTGTGTGTGTTTTCAGAGTGTCGAGAGAGAGATTGGGGGTCCATTCTCCCCATTTATACGTAGGGAGAGATGGAAGAGGGAGAGAGAACGTGGACCCGACTTGGGCCGTCGTCTTGAGAGCGCTTTTGGGCTTCTGTCGCATTCCTTCTTGGAGAAGATCGCGCCTGTATGCACACCATCAGGACCCTGTTCGTCCTTGATGAAGCTGTAGCCATGCGCCTTGCAACCAGGAACGTCACTATTCCTTGATTAGGGTATGGGCGGGAGTAGGCAGCGCAGGGCCATGCACCCCTGCGTTCCGTCGTACAGGGCTGAGGACGCCCTGATCCCTGCTCAAGTGTCCGCCGAAGGCATAGCGTGAGCATGTCGAGCGTCAATCGGTGGTTAGGCAGCACAGGAGCTCGTACTGTAGGGCGTATACAGGGTTAGGCATGGCGGCTCATGCCTTGAGACCCCGTCCCTAAGGACGAGCGGTACTATGGACCCTTTGATGATAGGCTTAGGCACCACGGGTCGGCCGTGGCGGTAGTGCCTTTGGGAGAGGGCGATGTTGTCGGACGACGTCACGTTAGCTCGGACGAGGCGGAAGAGCCTTCGAGGGTGAAAGCGTCACGGATGACGTCGCCCCGCTCGACCGGGGCGGAGAAGCCTCCGAGGGTAGGTGGCGTCACGAATGACGTCACCCTAGCTCAGACGAGGTGGAAGACCCTCCGAGGGGGGCGTTGTTTCCCGGGTTGGTCGGAGCGGGGAGCCCCCGGGAGTGATGACGTCATCCCGGCTCGGATGGGGCGGAAAGCTTCCGAGGGTGATTTTGTCTTCACGAAGTGCGGTGTTAGGGTACCCTATTCTCAGGTATCCGACAATAGGGTGCTTTGATTATAGATCGTAGTCAAAGTAATAGGTTGTGTGTAAGCGTGGTGCTTATACATCATCTTATCCTTGGTTATCGCTTGTTGCACGGATAGTTGTGGTAGCTAGCAAGAGACTGATAGCCTTGTCTAGTCTTTGTATTCCACCAAGTGTTTTTAGGAAAGTTCTTAAAAGGTATGGCCCCCGTAAGAAGAGGGCGCAGTCCGGTAGGAGTTTTGTCCTCCTACTGATCTATCCCCTCGCCTAGCATACTTGTATTGAGGAGGCAAACTATAGTGTTTGGGCTAGTTAATTGGCTAAGTATATTGAAGTAGAGTGAATTACACAGGAGTCCATTTACTCTCTCATTCTCCTCCCACCTAGCTATACTATCTAGTCCGTTCTAAGTATCATTTACCTTGGCTTATTCATTCATCAACCCTTCCTATCATATATATCGTTTAGCCCCCTATACTAGTTGGTACTAAGTTGAGGTGCTCTCTAGGATCACTTTCTAATTATCATTTCTAGCCCAGCTTTCCCTTGGGAAAATATAAATTATGATACCTTGGAATAATCCTAGGTGAAGTGCTACAATGGTATAATCTGTGCGCTTGCGGATTTATCCAATAGTCATAAGAAATACCAACGCAAACCAGCCTCAACAACACGTTAGATAAATAAGCGGCAAAGCAAATGTTGCGCTAGCCTACTTGGGGTTGCGAAGCCATCTATTCACAAGTTCTATCCTAATAGTTCTAAGATCACACAAATATTGCCACAAGAACTACAAGCTAAGGCAACTAACTCCACCTACTAGTTCGAGTTGCAAGTAAGAACGAATGAGTGCAAAAGAGAGTGAAGAGATTATACCATCGGGTTTGGACCAAGCGTACCATAGCAATGGTAATGGTGTTGGCCACACCGGATGTTACTCCTAGGTGAGATCTATCATGTGGAAGCTTGTTCTACTCCATCTAGATACTTGTGTTTGGTTCAGCATAACATAGGTGCACGGTTTGCGCTGAACGTACCATAGCAATGGTAATGGTGTTGGGCACAACAGATGTTACTCCTAGGTGAGATCTATCATGTGGAAGCTTGTTGCGCTCCCTCTAGAGACTTGTATTTGTTTCGACACAAGATAGGTGCACGGTTTGCGCCAAGCGTACCATACCAATGGTAATGGTGTTGGACACACAAGATGTTACTCCTAGGTGAGATCTATCATTTGGAAACTTGTTCTACTCCATCTAGGACTTGTGTTTGTTTCAGCACAAGATAGGTGTACGGTTTGCGTCGAGCGTACCATAGCAATGGTAATGGTGTTGGGCACACAAGATATTACTCCTAGGTGAGATCTATCACGTGGAAGCTTGTTTCACTCCATCAAGAGTCTTGAGTTTGTTGTAGCACAAGATAGGTGCACGGTTTGCGCCGAGCGTACCATAGCAATGGTAATGGTGTTGGCCACACCGGATGTTACTCCTAGGTGAGATCTATCATGTGGAAGCTTGTTTCACTCCATCAAGAGTCTTGAGTTTGTTGTAGCACAAGATAGGTGCACGGTTTGCACCGAGCGTATCATAGCAATGGTAATGGTGTTGGACACACCAGATGTTACTCCTAGGTGAGATCTATCATGTGAAAGCTTGTTTCACTCCATCAAGAGTCTTGAGTTTGTTATAGCACAAGATAGGTGCACGGTTTGCGCCGAGCGTACCATAGTAATGGTAATGGTGTTGGGCACACCAGATGTTACTTCTAGTTGAGATCTATCATGTGGAAGCTTGTTCCGCTCCATCTAGATACTTGTGTTTGGTTCAGCATAACATAGGTGCACGGTTTGCGCGAAACGTACCATAGCAATGGTAATGGTGTTGGGCACACCGGATGTCACTCCTATGTGAGATCTATCATGTGGAAGCTTGTTTCGCTCCATCTAGAGACTTGTATTTGTTTCGGCACAAGATAGGTGCACGGTTTGCGCCAAACGTACCATACCAATGGTAATGGTGTTGGGCACACAAGATGTTACTGCTAGATGAGATCTATCATGTAGAAACTTGTTTCACTCCACCAAGAGTCTTGAGTTTGTTGTAGCACAAGATAGGTGCACGGTTGGCGCCGAGAGTACCATAGCAATGGTAATGGTGTTGGGCACACCGGATGTTACTCCTAGTTGAGATCTATCATGGGGAAGCTTGTTCTGCTCCATCTAGATACTTGTGTTTGGTTCAGCATAACATAGGTGCACGGTTTGCGCTGACAGTACCATAGCAATGGTAATGGTGTTGGGCACACCGGATGTTACTCCTATGTGAGATCTATCATGTGGAAGCTTGTTTTGCTCCATCTAGACAATTGTATTTGTTTCAGCAGAAGATAGGCGCACGGTTTGCGCCAAGCGCACCATACAAATGGTAATGGTGTTGGGCACACAAGATGTTACTCCTAGGTGAGATCAATCATTTGGAAACTTGTTCTACTCCATCTAGGACTTGTATTTGTTTCTGCACAAGATAGGTGCACGGTTGGCGCCGAGCGTACCATAGTAATGGTAATGGTGTTGGGCACACCAGATATTACTCCTAGGTGAGATCTATCATGTGGAAACTTGTTTCACTCCATCAAGAGTCTTGAGTTTGTTGTAGCACAAGATAGGTGCACGGTTTGCGCCGAGCGTACCATAGCAATGGTAATGGTGTTGGCCACACCGGATGTTACTCCTAGGTGAGATCTATCATGTGGAAGCTTGTTCTGCTCCATCTAGATACTTGTGTTTGGTTCAGCATAACATAGGTGCACGGTTTGCGCTGAACGTACCATAGCAATGGTAATGGTGTTGGGCACAACAGATGTTACTCCTAGGTGAGATCTATCATGTGGAAGCTTGTTGCGCTCCCTCTAGAGACTTGTATTTGTTTCGACACAAGATAGGTGCACGGTTTGCGCCAAGCGTACCATACCAATGGTAATGGTGTTGGACACACAAGATGTTACTCCTAGGTGAGATCTATCATTTGGAAACTTGTTCTACTCCATCTAGGACTTGTGTTTGTTTCAGCACAAGATAGGTGTACGGTTTGCGTCGAGCGTACCATAGCAATGGTAATGGTGTTGGGCACACAAGATATTACTCCTAGGTGAGATCTATCACGTGGAAGCTTGTTTCACTCCATCAAGAGTCTTGAGTTTGTTGTAGCACAAGATAGGTGCACGGTTTGCGCCGAGCGTACCATAGCAATGGTAATGGTGTTGGCCACACCGGATGTTACTCCTAGGTGAGATCTATCATGTGGAAGCTTGTTTCACTCCATCAAGAGTCTTGAGTTTGTTGTAGCACAAGATAGGTGCACGGTTTGCGCCGAGCGTATCATAGCAATGGTAATGGTGTTGGACACACCAGATGTTACTCCTAGGTGAGATCTATCATGTGAAAGCTTGTTTCACTCCATCAAGAGTCTTGAGTTTGTTATAGCACAAGATAGGTGCACGGTTTGCGCCGAGCGTACCATAGTAATGGTAATGGTGTTGGGCACACCAGATGTTACTTCTAGTTGAGATCTATCATGTGGAAGCTTGTTCCGCTCCATCTAGATACTTGTGTTTGGTTCAGCATAACATAGGTGCACGGTTTGCGCGAAACGTACCATAGCAATGGTAATGGTGTTGGGCACACCGGATGTCACTCCTATGTGAGATCTATCATGTGGAAGCTTGTTTCGCTCCATCTAGAGACTTGTATTTGTTTCGGCACAAGATAGGTGCACGGTTTGCGCCAAACGTACCATACCAATGGTAATGGTGTTGGGCACACAAGATGTTACTGCTAGATGAGATCTATCATGTAGAAACTTGTTTCACTCCACCAAGAGTCTTGAGTTTGTTGTAGCACAAGATAGGTGCACGGTTGGCGCCGAGAGTACCATAGCAATGGTAATGGTGTTGGGCACACCGGATGTTACTCCTAGTTGAGATCTATCATGGGGAAGCTTGTTCTGCTCCATCTAGATACTTGTGTTTGGTTCAGCATAACATAGGTGCACGGTTTGCGCTGACAGTACCATAGCAATGGTAATGGTGTTGGGCACACCGGATGTTACTCCTATGTGAGATCTATCATGTGGAAGCTTGTTTTGCTCCATCTAGACAATTGTATTTGTTTCAGCAGAAGATAGGCGCACGGTTTGCGCCAAGCGCACCATACAAATGGTAATGGTGTTGGGCACACAAGATGTTACTCCTAGGTGAGATCAATCATTTGGAAACTTGTTCTACTCCATCTAGGACTTGTATTTGTTTCTGCACAAGATAGGTGCACGGTTGGCGCCGAGCGTACCATAGTAATGGTAATGGTGTTGGGCACACCAGATATTACTCCTAGGTGAGATCTATCATGTGGAAACTTGTTTCACTCCATCAAGAGTCTTGAGTTTGTTGTAGCACAAGATAGGTGCACGGTTTGCGCCGAGCGTACCATAGCAATGGTAATGGTGTTGGCCACACCGGATGTTACTCCTAGGTGAGATCCATCATGTGGAAGCTTATTCTGCTCCATCTAGATACTTGTGTGTGGTTCAGCATAACATAGGTGCACGGTTTGCGCTAACCGTACCATAGCAATGGTAATGGTGTTGGGCACACCGGATGTTACTCCTATGTCAGATCTATCATGTGGAAGCTTGTGTCGCTCCATCTAGAGACTTGTATTTGTTTCGGCACAAGATAGGTGCACGGTTTGCGCCAAGCGTACCATACCAATGGTAATGGTGTTGGACACACAAGATGTTACTCTTAGGTGAGATCTATCATTTGGAAACTTGTTCTACTCCATCTAGGACTTGTGTTTGTTTCAGCACAAGATAGGTGTACGGTTTGCGTCGAGTGTACCATAGCAATGGTAATGGTGTTGGGCACACAAGATATTACTCCTAGGTGAGATCTATCACGTGGAAGCTTGTTTCACTCCATCAAGAGTCTTGAGTTTGTTGTAGCACAAGATAGGTGCACGGTTTGTGCCGAGCGTACCATAGCAATGGTAATGGTGTTGGCCACACCGGATGTTACTCCTAGGTGAGATCTATCACGTGGAAGCTTGTTTCACTCCATCAAGAGTCTTGAGTTTGTTGTAGCACAAGATAGGTGCACGGTTTGCGCCGAGCGTACCATAGCAATGGTAATGGTGTGGGCCACACCGGATGTTACTCCTAGGCAAGATCTATCATGTGGAAGCTTGTTTCACTCCATCAAGAGTCTTGAGTTTGTTGTAGCACAAGATAGGTGCACGGTTTGTACCGAGCGTATCATAGCAATGGTAATGGTGTTGGGCATACCAGATGTTACTCCTAGGTGAGATCTATCATGTGAAAGCTTGTTTCACTCCATCAAGAGTCTTGAGTTTGTTGTAGCACAAGATAGGTGCACGGTTTGCGCCGAGCGTACCATAGCAATGGTAATGGTGTTGGGCACACCAGATGTTACTTCTAGGTGAGATCTATCATGTGGAAGCTTGTTCCACTCCATCTAGATACTTGTATTTGTTTCGGCACAAGATAGGTGCACGGTTTGCACCAAACGTACCATACCAATGGTAATGGTGTTGGGCACACAAGATGTTACTGCTAGATGAGATGTATCATGTGGAAACTTGTTTTACTCCATCAAGAGTCTTGAGTTTGTTGTAGCACAAGATAGGTGCACGGTTTGCGCCGAGCGTACCATAGCAATGGTAATGGTGTTGGCCACACCGGATGTTACTCCTAGGTGAGATCCATCATGTGGAAGCTTATTCTACTCCATCTAGATACTTGTGTGTGGTTCAGCATAACATAGGTGAACGGTTTGCGCTAACCGTACCATAGCAATGGTAATGTTGTTAGGCACACCGGATGTTACTCCTATGTGAGATCTATCATGTGGAAGCTTGTGTCGCTCCATCTAGAGACTTGTATTTGTTTCGGCACAAGATAGGTGCACGGTTTGCGCCAAGCGTACCATAGCAATGGTAATGGTGTTGGGCACACAAGATGTTACTACTAGGTGAAATCTATCATTTGGAAACTTGTTCTACTCCATCTAGAGACTTGTATTTGTTTCGGTACAAGATAGGTGCACGGTTTGCGCCAAGAGTACCATACCAATGGTAATGGGTTGTGGGCTCACCGGATGTTACTCCAAGGTGAGATCTATCATGTGGAAGCTTGTTTCACTCCATCAAGAGTCTTGAGTTTGTTGTAGCACAAGATAGGTGCACGGTTTGCGCCAAGCGCACCATACAAATGGTAATGGTGTTGGGCACACAAGATGTTACTCCTAGGTGAGATCAATCATTTGGAAACTTGTTCTACTCCATCTAGGACTTGTATTTGTTTCTGCACAAGATAGGTGCACGGTTTGCGCCAAGCGTACCATACCAATGGTAATGGTGTTGGGCACACAAGATGTTACTGGTAGGTGAGATCTATCATTTGGAAACTTGTTCTACTCCATCTAGGACTTGTGTTTGTTTCAGCACAAGATAGGTGTACGGTTTGCGTCGAGCGTACCATAGCAATGGTAATGGTGTTGGGCACACAAGATATTACTCCTAGGTGAGATGTATCACGTGGAAGCTTGTTTCACTCCATCAAGACTCTTGAGTTTGTTGTAGCACAAGATAGGTGCACGGTTTGTGCCGAGCGTACCATAGCAATGGTAATGGTGTTGGCCACACCGGATTTTACTCCTAGGTGAGATCTATCATGTGGAAGCTTGTTCCACTCCATCAAGAGTCTTGAGTTTGTTGTAGCACAAGATAGGTGCACGGTTTGCATCGAGCGTATCATAGCAATGGTAATGGTGTTGGGCATACCAGATGTTACTCCTAGGTGAGATCTTTCATGTGGAAGCCTGTTTCGCTCGATCTAGAGACTTGTATTTGTTTCGGCACAAGATAGGTGCACGGTTTGCGCCAAGCGCACCATACAAATGGTAATGGTGTTGGGCACACAAGATGTTACTCCTAGGTGAGAGCAATCATTTGGAAACTTGTTCTACTCCATCTAGGACTTGTATTTGTTTCTGCACAAGATAGGTGCACGGTTGGCGCCGAGCGTACCATAGTAATGGTAATGGTGTTGGGCACACCAGATATTACTCCTAGGTGAGATCTATCATGTGGAAATTTGTTTCACTCCACAAGAGTCTTGAGTTTGTTGTGGTACAAGATAGGTGCACGGTTTGGCGCCGAGCGTACCATAGCAATGGTAATGGTCTTGGACACACCAAATGTTACTCTTAGGTGAGATCTATCATGTGGAAGCTTGTTCCGCTTCATCTAGATACTTGTATTTGGTTCAACATAACAGAGGTGCACGGTTTGGGCTGAACGTACCATAGCAATGGTAATGGTGTTGGGCACACCGGATGTTACTCCTAGGTGAGATCTATCATTTGGAAACTTGTTCTACTCCATCTAGGACTTGTGTTTGTTTCAGCACAAGATAGGTGCACGGTTTGCGCCGAGCGTACCATAGCAATGGTAATGGTGTTGGGCACACTAGATATTACTCCTAGGTGAGATCTATCATGTGGAAACTTGTTTTACTCCATCAAGAGTCTTGAGTTTGTTGTAGCACAAGATAGATGCATGGTTTGCGCCGAGCGTACCATAGCAATGGTAATGGTGTTGGGCACACCAGATGTTACTCCTAGGTGAGATCTATCATGTGGAAGCTTGTTCCGCTCCATCTAGATACTTGTGTTTGGTTCAGCATAACATAGGTGCACGGTTTGCGCTGAACGTACCATAGCAATGATAATGGTGTTGGGCACACCGGATGTTACTCCTAGGTGAGATCTATCATCTGGAAGCTTGTTTTACTCCATCTAGAGACTTGTATTTGTTTCGACACAAGATATTTGCTTGGTTTGCGCCAAGCGTACCATACCAATGGTAATGGTGTTGGGCACACAAGATGTTACTGCTAGGTGAGATCTATCATTTGGAAACTTGTTCTACTCCATCTAGAGACTTGTATTTGTTTCGGCACAAGATAGGTGCACGGTTTGCGCCAAGCGTACCATACCAATGTAATGGTGTTGAGCACACCAGATGTTACTCCCAGGTGAGACCTATCATTTGGAAACTTGTTCTACTCCATCGAGGACTTGTGTTTGTTTCAGCATAAGATAGGTGTACGGTTTGCGCTGAGCATACCATAGCAATGGTAATGGTGTTGGGCACACCAGATATTACTCCTAGGAGAGATCTATCATGTGGAAACTTGTTTCACTGCATCAAGAGTATTGAATTTGTTGTAGCACAAGATAGATGCACAGTTTGCGCCAAGCGTACCATAGCAATGGTAATGGTGTTGGGCACACTAGATCTTACTTCTTGGTGAGATCTACCATGTGGAAGCTTGTTCCACTCCATCTAGATACTTTTTTTTGTTTCAGCACAACATAGGTGCACGGTTTGCGCTGAGCGTACCATAGCAATTGTAATGTTGTTGGGCACACCGGATGTTACTCCTAGGTGAGATCTATCATGTGGAAACTTGTTTCACTCCATCAAGAGTCTTAAGTTTGTTGTAGCACAAGATATGAGCACGGTTTGCGCCGAGCGTACCATAGCAATGGTAATGGTGTTGGCCACACCGGATGTTACTCCTAGGTGAGATCTATCATGTGGAAGCTTGTTCTGCTCCATCTAGATACTTGTGTTTGGTTCAGCATAACATAGGTGCACGGTTTGCGCTGACCGTACCATAGCAATGGTAATGGTGTTGGGCACACCGCATGTTACTCCTAGGTGAGATCTATAATGTGGAAGCTTGTTTCACTCCATCTAGAGACTTGTATTTGTTTCGTCACAAGATAGGTGTATGGTTTGCGCCAAGCGCACCATACCAATGGTAATGGTGTTGGGCACACATGATGTTACTCCTAGGTGATATCTATCATTTGGAAACTTGTTCTACTCCATCTAGGACTTGTGTTTGTTTCAGCATAAGATAGGTGTACGGTTTGCGCCGAGCGTTCCATAGCAATGGTAATGGTGTTGGGCACACTAGATATTACTCCTAGGTGAGATCTATCATGTGGAAACTTGTTTTACTCCATCAAGAGTCTTGAGTTTGTTGTAGCACAAGATAGATGCACGGTTTGCGCCGAGCGTACCATAGCAATGGTAAAGGTGTTGGGCTCACCGGATGTTACTCCTAGGTGAGATCTATCATGTGGAAGCTTGTTTCACTCCATCAAGAATCTTGAGTTTGTTGTAGCACAAGATAGGTGCACGGTTTGCGCCGAGCGTACCATACCAATGGTAATGATGTTGGGACACAAGATGTTACTCCTAGGTGAGATCTATCATTTGGAAACTTGTTCTACTCAATCTAGGACTTGTGTTTGTTTCAGCATAAGATAGGTGTACGGTTTGCGCTGAGCATACCATAGCAATGGTAATGGTGTTGGGCACACCAGATCTTATCCTAGGTGAGATCTATCATGTGGAAACTTGTTTCAGTCCATCAAGTGTCTTGAGTTTGTTGTAGCACAAGTTAGATGCACGGTTTGGGCTGAGCGTACCATAGCAATGGTAATGGTGTTGGGCTCACCGGATGCTATTCCTAGCTGAGATTTATCATGTGGAAGCTTGTTTCACTCCATCAAGAGTCTTGAGTTTGTTGTAGCACAAGATAGGTGCACGGTTTGCGCGAGCGTACCATAACAATGGTAATGGTGTTGGGCACACCAGATGTTACTCCTAGGTGAGATCTATCATGTGGAAGCTTTTTCCCGCTCCATCTAGATACTTGTGTTTCGTTCAGCATAACATAGGTGCACGGTTTGCGCTAACCGTACCATAGCAATGGTAATGGTGCTGGGCACACCGGATGTTACTCCTATGTGAGATCTATCATGTGGAAGCTTGTGTTGCTCCATCTAGAGACTTGTATTTGTTTTGGCACAAGATAGGTGCACGGTTTGTGCCAAGCCTACCATACCAATGGTAATGGTGTTGGGCACACAAGATGTTACTGCTAGGTGAGATCTATCATTTGGAAACTTGTTTCTATCCATCTAGCACTTGTGTATGTTTCAGCACAAGATAGGTGCATGGTTTTGCGCCGAGCGTACCATAGCAATGGTAATGGTGTTGGGCACATCAGATATTACTCCTAGGTGAGATCTATCATGTGGAAACTTGTTTTACTCCATCAAGAGTCTTGAGTTTGTTGTAGCACAAGATAGATGCATGGTTTGCGCCGAGCGTACCATAGACATGGTAATGGTGTTGGGCACATCGGATGTTACTCCTATGTGAGATCTATCATGTGGAAGCTTGTTTCTATCCATCTAGAGACTTGTATTTGTTTCGGCACAGATAGGTGCACGGTTTGCGCCAAGCGCACCATACAAATGGTAATGGTGTTGGGCACACAAGATGTTACTCCTAGGTGAGATCAATCATTTGGAAACTTGTTCTAGTCCATCTAGACTTGTATTTGTTTCTGCACAAGATACGTGCACGGTTGGTGCCGAGCGTACCATAGTAATGGTAATGGTGTTGGGCACACCAGATATTACTCCTAGGTGAGATCTATCATGTGGAAACTTGTTTCACTCCATCAAGAGTCTTGAGTTTGTTGTAGCACAAGATAGGTGCACGGTTTGCACCGAGCGTACCATAGCAATGGTAATGGTGTTGGCCACACCGGATGTTACTCCTAGGTGAGATCTATCATGTGGAAGCTTGTTCTGCTCCATCTAGATACTTGTGCTTGGTTCAGCATAACATAGGTGCACGGTTTGCGTTGACCGTACCATAGCAATGGTAATGGTGTTGGGCACACCGCATGTTACTCCTAGGTGAGATCTATAATGTGGAAGCTTGTTTCACTCCATCTAGAGACTTGTATTTGTTTTGTCACAAGATAGGTGTATGGTTTGCGCCAAGCGCACGATACCAATGGTAATGGTGTTGGGCACACATGATGTTACTCCTAGGTGATATCTATCATTTGGAAACCTGTTCTACTCCATCTAGGACTTGTGTTTGTTTCAGCACAAGATAGGTGTACGGTTTGCGGTCCAGGAAGCAGATTATCCATAAACAAACTTGTTTAATGGGTGTAGTTGGGTCACAACCAGATATTACTACTCTAGGTGAGATCTATCATGTGGAAACTTGTTTCACTCCATCAAGAGTCTTGAGTTTGTTGTAGCACAAGATAGGTGCACGGTTTGCGCCGAGCGTACCATACCAATGGTAATGATGTTGGGACACAAGATGTTACTCCTAGGTGAGATCTATCATTTGGAAACTTGTTCTACTCATCTAGGACTTGTGTTTGTTTCAGCATAAGATAGGTGTCGGTTTGCGCCGAGCATACCATAGCAATGGTAATGGTGTTGGGCACACCAGATCTTACTCTAGGTGAGATCTATCATGTGGAAACTTGTTTCAGTCCATCAAGTGTCTTGAGTTTGTTGTAGCACAAGTTAGATGCACGGTTTGGGCTGAGCGTACCATAGCAATGATAATGGTGTTGGGCTCACCGGATGCTACTCCTAGCTGAGATCTATCATGTGGAAGCATGTTTCACTCTATCAAGAGTCTTGAGTTTGTTGTAGCACAAGATAGGTGCACGGTTTGCGCCGAGCGTACCCTAACAATGGTAATGGTGTTGGGCACACCAGATGTTACTCCTAGGTGAGATCTATCATGTGGAAGCCTCTTCCGCTCCATCTAGATACTTGTGTTTCGTTCAGCATAACATAGGTGCACGGTTTGCGCTGACCGTACCATAGCAATGGTAATGGTGCTAGGCACACGGATGTTACTCCTATGTGAGATCTATCATGTGGAAGCTTGTGTTGCTCCATCTAGAGACTTGTATTTGTTTTGGCACAAGATAGGTGCACGGTTTGTGCCAAGCTACCATACCAATGGTAATGGTGTTGGGCACACAAGATGTTACTGCTAGGTGAGATCTATCATTTGGAAACTTGTTTACTCCATCTAGGACTTGTGTATGTTTCAGCACAAGATAGGTGCACGGTTTGCGCCGAGCGTACCATAGCAATGGTAATGGTGTTGGGCACACCAGATATTACTCCTAGGTGAGATCTATCATGTGGAAACTTGTTTTACTCCATCAAGAGTCTTGAGTTTGTTGTAGCACAAGATAGATGCATGGTTTGCGCGGGCGTACCATAGCAATCGTAATGGTGTTGGGCTCACCGGATGTTACTCCAAGGTGAGATCTATCATGTGGAAACTTGTTTCACTCCATCAAGAGTCTTGAGTTTGTTGTAGCATAACATAGGTGCACGGTTTGCGCCGAGCGTACCATAGCAATGGTAATGGTGTTGGCCACACCGGATGTTACTCTAGGCGAGATCCATCATGTGGAAGCTTATTCTGCTCCATCTAGATACTTGTGTGTGGTTCAGCATAACATAGGTGCACGGTTTGCGCTAACCGTACCATAGGAATGGTAATGTTGTTGGGCACAACCGGATGTTACTCCTATGTGAGATCTATCATGTGGAAGCTTGTGTCGCTCCATCTAGAGACTTGTATTTGTTTCGGCACAAGATAGGTGCACGGTTTGCGCCAAGCGTACCATAGCAATGGTATTGGTGTTGGCCACACCGGATGTTACTCCTATGTGAGATCTATCATGTGGAAGCCTGTTTCGCTCGATCTAGAGACTTGTATTTGTTTCGGCACAAGATAGGTGCACGGTTTGGCCAAGCGTACCATACCAATGGTAATGGTGTTGGGCTCACCGGATGTTACTCCAAGGTGAGATCTATCATGTGGAAGCTTGTTTCACTCCATCAAGAGTCTTGAGTTTGTTGTAGCACAAGATAGGTGCACGGTTTGCGCCGAGCGTACCATAGCAATGGTAATGGTGTTGGGCACACCGGATGTTACTCCTAGGTGAGATCTATCATGTGGAAGCTTGTTTTGCTCCATCTAGACAATTGTATTTGTTTCGGCAAGAAGATAGGTGCACGGTTTGCGCTGACCGTACCATAGACATGGTAATGGTGTTGGGCACATCGGATGTTTACTCCTATGTGAGATCTATCATGTGGAAGCTTGTTTTCGCTCCATCTAGAGACTTGTATTTGTTTTGGCACAAGATAGGTGCACGGTTTGCGCCAAGCGTACCATACCAATGGTAATGGTGTTGGGCACACACAAGATGTTACTGCTAGGTGAGATCTATCATTTGGAAACTTGTTCTACTCCATCTAGGACTTGTGTTTGTTTCAGCACAAGATAGGTGTACGGTTTGCGTCGAGCGTACCATAGCAATGGTAATGGTGTTGGGCACACAAGATATTACTCCTAGGTGAGATCTATCACGTGGAAGCTTGTTTCACTCCATCAAGACTCTTGAGTTTGTTTGTAGCACAAGATAGGTGCACGGTTTGTGCCGAGCGTACCATAGCAATGGTAATGGTGTTGGCCACACCGGATTTTACTCCTAGGTGAGATCTATCATGTGGAAGCTTGTTCCACTCCATCAAGAGTCTTGAGTTTGTTGTAGCACAAGATAGGTGCACGGTTTGCATCGAGCGTATCATAGCAATGGTAATGGTGTTGGGCATACCAGATGTTACTCCTAGGTGAGATCTTTCATGTGAAGCCTGTTTCGCTCGATCTAGAGACTTGTATTTGTTTCGGCACAAGATAGGTGCACGGTTTGCGCCAAGCGCACCATACAAATGGTAATGGTGTTGGGCACACAAGATGTTACTCCTAGGTGAGAGCAATCATTTGGAAACTTGTTCTACTCCATCTAGGACATGTATTTGTTTTCTGCACAAGATAGGTGCACGGTTGGCGCCGAGCGTACCATAGTAATGGTAATGGTGTTGGGCACACTAGATATTACTCCTAGGTGAGATCTATCATGTGGAAACTTGTTTCACTCCATCAAGAGTCTTGAGTTTGTTGTAGCACAACATAGGTGCACGGTTTGCGCCGAGCGTACCATAGCAATGGTAATGGTGTTGGCCACACGGATGTTACTCCTAGGTGAGATCTATCATGTGGAAGCTTGTTCTGCTCCATCTAGATACTTGTGTTTGGTCAGCATAACATAGGTGCACGGTTTGCGCTGATCGTACCATAGCAATGGTAATGGTGTTGGGCACACCGGATGTTACTCCTATGTGAGATCTATCATGTGGAAGCTTGTTTGCCTCATCTAGATACTTGTGTTTGGTTTAGCATAACATAGGTGCAAGGTTTGCGCTGAACGTACCATAGCAATGATAATGGTGTTGGGCACACCGGATGTTACTCCTAGGTGAGATCTATCATGTGGAAGCTTGTTTTACTCCATCTAGAGACTTGTATTTGTTTCGACACAAGAAATTTGCTTGGTTTGCGCCAAGCGTACCATACCAATGGTAATGGTGATGGGCACACAAGATGTTACTGCTAGGTGAGATCTATCATTTGGAAACTTGTTTACTCCATCTAGAGACTTGTATTTGTTTCGGCACAAGATAGGTGCACGGTTTAGGCCAAGCATACATACCAATGTAATGGTGTTGAGCACACCAGATGTTACTCCTAGGTGAGGAGGCAATCATTTGGAAACTTGTTCTACTCCATCTAGGACTTGTGTTTGTTTCTGCACAAGATAGGTGCACGGTTGGCGCCGAGCGTACCATAGTAATGGTAATGGTGTTGGGCACACCAGATATTACTCCTAGGTGAGATCTATCAAACTGGAAACTTGTTTCACTCCATCAAGAGTCTTGAGTTTGTTGTAGCACAAGATAGGTGCACGGTTTGCGCCGAGCGTACCATAGCAATGGTAATGGTGTTGGGGCCCCACCGGATGTTACTCCTAGGTGAGATCTATCATGTGGAAGCTTGTTCTGCTCCATCTAGAGACTTGTATTTGTTTCGTCACAACATAGGTGTATGGTTTGCGCTAAGACGCACCATACCAATGGTAATGGTGTTGGGCACACATGATGTTACTCCTAGGTGATATCTATCATTTTGGAAACTTGTTCTACTCCATCTAGGACTTGTGTTTGTTTCAGCACAAGATAGGTGTACGGTTTGCGCCGAGCGTTCCATAGCAATGGTAATGGTGTTGGGCACACCAGATATTACTCCTAGGTGAGATCTATCATGTGGAAACTTGTTTCACTCCATCAAGAGTCTTGAGTTTGTTGTAGCACAAGATAGATGCACGGTTTGCGCCGAGCGTACCATAGCAATGGTAATGGTGTTGGGCTCACCGGATGTTACTCCTAGGTGAGATCTATCATGTGGAAGCTTGTTTTGCTCCATCTAGACAATTGTATTTGTTTCGGCAGAAGATAGGTGCACGGTTTGCGCTGACCGTACCATAGCAATGGTAATGGTGTTGGGCACACCAGATGTTACTCCTAGGTGAGATCTATCATGTGGAAGCTTGTTCCGCTCCATCTAGATACTTGTGTTTGGTTCAACATAACATAGGTGCACGGTTTGCGCTGAACGTACCATAGCAATGGTAATGGTGTTGGGCACACCAGATATTACTCCTAGGAGAGACTAATCATGTGGAAAATTGTTTCACTCCATCAAGAGTATTGAGTTTGTTGTAGCATAAGATAGATGCACGGTTTGCGCCGAGCGTACCATAGCAATGGTAATGGTGTTGGCCACACCGGATGTTACTCCTAGGTGAGATCTATCATGTGGAAGCTTGTTCTGCTCCATCTAGATACTTGTGTTTGGTTCAACATAACATAGGTGCACGATTTGCGCTGATGTACCATAGCAATGGTAATGGTGTTGGGCACACGGTATGTTACTCCTATGTGAGATCTATCATGTGGAAGCTTGTTTGCCTCCATCTAGAGACTTGTATTTTTTCGGCAAAAGATAGGTGCATGGTTTGCGCCAAGCGTACCATACAAATGGTAATGGTGTTGGGCACACAAGATGTTACTGGTAGTGAGATCTATCATTTGGAAACTTGTTCGACTCCATCTAGGACTTGTGTTTGTTTCTGCACAAGATAGGTGCATGACTTGCGCCGAGCGTACCATAGCTATGGTTTAAAGGTGTTGGGCACACCAGATATTACTCCTAGGTGAGATCTATCATGTGGAAATTTGTTTCACTCCACAAGAGTCTTGAGTTTGTTGTGCACAAGATAGGTGCCCCGGTTTGCGCCGAGCGTAGCATAGCAATGGTAATGGTCTTGGGCACACCAAATGTTACTCCTAGGTGAGATCTATCATGTGGAAGCTTGTTCCGCTTCATCTAGATACTTGTATTTGGTTCGGCATAACAGAGGTGCATGGTTTGGGCTGAACGTACCATAGCAATGGTAATGGTGTTGGGCACACCGGATGATACTCCCTTTGGTGAGATCTATCATTTGGAAACTTGTTCTACTCCATCTAGGACTTGTGTTTGTTTCAGCACAAGATAGGTGCACGGTTTGCGCCGAGCGTACCATAACAATGGTAATGGTGTTGGGAACACCAGATATTACTCCTAGGTGAGATCTATCATCTGGAAACTTGTTTCACTCCATCAAGAGTCTTGAGTTTTTTTGTAGCACAAGATAGGTGCACGGTTTGCGCCGAGCGTACTATTGCAATGGTAATGGTGTTGGCCACATCGGGATGTTACTCCTAGGTGAGGTCTATCGTGTGGAAGCTTGTTCTGCTCCATCTAGATACTTGTGTTTGGTTCAACATAACATAGGTGCACGGTTTTGCGCTGATCGTACCATAGCAATGGTAATGGTGTTGGGCACACCGGATGTTACTCCTATGTGAGATCTATCATGGGTGGAAGCTTGTTTGCCTCCATCTAGAGACTTGTATTTTTTCGGCAAAAGATAGGTGCACGGTTTGCGCCAAGCGTACCATACAAATGGTAATGTGTTGTTGGCACACAAGATGTTACTGGTTAGGTGAGATCTATCATTTGGAAACTTGTTCGACTCCATCTAGGACTTGTGTTTGTTTCTGCACAAGATAGGTGCATGACTTGCGCCGAGCGTACCATAGCTATGGTAATGGTGTTGGGCACACCAGATATTACTCCTAGGTGAGATCTATCATGTGGAAATTTGATTCACTCCACAAGAGTCTTGAGTTTGTTGTGGCACAAGATAGGTGCACGGTTTGCGCCGAGCGTAGCATAGCAATGGTAATGGTCTTGGGCACACCAAATGTTACTCCTAGGTGAGATCTATCATGTGGAAGCTTGTTCCGCTTCATCTAGATACTTGTATTTGGTTCAGCATAACAGGAGGTGCATGGTTTGGCCTGAACGTACCATAGCAATGGTAATGGTGTTGGGCACACCGGATGTTACTCCTAGGTGAGATCTATCATTTGGAAACTTGTTCTACTCCATCTAGGACTTGTGTTTGTCTCAGCACAAGATAGGTGCACAGTTTGTGCCGAGCGTACCATAGCAATGGTAATGGTGTTGGGAACACCAGATATTACTCCTAGGTGAGATCTATCATGTGGAAACTTGTTTTACTCCATCAAGAGTCTTGAGTTTGTTGTAGCACAAGATAGATGCACGGTTTTGCGCCGAGCGTACCATAGCAATGGTAATGGTGTTGGGCTCACCGGATGTTACTCCTAGGTGAGATCTATCATGTGGAAGTTGTTTCACTCCATCAAGGGTCTTGAGTTTGTTGTAGCACAAGATAGGTGCTACGGTTTGCGCTGAGCGTACCATAGCAATGGTAATGGTGTTGGGCACACCAGATGTTACTCCTAGGTGAGATCTATCATGTGGAAGCTTGTTCCGCTCCATCTAGAGACTTGTATTTGTTTCGGCACAAGATAGGTTGCACGGTTTGCGCCAAGCGTACCATAGCAATGGTAATGGTGTTGGCCACACCGGATGTTACTCCTATGTGAGATCTATCATGTGGAAGCTTGTTTCGCTCGATCTAGAGACTTGTATTTGTTTCGGCACAAGATAGGTGCACGGTTTGCGCCAAGCGCACCATACAAATGGTAATGGGGTTAGGCACAAAAGATGTACTCCTAGGGTGAGAGCAATCATTTGGAAACTTGTTCGACTCCATCTAGACTTGTATTTGTTTCTGCACAAGATAGGTGCACGGTTGGCGCCGAGCGTACCATAGTAATGGTAATGGTGTTGGGCACACCAGATATTACTCCTAGGTGAGACCTATCATCTGGAAACTTGTTTCACTCCATCAAGAGTCTGATGGTTTGTTGTAGCACAAGATAGGTGCAACGGTTTGCGCCGAGCGTACCATAGCAATGGTAATGGTGTTGGCCACACCGGATGTTACTCCTAGGTGAGATCTATCATGTGGAAGCTTGTTCTGCTCCATCTAGATACTTGTGTTTGGTTCAGCATAACATAGGTGCACGGATTTGCGCTGATCGTACATAGCAATGGTAATGGTGTTGGGCACACCGGATGTTACTCCTATGTGAGATCTATCATGTGGAAGCTTGTTTTGCTCCATCTAGAGACTTGTATTTTTTCGGCAAAAGATAGGTAGACGGGTTTGCGCCAAGCGTACCATACAAATGGTAATGGTGTTGGGCACACAAGATGTTACTGCTAGGTGATATCTATCATTTGGAAACTTGTTCGACTCGATCTAGGAACTTGTGTTTGTTTCTGCACAAGATAGGTGCATGACTTGCGCCGAGCGTACCATAGCTATGGTAATGGTGTTGGGCACACCAGATATTACTCCTAGGTGAGATCTATCATGTGGAAATTTGTTTCACTCCACAAGAGTCTTGAGTTTGTTGTGGCACAAGATAGGTGCACGGTTTGCGCCGAGCGTAGCATAGCAATGGTAATGGTCTTGGGCACACCAAATGTTATCCTAGGTGAGATCTATCATGTGGAAGCTTGTTCCGCTTCATCTAGATACTTGTATTTGGTTCAGCATAACAGAGGTGCATGGTTTGGGCTGAACGTACCATAGCAATGGTAATGGGTTTGGGCAACACCGGATGTTACTCCTAGGTGAGATCTATCATTTGGAAACTTTTCTACTCCATCTAGGACTTGTGTTTGTTTCAGCACAAGATAGGTGCACGGTTTGCGCCGAGCGTACCATAGCAATGGTAATGGTGTTGGGCACACTAGATATTACTCCTAGGTGAGATCTATCATGTGGAAACTTGTTTCACTCCATCAAGAGTCTTGAGTTTGTTGTAGCACAACATAGGTTGCCCGGTTTGCGCCAAGCGTACCATAGCAATGGTAATGGTGTTGGGCACACCGGATGTTACTCCTATGTGAGATCTATTCATGTGGAAGCTTGTTTGCCTCCATCTAGAGACTTGTATTTTTTTGGCAAAAGATAGGTGCACGGTTTTGCGCAAGCGTACATACAAATGGTAATGGTGTTGGGCACACAAGATGTTACTGGTAGGTGAGATCTATCATTTGGAAACTTGTTCGACTCCATCTAGGACTTGTGTTTGTTTCTGCACAAGATAGGTGCATGACTTGGCCCGAGCGAAACCCATAGCTATGGTAATGGTGTTGGGCACACAGATATTATTTCCTAGGTGAGATCTATCATGTGGAAATTGTGTTTCACTCCACAAGAGTCTTGAGTTTGTTGTGGCACAAATAGGTGCACGGTTTTGGCGACGAGCGTTAGCAAGCAATGGTAATGGTTTGGCACACCAAATGTTACTCCTAGGTGAGATCTATCATGTGGAAGCTTGTTCCCGCTTCATCTTAGATACTTGTATTTGGTTCAGCATAACAGAGGTGCATGGTTTGGCCTGAACGTACCATAGCAATGGTAATGGTGTTTGGGCACACCGGATGTTACTCCTAGGTGAGATCTATCATTGGAAACTTGTTCTACTCCATCTAGGACTTGTGTTTGTCTCAGCACAAGATAGGTGCACAGTTTGTGCCGAGCGTACCATAGCAATGGTAAATGTGTTGGGAAACCACCAGATATTACTCCTAGGTGAGATCTATCATGTGGAAACTTGTTTTACTCCATCAAGAGTCTTGAGTTTGTTGTAGCACAAGATAGATGCACGGTTTGCGCCGAGCGTACCATAGCAATGGTAATGGTGTTGGGCTCACCGGATGTTACTCCTAGGTGAGATCTATCATGTGGAAGCTTGTTTCACTACATCAAGGGTCTTGAGTTTGTTTGTAGCACAAGATAGGTGCACGGTTTGCGCTGAGCGTACCATAGCAATGGTAATGGTGTTGGGCACACCAGATGTTACTCCTAGGTGAGATCTATCATGTGGAAGCTTGTTCCGCTCCATCTAGAGACTTGTATTTGTTTCGGCACAAGATAGGTGCACGGTTTGCGCCAAGCGTACCATAGCATGGTAATGGTGTTGGCCACACCGGATGTTACTCCTAGTGAGATCTATCATGTGGAAGCTTGTTTCGCTCGATCTAGAGACTTGTATTTGTTTTCGGCACAAGATAGGTGCCACGGTTTATGCTGCCAAGCGCACCATAACAAAGTTGGTTTAATGGGGGATGTAGGCACAAAAGATGTTTACTCCTAGGTGAGAGCAATCATTTGGAAACTTGTTCGGACTCCATCTAGGACTTGTATTTGTTTCTGCACAAGATAGGTGCACGGTTGGCGCCGAGCGTACCATAGCTAATGGTAATGGTGTTGGGCACACCAGATATTACTCTAGGTGAGACCTATCATCTGGAAAACTTGTTTCACTCCATCAGAGTCTTGAGTTTTGTTGTAGCACAGATAGGTGCACGGTTTGCGCGAGCGTACCATAGCAATGGTAATGGTGTTGGCCACACCGGATGTTACTCCTAGGTGAGATCTATCATGTGGAAGCTTGTTCATGCTCCATCTAGTACTTGTGTTTGTTTCAGCATAACATAGGTGCACGGTTTGCGCTGATCGTACCATAGCAATGGTAATGGTGTTGGGCACACCGGAGATGTTTACTCTATATGTGATGATCTATCATGTGGAAAGCTTGTTTTGCTCATCTAGAGACTTGTTATTTTTTCGGCAAAAGATAGGTAGACGGTTTGCGCCAAGCGTACCATACAAATGGTAATGGTGTTGGGCACACAAGATGTTACTGCTAGGTGATATCTATCATTTGGAAACTTGTTCGACTCGATCTAGGACTTGTGTTTGTTTCTGCACAAGATAGGTGCATGACTTGCGCTCGAGCGTACCATAGCTATGGTAATGGTGTTGGGCACACCGATATTACTCCTAGGTGAGATCTATCATGTGGAAATTTGTTTCACTCCACAAGAGTCTTGAGTTTGTTGTGCACAAGATAGTGTGCACGGTTTTGCGCCGAGCGTAGCATAGCAATGGTAATGGTCTTGGGCACAACCAAATGTTACTCCTAGGTGAGATCTATCATGTGGAAGCTTGTTCCGCTTCATCTAGATACTTGTATTTGGTTCAGCATAACAGAGGTGCATGGTTTGGGCTGAACGTACCATAGCAATGGTAATGGTGTTGGGCACACCGGATGTTACTCCTAGGTGAGATCTATCATTTGGAAACTTGTTCTACTCCATCTAGGTACTTGTGTTTGTTTCAGCACAAGATAGGTGCAGGGTTGCGCGAGCGTACCATAGCAATGGTAATGGTGTTGGGCACACTAGATATTACTCTAGGTGAGATCTATCATGTGGAAACTTGTTTTACTCCATCAAGAGTCTTGAGTTTTTGTAGCACAAGATAGATGCCACGGTTTGCGCCGAGGCGTACCATAGCAATGGTAATGGTGTTGGGCTCACCGGATGTTACTCTCTAGGTGAGATCTATCTTGTGGAAGCTTGTTTCACTCACATCAAGAGTCTTGAGTTTGTTTGTAGCACAAGATAGTGGCAACGGTTTGCGCTGAGCGTACCATAGCAATGGTATGGTGTGGGCACACGGATGTTACTCCTATGTGAGATCTATCATGTGGAAGCTTGTTTGCCTCCATCTAGAGACTTGTATTTTTTCGGCAAAAGATAGGTGCACGGTTTGCGCCAAGCGTACCATACAAATGGTTTAATGGTGTTGGGCACACAAGATGTTACTGTAGGTGAGATCTATCATTTGGAAAAACTTGTTCGACATCCATACTTGGACTTGTGTTTTGTTTCTGCACAAGATAGGTGCATGACTTGCGCCGAGCGTACCATAGCTATGGTAATGGTGTTGGGCACACCAGATATACTCCTAGGTGAGATCTATCATGTGGAAATTTGTTTCACTCCACAAGAGTCTTGAGTTTGTTGTGGCACATGATAGGTGACACGGTTTGCGCGAGCGTAGCATAGCAATGGTAATGGTCTTGGGCACACCAAATGTTACTCCTAGGTGAGATCTATCATGTGGAAGCTTGTTCCGCTTCATCTAGATACTTGTATTTGGTTCAGCATAACAGAGGTGCATGGTTTGGCCTGAACGTACCATAGCAATGGTAAATGGTGTTGGGCACACCGGATGTTACTCCTAGGTGAGATCTATCATTTGGAAACTTTGTTCTACTCCATCTAGGACTTGTGTTTGTCTCAGCACAAGATAGGTGCACAGTTTTGTGCCGAGCGTACCATAGCAATGGTAATGGTGTTGGGAACACCAGATATTACTCCTAGGTTGAGATCTATCATGTGGAAACTTGTTTTTACTCCATCAAGAGTCTTGAGTTGTTGTATGCACAAGATAGATGCACGGTTTGCGCCGTGGAGCGTACCATAGCAATGGTAATGGTGTTGGCTCACCGGATGTTACTCCTAGGTGAGATCTATCATGTGGAAGCTTGTTTCATCCATCAAGGGTCTTGAGTTTGTTGTAGCACAAGATGGTGCACGGTTTTTGCGCTGAGCGTACCATAGCAATGGTAATGGTGTTGGGCACACCAGATGTTACTCCTAGGTGAGTATCTATCATGTGGAAGCTTGTTCCGCTCCATCTAGAGACTTGTTATTTGTTTTCGGCACAAGATAGGTGCACGGTTTGCGCCAAGCGTACCATAGCAATGGTAATGGTGTTGGCCACACCGGATGTTACTCCTAGTGAGATCTATCATGTGGAAGCTTGTTTCGCTCGATCTAGAGACTTGTATTTGTTTCGGCACAAGATAGGTGCACGGTTTGCGCCAAGCGCACCATACAAATGGTAATGGGTTAGGCACAAAAGATGTTATCTAGGTGAGAGCAATCATTTGGAAACTTGTTCGACTCCATCTAGGACTTGTATTTGTTTCTGCACAAGATAGGTGCACGGTTTGCGCCGAGCGTACATAGAATGGTAATGGTGTTTGGGCACACCAGATATTACTCCTAGGTGAGACCTATCATCTGGAAACTTGTTTCACTCCATCAAGAGTCTTGAGTTTGTTGTAGCACAAGATAGGTGCACGGTTTGCGCCGAGCGTACCATAGCAATGGGTAATGGTGTTGGCCACACCGGATGTTACTCTAGGTGAGATCTATCATGTGGAAGCTTGTTTATGCTCCATCTAGATATTGTGTTTGGTTCAGCATAACATAGGTGCACGGTTTTTGCGCTGATCGTACCATAGCAATGGTAATGGTGTTGGGCACACCGGATTGTTACTCCTATGTGAGATCTATCATGTTGGAAGCTGTTTGCTCACATCTAGAGATTGTATTTTTTCGGCAAAGATAGGTAGACGGTTTGCGCCAAGCGTACCATACAAATGGTAATGGTGTTGGCACACAAGATGTTACTGCTAGGTGATATCTATCATTTGGAAACTTGTTCGAACTCGATCTAGGAATTTGTTTGTTTCTGCACAGATAGGTGCATGACTTGCGCCGAGCGTACCATAGCTATGGTAATGGTGTTGGGCACACCAGATATTACTCCTAGGTGGAGATCTATCATGTGGAAATTTGTTTCACTCCACAAGAGTCTTGAGTTTGTTGTGCACAAGATAGGTGCACGGTTTTGCGCCGAGCGTAGCATAGCAATGGTAAATGGTCTTGGGCACACCAAATGTTACTCCTAGGTGAGATCTATCATGTGGAAGCTTGTTCCGCTTCATCTAGATACTTGTATTTGGTTCAGCATAACAGAGGTGTATGGTTTGGGCTGAACGTACCATAGCAATGGTAATGGTGTTGGGCACACCGGATGTTACTCCTAGGTGAGATCTATCATTTGGAAACTTGTTCTACTCCATCTAGGACTTGTGTTTGTTTCAGCACAAGATAGGTGCACGGTTTGCGCCGAGCATACCATAGCAATGGTAATGGTGTTGTGCACACTAGATATTACTCCTAGGTGAGATCTATCATGTGAAAACTTGTTTTACTCCATCAAGAGTCTTGAGTTTGTTGTAGCACAAGATAGATGCACGGTTTGCGCCGAGCGTACCATAGCAATGGTAATGGTGTTGGGCTCACCGGATGTTACTCCAAGGTGAGATCTATCATGTGGAAGCTTGTTTCACTCCATCAAGAGTCTTGAGTTTGTTGTAGCACAAGATAGGTGCACGGTTTGCGCTGAGCGTACCATAGCAATGGTAATGGTGTTGGGCACACCAGATGTTACTCCTAGGTGAGATCTATCATGTGGAAGCTTGTTCCGCTCCATCTAGATACTTGTGTTTCGTTCAGCATAACATGGGTGCACGGTTTGCGCTGACCGTACCATAGCAATGGTAATGGTGCTGGGCACACGGATGTTACTCCTATGTGAGATCTATCATGTGGAAGCTTGTGTTGCTCCATCTAGAGACTTGTATTTGTTTTGGCACAAGATAGGTGCACGGTTTGTGCCAAGCTTACCACACCAATGGTAATGGTGTTGGGTACACAAGATGTTACTGCTAGCTGAGATCTATCATTTGGAAACTTGTTCTACTCCATCTAGGACTTGTGTATGTTTCAGCACAAGATAGGTGCACGGTTTGGGCCGAGCGTACCATAGCAATGGTAATGGTGTTGGGCACACGAGATATTACTCCTAGGTGAGATCTATCATGTGGAAACTTGTTTTACTCCATCAAGAGTCTAGAGTTTGTTGTAGCACAAGATAGATGCATGGTTTGCGCCGAGCGTACCATAGCAATCGTAATGGTGTTGGGATCATCGGATGTTACTCCAAGGTGAGATCTATCATGTGGAAGCTTGTTTCACTCCATCAAGAGTCTTGAGTTTGTTGTAGCACAAGATAGGTGCACGGTTTGCGCCGAGCGTACCATAGCAATGGTAATGGTGTTGGGCACACCGGATGTTACTCCTAGGTGAGATCTATCATGTGGAAGCTTGTTTTGCTCCATCTAGACAATTGTATTTGTTTCGGCAGAAGATAGGTGCACGGTTTGCGCTGACCGTATCATAGACATGGTAATGGTGTTGCCATGGAATTGTTCTCCTCTGAGATCTATCATGTGAAGTTGTGTTGCCATCTAGGACTTGTATTTGTTTTGGCACACAATAGGCAATGGTTTGTGCTAGCTACATACCAATGGTATATGGTGTTGGGCATCAAAAGTTGTTACTCAGTGAGATCTACATTGAATTGTTTATCCACTAGAGACTGTATGTTTCGGCACAAGATAGGTGCACTTAGCCAATGAATAGCGTTACTGTAAGGTGTTGACACCTAGTTCTCTGTGAGATCTATCATTTGGAAACTTGTTCTACTCCATCAGGACTTGTGTTTGTTTCAGCATATGAGTTGGCCGAGCGTACATGCATGGTATAGAATGGTATGGTGTCGCACACAGATATTACTCCTAGGAGATGATTATCATGTGGAAACTTGTTTTCATCATAAGTAGTATTGGTTGTTGTAGCACAATGATAGTTGCACAGTTGGCAAGGTTACCATAGCAATGGTAATGGTGTTGGGCCACTATCTCTTGTTATCCCACGCATGTGGAAGCTTGTTCCGCTCCATCTAGATACTTCTGTTTGTTTCAACACAACATAGGTGAACGATTTGTGCTGAGCGTACCATAGCAATTGTAATATTGTTGGGCACACCGGATGTTACTCCTAGGTGAGATCTATCATGTGGAAACTTGTTTCACTCCATCAAGAGTCTTAAGTTTGTTGTAGCACAAGATATGAGCACGGTTTGCGCCGAGCGTACCATAGCAATGGTAATGGTGTTGGCCACACCGGATGTTACTCCTAGGTGAGATCTATCATGTGGAAGCTTGTTCTGCTCCATCTAGATACTTGTGTTTGGTTCAGCATAACATAGGAGCACGGTTTGCGCTGACCGTACCATAGCAATGGTAATGGTGTTGGGCACACCGCATGTTACTCCTAGGTGAGATCTATAATGTGGAAGCTTGTTTCACTCCATCTAGAGACTTGTAGTTGTTTCGGCACAAGATAGGTGCACGGTTTGCGCCAAGCGTACCATACCAATGGTAATGGTGTTGGGCACACAAGCTGTTACTACTAGGTGAAATCTATCATTTGGAAACTTGTTCTACTCCATCTAGAGACTTGTATTTGTTTCGGCACAAGATAGGTGCACGGTTTGCGCCAAGCATACCATACCAATGTAATGGTGTTGAGCACACCAGATGTTACTCCTAGGTGAGATCTATCATTTGGAAACTTGTTCTACTCCATCTATGACTTGTGTTTGTTTCAGCATAAGATAGGTGTACGGTTTGCGCCGAGCGTACTATAGCAATGGTAATGGTGTTGGGCACACCAGATATTACTCCTAGGAGAGACTATCATGTGGAAACTTGTTTCACTCCATCAAGAGACTTGTATTTGTTTCGGCACAAGATAGGGCCACGGTTTGCGCCGAGCGTACCATAGCAATGGTAATGGTGTTGGGCACACCAGATATTACTCCTAGGTGAGATCTATCATGTGGAAACTTATTTTACTCCATCAAGAGTCTTGAGTTTGTTGTAGCACAAGATAGATGCATGGTTTGCGCCGAGCGTACCATAGCAATGGTAATGGTGTTGGGCTCACCGGATGTTACTCCTAGGTGAGATCTATCATGTGGAAGCTTGTTTCACTCCATCAAGAGTCTTGAGTTTGTTGTAGCACAAGATAGGTGCACGGTTTGCGCCGAGCGTACCATAGCAATGGTAATGGTGTTGGGCACACCGGATGTTACTCCTAGGTGAGATCTATCAGGTGGAAGCTTGTTTTGCTCCATCAAGACAATTTTATTTGTTTCGGCAGAAGATAGGTGCGCGGTTTGCGCTGCCAGTACCATAGACATGGTAATGGTGTTGGGCACATCGGATGTTACTCCTATGTGAGATCTATCATGTGGAAGCTTGTTTCGCTCCATCTAGAGACTTGTATTTGTTTCGGCACAAGATAGGTGCACGGTTTGCGCCAAGCGTACCATACCAATGGTAATGGTGTTGGGCACACAAGATGTTACTGCTAGGTGATCATTTGGAAACTTGTTCTACTCCATCTAGGACTTGTGTTTGTTTCAGCACAAGATAGGTGTACGGTTTGCGCCGAGCGTTCCATAGCAATGGTAATGGTGTTGGGCACACCAGATATTACTCCTAGGTGAGATCTATCATGTGGAAACTTGTTTCACTCCATCAAGAGTCTTGAGTTTGTTGTAGCACAAGATAGGTGCACGGTTTGCGCCGAGCGTACCATACCAATGGTAATGATGTTGGGACACAAGAGTTTACTCCTAGGTGAGATCTATCATTTGGAAACTTGTTCTACTCAATCTAGGACTTGTGTTTGTTTCAGCATAAGATAGGTGTACGGTTTGCGCCGAGCATACCCTAGCAATGGTAATGGTGTGGGGCACACCAGATCTTACTCCTAGGTGAGATCTATCATGTGGAAACTTGTTTCAGTCCATCAAGTGTCTTGAGTTTGTTGTAGCACAAGTTAGATGCACGGTTTGGGCTGAGCGTACCATAGCAATGGTAATGGTGTTGGGCTCACCGGATGTTACTCCTAGCTGAGATCTATCATGTGGAAGCTTGTTTCACTCCATCAAGAGTCTTGAGTTTGTTGTAGCACAAGATAGGTGCACGGTTTGCGCCGAGCGTACCATAACAATGGTAATGGTGTTGGGCACACCAGATGTTACTCCTAGGTGAGATCTATCATGTGGAAGCTTGTTCCGCTCCATCTAGATACTTGTGTTTGGTTCAGCATAACATAGGTGCACGGTTTGCGCTGACCGTACCATAGCAATGGTAATGGTGTTGGGCACACCGCATGTTACTCCTAGGTGAGATCTATAATGTGGAAGCTTGTTTCACTCCATCTAGAGACTTGTAGTTGTTTCGGCACAAGATAGGTGCACGGTTTGCGCCAAGCGTACCATACCAATGGTAATGGTGTTGGGCACACAAGCTGTTACTACTAGGTGAAATCTATCATTTGGAAACTTGTTCTACTCCATCTAGAGACTTGTATTTGTTTCGGCACAAGATAGGTGCACGGTTTGCGCCAAGCATACCATACCAATGTAATGGTGTTGAGCACACCAGATGTTACTCCTAGGTGAGATCTATCATTTGGAAACTTGTTCTACTCCATCTATGACTTGTGTTTGTTTCAGCATAAGATAGGTGTACGGTTTGCGCCGAGCGTACTATAGCAATGGTAATGGTGTTGGGCACACCAGATATTACTCCTAGGAGAGATCTATCATGTGGAAGCTTGTTCTGCTCCATCTAGATACTTGTGTTTGGTTCAGCATAACATAGGTGCACGGTTTGCGCTGACCGTACCATAGCAATGGTAATGGTGTTGGGCACACCGCATGTTACTCCTAGGTGAGATCTATAATGTGGAAGCTTGTTTCACTCCATCTAGAGACTTGTATTTGTTTCGGCACAAGATAGGTGCACGGTTTGCGCCAGGCGTACCATACCAATGGTAATGGTGTTGGGCACACAAGATGTTACTACTAGGTGAAATCTATCATTTGGAAACTTGTTCTACTCCATCTAGAGACTTGTATTTGTTTCGGCACAAGATAGGTGCACGGTTTGCGCCAAGCATACCATACCAATGTAATGGTGTTGAGCACACCAGATGTTACTCCTAGGTGAGATCTATCATTTGGAAACTTGGTCTACTCCATCTATGACTTGTGTTTGTTTCAGCATAAGATAGGTGTACGGTTTGCGCCGAGCGTACTATAGCAATGGTAATGGTGTTGGGCACACCAGATATTACTCCTGGGAGTGACTATCATGTGGAAACTTGTTTGACTCCATCAAGAGTCTTGAGTTTGTTGTAGCACAAGATAGATGCATGGTTTGTGCCGAGCGTACCATAGCAATGGTAATGGTGTTGGGCTCATCGGATGTTACTCCTAGGTGAGATCTATCATGTGGAAGCTTGTTTCACTCCATCTAGAGACTTGTATTTGTTTCGGCACAAGATAGGTGCACGGTTTGCTCCAAGCGTACCATACCAATGGTAATGGTGTTGGGCACACAAGATGTTACTGCTAGGTGAGATCTATCATTTGGAAACTTGTTCTACTCCATCTAGAGACTTGTATTTGTTTCGGCACAAGATAGGTGCACGGTTTGCGCCAAGCGTACCATACCAATGTAATGGTGTTGAGCACACCAGATGTTACTCCTAGGTGAGATCTGTCATTTGGAAACTTGTTCTACTCCATCAGGACTTGTGTTTGTTTCAGCATACGATAGGTGTACGGTTTGCGCCGAGCGTACCATAGCAATGGTAATGGTATTGGGCACACCAAATATTACTCCTAGGAGAGATCTATCATGAGGAAACTTGTTTCACTCCATCAAGAGTATTGAGTTTGTTGTAGCACAAGATAGATGCACAATTTGCGCCAAGCGTTCCATAGCAATGGTAATGGTGTTGGGCCCACTAGATCTTACTTCTTGGTGAGATCTACCATGTGGAAGCTTGTTCCGCTCCATCTAGATACTTCTGTTTGTTTCAGCACAACATAGGTGCACGGTTTGCGCTGAGCGTACCATAGCAATTGTAATGTTGTTGGGCACACCGGATGTTACTCCTAGGTGAGATCTATCATGTGGAAACTTGTTTCACTCCATCAAGAGTCTTAAGTTTGTTGTAGCACAAGATATGAGCACGGTTTGTGCCGAGCGTACCATAGCAATGGTAATGGTGTTGGCCACACCGGATGTTACTCCTAGGTGAGATCTATCATGTGGAAGCTTGTTCTGCTCCATCTAGATACTTGTGTTTGGTTCAGCATAACATAGGTGCACGGTTTGCGCTGACGGTACCATAGCAATGGTAATGGTGTTGGGCACACCGCATGTTACTCCTAGGTGAGATCTATAATGTGGAAGCTTGTTTCACTCCATCTAGAGACTTGTATTTGTTTCGGCACAAGATAGGTGCACGGTTTGCGCCAAGCGTACCATACCAATGGTAATGGTGTTGGGCACACAAGCTGTTACTACTAGGTGAAATCTATCATTTGGAAACTTGTTCTACTCCATCTAGAGACTTGTATTTGTTTCGGCACAAGATAGGTGCACGGTTTGCGCCAAGCATACCATACCAATGTAATGGTGTTGAGCACACCAGATGTTACTCCTAGGTGAGATCTATCATTTGGAAACTTGTTCTACTCCATCTATGACTTGTGTTTGTTTCAGCATAAGATAGGTGTACGGTTTGCGCCGAGCGTACCATAGCAGTGGTAATGGTGTTGGGCACACCAGATGTTACTCCTAGGAGAGATCTATCATGTGGAAACTTGTTTCACTCCATCAAGAGTATTGAGTTTGTTGTAGCATAAGATAGATGCACGGTTTGCGCCAAGCGTACCATAGCAATGGTATTGGTGTTGGGCACACCAGATGTTACTCCTAGGTGAGATCTATCATGTGGAAGCTTGTTCCGCTCCATCTAGATACTTGTGTTTGGTTCAACATAACATAGGTGCACGGTTTGCGCTGAACGTACCATAGCAATGGTAATGGTGTTGGGCACACCGGATGTTACTCCTAGGTGAGATCTATCATGTGGAAGCTTGTTTGGCTCCATCTAGAGACTTGTATTTGTTTCGACACAAGATAGGTGCTTGGTTTGCGCCAAGCGTACCATACCAATGGTAATGGTGTTGGCCACACAAGATGTTACTGCTAGGTGAGATCTATCATTTGGAAACTTGTTCTACTCAATCTAGAGACTTGTATTTGTTTCGGCACAAGATAGGTGCACGGTTTGCTCCAAGCGTACCATACCAATGTAATGGTGTTGAGCACACCAGATGTTACTCCTAGGTGAGATCTATCATTTGGAAACTTGTTCTACTCCATCTATGACTTCTGTTTGTTTCAGCATAAGATAGGTGTACGGTTTGCGCCGAGCGTACCATAGCAATGGTAATGGTGTTGAGCACACCAATATTACTCCTAGGAGAGATCTATCATGTGGAAACTTGTTTCACTCCATCAAGAGTATTGAGTTTGTTGTAGCACAAGATAGATGCACAGTTTGCGCCAAGCGTTCCATAGCAATGGTAATGGTGTTGGGCCCACTAGATCTTACTTCTTGGTGAGATCTACCATGTGGAAGCTTGTTCCGCTCCATCTAGATACTTCTGTTTGTTTCAACACAACATAGGTGAACGATTTGTGCTGAGCGTACCATAGCAATTGTAATATTGTTGGGCACACCAGATGTTACTCCTAGGTGAGATCTATCATGTGGAAACTTGTTTCACTCCATCAAGAGACTTAAGTTTGTTGTAGCACAAGATATGAGCACGGTTTGCGCCGAGCGTACCATAGCAATGGTAATGGTGTTGGCCACACCGGATGAAACTCCTAGGTGAGATCTATCATGTGGAAGCTTGTTCTGCTCCATCTAGATACTTGTGTTTGGTTCAGCATAACATAGGAGCACGGTTTGCGCTGACCGTACCATAGCAATGGTAATGGTGTTGGGCACACCGCATGTTACTCCTAGGTGAGATCTATAATGTGGAAGCTTGTTTCACTCCATCTAGAGACTTGTAGTTTGTTTCGGCACAAGATAGGTGCACGGTTTTGCGCCAAGCATACCATACCAATGGTAATGGTGTTGGGCACACAAGCTGTTACTACTAGGTGAAATCTATCATTTGGAAACTTGTTCTACTCCATCTAGAGACTTGTATTTGTTTCGGCACAAGATAGGTGCACGGTTTGCGCCAAGCATACCATACCAATGTAATGGTGTTGAGCACACCAGATGTTACTCCTAGGTGAGATCTATCATTTGGAAACTTGTTCTACTCCATCTATGACTTGTGTTTGTTTCAGCATAAGATAGGTGTACGGTTTGCGCCGAGCGTACTATAGCAATGGTAATGGTGTTGGGCACACCAGATATTACTCCTAGGTGAGATCTATCATGTGGAAGCTTGTTCTGCTCCATCTAGATACTTGTGTTTGGTTCAGCATAACATAGGTGCACGGTTTGCGCTGACCGTACCATAGCAATGGTAATGGTGTTGGGCACACCGCATGTTACTCCTAGGTGAGATCTATAATGTGGAAGCTTGTTTCACTCCATCTAGAGACTTGTATTTGTTTCGGCACAAGATAGGTGCACGGTTTGCGCCAGGCGTACCATACCAATGGTAATGGTGTTGGGCACACAAGATGTTACTACTAGGTGAAATCTATCATTTGGAAACTTGTTCTACTCCATCTAGAGACTTGTATTTGTTTCGGCACAAGATAGGTGCACGGTTTGCGCCAAGCATACCATACCAATGTAATGGTGTTGAGCACACCAGATGTTACTCCTAGGTGAGATCTATCATTTGGAAACTTGGTCTACTCCATCTATGACTTGTGTTTGTTTCAGCATAAGATAGGTGTACGGTTTGCGCCGAGCGTACTATAGCAATGGTAATGGTGTTGGGCACACCAGATATTACTCCTGGGAGTGATCTATCATGTGGAAACTTGTTTCACTCCATCAAGAGTATTGAGTTTGTTGTAGCACAAGATAGATGCACAGTTTGCGCCAAGCGTTCCATAGCAATGGTAATGGTGTTGGGCCCACTAGATCTTACTTCTTGGTGAGATCTACCATGTGGAAGCTTGTTCCGCTCCATCTAGATACTTCAGTTTGTTTCAACACAACATAGGTGAACGATTTGTGCTGAGCGTACCATAGCAATTGTAATTGTTGGGCACACCAGATGTTACTCCTAGGTGAGATCTATCATGTGGAAACTTGTTTCACTCCATCAAGAGTCTTAAGTTTGTTGTAGCACAAGATATGAGCACGGTTTGCGCCGAGCGTACCATAGCAATGGTAATGGTGTTGGCCACACCGATGAAACTCCTAGGTGAGATCTATCATGTGGAAGCTTGTTCTGCTCCATCTAGATACTTGTGTTTGGTTCAGCATAACATAGGAGCACGGTTTGCGCTGACCGTACCATAGCAATGGTAATGGTGTTGGGCACACCGCATGTTACTCCTAGGTGAGATCTATAATGTGGAAGCTTGTTTCACTCCATCTAGAGACTTGTAGTTGTTTCGGCACAAGATAGGTGCACGGTTTGCGCCAAGCGTACCATACCAATGGTAATGGTGTTGGGCACACAAGCTGTTACTACTAGGTGAAATCTATCATTTGGAAACTTGTTCTACTCCATCTAGAGACTTGTATTTGTTTCGGCACAAGATAGGTGCACGGTTTGCGCCAAGCATACCATACCAATGTAATGGTGTTGAGCACACCAGATGTTACTCCTAGGTGAGATCTATCATTTGGAAACTTGTTCTACTCCATCTATGACTTGTGTTTGTTTCAGCATAAGATAGGTGTACGGTTTGCGCCGAGCGTACTATAGCAATGGTAATGGTGTTGGGCACACCAGATATTACTCCTAGGAGAGACTATCATGTGGAAACTTGTTTCACTCCATCAAGAGACTTGTATTTGTTTCGGCACAAGATAGGGTCACGGTTTGCGCCGAGCGTACCATAGCAATGGTAATGGTGTTGGGCACACCAGATATTACTCCTAGGTGAGATCTATCATGTGGAAACTTGTTTGACTCCATCAAGAGTCTTGAGTTTGTTGTAGCACAAGATAGATGCATGGTTTGTGCCGAGCGTACCATAGCAATGGTAATGGTGTTGGGCTCATCGGATGTTACTCCTAGGTGAGATCTATCATGTGGAAGCTTGTTTCACTCCATCAAGAGTCTTGAGTTTGTTGTAGCACAAGATAGGTGCACGGTTTGCGCCGAGCGTACCATAGCAATGGTAATGGTGTTGGGCACACCGGATGTTACTCCTAGGTGAGATCTATCAGGTGGAAGCTTGTTTTGCTCCATCTAGACAATTGTATTTGTTTCGGCAGAAGATAGGTGCGCGGTTTGCGCTGCCAGTACCATAGACATGGTAATGGTGTTGGGCACATCGGATGTTACTCCTATGTGAGATCTATCATGTGGAAGCTTGTTTCGCTCCATCTAGAGACTTGTATTTGTTTCGGCACAAGATAGGTGCACGGTTTGCGCCAAGCGTACCATACCAATGGTAATGGTGTTGGGCACACAAGATGTTACTGCTAGGTGAGATCTATCATTTGGAAACTTGTTCTACTCCATCTAGAGACTTGTATTTGTTTCGGCACAAGATAGGTGCACGGTTTGCGCCAAGCGTACCATACCAATGTAATGGTGTTGAGCACACCAGATGTTACTCCTAGGTGAGATCTGTCATTTGGAAACTTGTTCTACTCCATCAGGACTTGTGTTTGTTTCAGCATACGATAGGTGTACGGTTTGCGCCGAGCGTACCATAGCAATGGTAATGGTATTGGGCACACCAAATATTACTCCTAGGAGAGATCTATCATGAGGAAACTTGTTTCACTCCATCAAGAGTATTGAGTTTGTTGTAGCACAAGATAGATGCACAATTTGCGCCAAGCGTTCCATAGCAATGGTAATGGTGTTGGGCCCACTAGATCTTACTTCTTGGTGAGATCTACCATGTGGAAGCTTGTTCCGCTCCATCTAGATACTTCTGTTTGTTTCAGCACAACATAGGTGCACGGTTTGCGCTGAGCGTACCATAGCAATTGTAATGTTGTTGGGCACACCGGATGTTACTCCTAGGTGAGATCTATCATGTGGAAACTTGTTTCACTCCATCAAGAGTCTTAAGTTTGTTGTAGCACAAGATATGAGCACGGTTTGTGCCGAGCGTACCATAGCAATGGTAATGGTGTTGGCCACACCGGATGTTACTCCTAGGTGAGATCTATCATGTGGAAGCTTGTTCTGCTCCATCTAGATACTTGTGTTTGGTTCAGCATAACATAGGTGCACGGTTTACGCTGACGGTACCATAGCAATGGTAATGGTGTTGGGCACACCGCATGTTACTCCTAGGTGAGATCTATAATGTGGAAGCTTGTTTCACTCCATCTAGAGACTTGTATTTGTTTCGGCACAAGATAGGTGCACGGTTTGCGCCAAGCGTACCATACCAATGGTAATGGTGTTGGGCACACAAGATGTTACTACTAGGTGAAATCTATCATTTGGAAACTTGTTCTACTCCATCTAGAGACTTGTATTTGTTTCGGTACAAGATAGGTGCACAGTTTGCGCCAAGCATACCATACCAATGTAATGGTGTTGAGCACACCAGATGTTACTCCTAGGTGAGATCTATCATTTGGAAACTTGTTCTACTCCATCTATGACTTGTGTTTGTTTCAGCATAAGATAGGTGTACGGTTTGCGCCGAGCGTACCATAGCAATGGTAATGGTGTTGGGCACACCAGATGTTACTCCTAGGAGAGATCTATCATGTGGAAACTTGTTTCACTCCATCAAGAGTATTGAGTTTGTTGTAGCATAAGATAGATGCACGGTTTGCGCCAAGCGTACCATAGCAATGGTAATGGTGTTGGGCACACCAGATGTTACTCCTAGGTGAGATCTATCATGTGGAAGCTTGTTCCGCTCCATCTAGATACTTGTGTTTGGTTCAACATAACATAGGTGCACGGTTTGCGCTGAACGTACCATAGCAATGGTAATGGTGTTGGGCACACCGGATGTTACTCCTAGGTGAGATCTATCATGTGGAAGCTTGTTTGGCTCCATCTAGAGACTTGTATTTGTTTCGACACAAGATAGGTGCTTGGTTTGCGCCAAGCGTACCATACCAATGGTAATGGTGTTGGGCACACAAGATGTTACTGCTAGGTGAGATCTATCATTTGGAAACTTGTTCTACTCAATCTAGAGACTTGTATTTGTTTCGGCACAAGATAGGTGCACGGTTTGCTCCAAGCGTACCATACCAATGTAATGGTGTTGAGCACACCAGATGTTACTCCTAGGTGAGATCTATCATTTGGAAACTTGTTCTACTCCATCTATGACTTCTGTTTGTTTCAGCATAAGATAGGTGTACGGTTTGCGACGAGCGTACCATAGCAATGGTAATGGTGTTGGGCACACCAGATATTACTCCTAGGAGAGATCTATCATGTGGAAACTTGTTTCACTCCATCAAGAGTATTGAGTTTGTTGTAGCACAAGATAGATGCACCGTTTGCGCCAAGCGTACCATAGCAATGGTAATGGTGTTGGGCCCACTAGATCTTACTTCTTGGTGAGATCTACCATGTGGAAGCTTGTTCCGCTCCATCTAGATACTTCTGTTTGTTTCAGCACAACATAGGTGCACGGTTTGTGCTGAGCGTACCATAGCAATTGTAATGTTGTTGGGCATACCGGATGTTACTCCTAGGTGAGATCTATCATGTGGAAACTTGTTTCACTCCATCAAGAGTCTTAAGTTTGTTGTAGCACAAGATATGAGCACGGTTTGCGCCGAGCGTACCATAGCAATGGTAATGGTGTTGGCCACACCGGATGTTACTCCTAGGTGAGATCTATCATGTGGAAGCTTGTTCTGCTCGATCTAGATACTTGTGTTTGGTTCAGCATAACATAGGTGCACGGTTTGCGCTGACCGTACCATAGCAATGGTAATGGTGTTGGGCACACCGCATGTTACTCCTAGGTGAGATCTATAATGTGGAAGCTTGTTTCACTCCATCTAGAGACTTGTATTTGTTTTCGTCACAAGATAGGTGTATGGTTTGCGCCAAGCGCACCATACAAATGGTAATGGTGTTGGGCACACATGATGTTACTCCTAGGTGATATCTATCATTTGGAAACTTGTTCTACTCCATCTAGGACTTGTGTTTGTTTCAGCACAAGATAGGTGTACGGTTTGCGCCGAGCGTTCCATAGCAATAGTAATGGTGTTGGGCACACCAGATATTACTCCTAGGTGAGATCTATCATGTGGAAACTTGTTTCACTCCATCAAGAGTCTTGAGTTTGTTGTAGCACAAGATAGGTGCACGGTTTGCGCCGAGCGTAACCATACCAATGGTAATGATGTTGGGCAACACGATGTTACTCCTAGGTGAGATCTATCATTTGGAAACTTGTTTCACTCATCTAGAGTCTTTGTTGTTTCAGCATAAGATAGTGTACGGTTTGCGCCGAGCAGTACCCTAGCAATGGTAATGGTGTGGGCACACCGGATTTACTCCTAGGTGAGATCTATCATGTGGAAGCTTGTTTCAGTCATCAAGATCTTGGTTTTTGTTCAGCATAACTTAGATGCATGGTTTGGGCTGAGCGTACCATAGCAATGGTAATGGTGTTGGGCACACCGCATGTTACTCCTAGCTGAGATCTATATGTGGAAGCTTGTTTCACTCCATCAAGAGTCTTGAGTTTGTTTCGTCACAAGATAGGTGTATGGTTTGCGCCAAGCGACCATAGCAATGGTAATGGTTTGGGCACACCAGATGTTACTCCTAGGTGAGATCTATCATTTGGAAACTTGTTCTACTCCATCTAGGACTTGTGTTTGTTTCAGCACAAGATAGGTGTACGGTTTGCGCCGAGCGTTCCATAGCAATGTAATGGTGTTGGGCACACCAGATATTACTCCTAGGTGAGATCTATCATGTGGAAACTTGTTTCACTCCATCAAGAGTCTTGAGTTTGTTGTAGCACAAGATAGGTGCACGGTTTGCGCCGAGCGTACCATACCAATGGTAATGATGTTGGGACACAAGAGTTTACTCCTAGGTGAGATCTATCATTTGGAAACTTGTTCTACTCAATCTAGGACTTGTGTATGTTTCAGCATAAGATAGGTGTACGGTTTGCGCCGAGCATACCCTAGCAATGGTAATGGTGTGGGCACACCAGATCTTACTCCTAGGTGAGATCTATCATGTGGAAACTTGTTTCAGTCCATCAAGTGTCTTGAGTTTGTTGTAGCACAAGTTAGATGCATGGTTTGGGCTGAGCGTACCATAGCAATGGTAATGGTGTTGGGCTCACCGGATGTTACTCCTAGCTGAGATCTATCATGTGGAAGCTTGTTTCACTCCATCAAGAGTCTTGAGTTTGTTTCGTCACAAGATAGGTGTATGGTTTGCGCCGAGCGTACCATAGCAATGGTAATGGTGTTGGGCACACCAGATGTTACTCCTAGGTGAGATCTATCATTGGAACTTGTTCCTACTCCATCTAGGACTTGTGTTTGTTTCAGCACAAGATAGGTGTACGGTTTGCGCCGAGCGTTCCATAGCAATGGTAATGGTGTTGGGCACACCAGATATTACTCCTAGGTGAGATCTATCATGTGGAAACTTGTTTCACTCCATCAAGATCTTGAGTTTGTTTGTACACAAGATAGGTGCACGGTTTGCGCCGAGCGTACCATACCAATGGTAATGATGTTGGGACACAAGAGTTTACTCCTAGGTGAGATCTATCATTTGGAAACTTGTTCTACTCAATCTAGGACTTGTGTTTGTTTCAGCATAAGATAGGTGTACGGTTTGCGCCGAGCATACCCTAGCAATGGTAATGGTGTGGGACACACCAGATCTTACTCCTAGGTGAGATCTATCATGTGGAAACTTGTTTCAGTCCATCAAGTGTCTTGAGTTTGTTGTAGCACAAGTTAGATGCACGGTTTGGGCTGAGCGTACCATAGCAATGGTAATGGTGTTGGGCTCACCGGATGTTACTCCTAGCTGAGATCTATCATGTGGAAGCTTGTTTCACTCCATCAAGAGTCTTGAGTTTGTTGTAGCACAAGATAGGTGCACGGTTTGCGCCGAGCGTACCATAACAATGGTAATGGTGTTGGGCACACCAGATGTTACTCCTAGGTGAGATCTATCATGTGGAAGCTTGTTCCGCTCCATCTAGATACTTGTGTTTGGTTCAGCATAAATAGGTGCACGGTTTGCGCTGACCGTACCATAGCAATGGTAATGGTGTTGGGCACACCGCATGTTACTCCTAGGTGAGATCTATAATGTGGAAGCTTGTTTCACTCCATCTAGAGACTTGTATTTGTTTCGTCACAAGATAGGTGATGGTTTGCGCCAAGCGCACCATACCAATGGTAATGGTGTTGCGCACACAAGATGTTACTGCTAGGTGAGATCTATCATTTGGAAATTTGTTCTACTCAATCTAGAACTTGTATTTTTTCGGCACAAGATAGGTGCACGGTTTGCGCCGAGCGTACCATAGCAACGGTAATGGTGTTGGGCACACCAGATATTACTCCTAGGTGAGATCTATCATGTGGAAGCTTGTTTTCACTCCATCAAGAGTCTTGAGTTTGTTGTAGCACAAGATAGGTGCACAGTTTGCGCCGAGCGTACCATAGCAATGGTAATGGTGTTGGCCACACCGGATGTTACTCCTAGGTGATATCTATCATGTGGAAGCTTGTTCTGCTCCATCTAGATACTTGTGTGTGGTTGATCATAACATAGGTGCACAGTTTGCGCTGACCGTACCATAGACATGGTAATGGTGTTGGGCACACCGGATGTTACTCTGGGTGAGATCTATCATGTGGAAGCTTGTTTCGCTCCCTCTAGATACTTGTGTTTGGTTCAGCATAACATAGGTGCACGGTTTGTGCTGACCGTACCATAGCAATGGTAATGGTGTTGGGCACACAAGATGTTACTCCTATGTGAGATCTATCATGTGGAAGCTTGGTTTGCTCCATCTAGAGACTTGTATTTGTTTCGGCACAAGATAGGTGCACGGTTTGCGCCGAGCGTACCATAGCAATGGTAATGGTGTTGGGCACACCAGATATTACTCCTAGGTGAGATCTATCATGTGGAAACTTGTTTCACTCCCTCAAGAGTCTTGAGTTTGTTGTAGCACAAGATAGATGCACGGTTTGCGCCGAGCGTACCATAGCAATGGTAATGGTGTTGGCCACATCGGATGTTACTCCTAGGTGAGATCTATCATGTGGAAGCTTGTTTTGCTCTATCAAGAGTCTTGAGTTTGTTGTAGCACAAGATAGGTGCATGGTTTGGAATCTTGTTTCGATCCGTATCGAGACTTGTGTTTGTTGTAGCACAAGATAGGTGCACGGTTTGCACCGAGCATACCGTCAATGGTAATAGTGTTGGGCACACCAGATCTTACTTCTTGGTGAGATCTATCATATGGAAGCTTGTTCTGCTCCATCTAGATACTGTGTTTGTTTCAGCACAACATAGGTGCACGGTTTACGCCGAGCGTACCATATCAATGGTAATGGTGTTGGGCCACCGGATGTTACTCCTAGGTGAGATGTATCATGTGGAAACTTGTTTCACTCCATCAAGAATCTTGAGTTTGTTGTAGCACAAGATAGGTGCACGGTTTGCGCTGAGCGTACCATAGCAATGGTAATGGTGTTGGCCCCACCGGATGCTACTCCTAGGTGAGATCTATCATGTGGAAGCTTGTTCTGCTCCATCTAGATACTTGTGTTTGGTTCAGCATAACATAGGTGCACGGTTTGCGCTGACCGTACCAACTACAAGTATTTTCGTATCAAACATGCCGACAGATTTTCGCACCACTTTTCGTGCCGGAACCAAAACCCCGAAAACCGCACTAAACATGAGTTTTCGGTCCAATGGGGATGATTGGGTGTGTCCGTCGCGAAAAAACGAACTGCAAGTATTTTCGTATCAAACATGGCCAGAATGGCCTTCCCCGACAGATTTTATTCTCATTTTCGTTCCAAAAGAAAAACCCCGAAACCGCGCTAAACATGAGTTTTTGGTCAAATGGGATGATTAGGTGTGTCCGTTGCGAAAATACCAACTGCAAGTATTTTGGTATCAAACGTGGCCAGAATGGCATTCCCCGACAGATTTTCTTCCCATTTTTCGTTTCGGAACAAAAACCCCGAAACCGCGCTAAACATGAGTTTTGGGTCAAATGGGGATGATTGGGGGTGTCCGTTGCGAAAAAACCAACTGCAAGTATTTTCATATCAAACGTGGCCAGAATGCCTTCCCTAGCCGATTTTTGCACCATTTTTCGTTCCGGAACAAAAACCCCGAATCCGCGCTAAACAAGAGTTTTGGGTCAAATGGGGATTATTGGTTGTGTCCATTGCAAAAAAGCCAACTGCAAGTATGTCGTATCAAACGTGGCCAGAATGGCCTTCCCTGGCCGATTTTTGCACCATTTTTCGTTCTGGAACAAAAACCCCGAAAACTGCGCTAAACATGAGTTTTGGGTCAAATGGGATGATTGGGTGTGTCCGTTGCGAAAAAACGAACTGCAAGTATTTTCGTATCAAACATGGCCAAAATGGCGTTCCCTAGTCAATTTTCGCAACACTTTTCGTGCTGGAACCAAAACCCTGAAAACCGCACTAAACATGAGTTTTGGGTCAAATGGGGATGATTGGGTGTGTCCGTTGCGAAAAAACCAACTGCAAGTATTTTCGTATCAAACATGGCCAGAATGGCAATCCCCGACAGATTTTCGCACCACTTTTCGTGCCGGAACCAAAACCCCGAAAACCGCGATAAACATGAGTTTTGCGTCCAATGGGGATGATTGGGTGTGTCCGTCGCGAAAAAACGAACTGCAAGTATTTTCATATCAAACGTGGCCAGAATGGCCTTCCCTGGCCGATTTTTGCACCATTTTTCGTTCCGGAACAAAAACCCCGAATACCGCGCTAAATATGAGTTTTGGGTCAAATGGGGATGATTGGGTGTGTCCGTTGCGAAAAAACGAACTGAAAGTATTTTCGTATCAAACATGGCCAGAATGGCCTTCCCTCGTCAATTTTCGCAACACTTTTCATGCTGGAACCGAAACCTTGAAAACCACGCTAAACATGAGTTTTCGGTCAAATGAGGGTGATTGGGTGTGTCTGTTGGGAAAAAACCAACTGCAAGTATTTTCGTATCAAACATGGCCAAAATGGCGTTCCCTAGTCAATTTTCGCAACACTTTTCGTGCTGGAACCGAAACCCTGAAAACCGCGCTAAACATGAGTTTTGGGTCAAATGGCGATGATTGGGTGTGTCCGTTGCGAAAAAAACAACTCCAAGTATTTTCGTATCAAACATGGCCAGAATGGCATTCCCCGACAGATTTTCTTCCCATTTTTCGTTCCATAAGAAAAACCCCGAAACCGCGCTAAACAAGAGTTTTGGGTCAAATGGGGATTATTGGTTGTGTCCGTTGCGAAAAAACCAACTGCAAGTATTTCGTATCAAACGTGGTCATAATGCCTTCCCTGGCCGATTTTTGCATCATTTTTCGTTCCGGAAGAAAAACCCCGAAAACTGCGCTAAACATGAGTTTTGGGTCAAATGGGGATGATTGGGTGTGTCCATTGCGAAAATACCAACTGCAAGTATTTTCGTATCAAACATGCCGACAGATTTTCGCACCACTTTTCGTGCCGGAACCAAAACCCCGAAAACCGCGGTAAACATGAGTTTTGGGTCTAATGGGGATGATTGGGTGTGTCCGTCGTGAAAAAATGAACTGCAAGTATTTTCGTATCAAACGTGGCCAGAATGGCCTTTCCTGGCCGATTTTTGCACCATTTTTCGTTCCGGAACAAAAACCCCGAAAACTGCGCTAAACATGAGTTTTGGGTCAAATGGGGATGATTGGGTGTGTCCGTTGCGAAAAAACGAACTGAAAGTATTTTTGTATGAAACATGGCCAGAATGGCGTTCCCTAGTCAATTTTCACAACACTTTTCGTGCTGGAACCGAAACCCTGAAAACCGCACTAAACATGAGTTTTGGGTCAAATGGGGATGATTGGGTGTGTCCGTTGCGAAAAAACCAACTGCAAGTATTTTCGTATCAAACATGGCCAGAATGGCAATCCCCGACAGATTTTCGCACCACTTTTCGTGCCGAAACCAAAACCCCGAAAACCGCGATAAACATGAGTTTTCCGTCCAATGGGGATGATTGGGTGTGTCCATCGCGAAAAAAACGAACTGCAAGTATTTTCATATCAAACGTGGCCAGAATGGCCTTCCCTTTCCGATTTTTGCACCATTTTTCGTTCCGGAACAAAAACCCCGAAAACTGCGCTAAACATGAGTTTTGGGTCAAATGGGGATGATTGGGTGTGTCCGTTGCGAAAAAACGAACTGAAAGTATTTTCGTATGAAACATGGCCAGAATGGCGTTCCCTAGTCAATTTTCACAACACTTTTCGTGCTGGAACCGAAACCCTGAAAACCGCACTAAACATGAGTTTTGGGTCAAATGGGGATGATTGGGTGTGTCCGTTGCGAAAAAACCAACTGCAAGTATTTTCGTATCAAACATGGCCAGAATGGCAATCCCCGACAGATTTTCGCACCACTTTTCGTGCCGGAACCAAAACCCCGAAAACCGCGATAAACATGAGTTTTCCGTCCAATGGGGATGATTGGGTGTGTCCATCGCGAAAAAAACGAACTGCAAGTATTTTCATATCAAACGTGGCCAGAATGGCCTTCCCTTTCCGATTTTTGCACCATTTTTCGTTCCGGAACAAAAACCCCGAATACCGCGCTAAACATGAGTTTTGGGTCATGATGAATGGATGGGTGTCCCGATCTTTCGGTGGAGATAGATAACTATGATTTGACTGGAGAGACGTTCACGATCCGACTACAACCATCCAAGGACGCTGCGCCTTAGCGATCGATACACCAAATCCAGCGGTTGCTCACGATCTTGCGGATCACAACCAACCAAACCACTAGGGTTATTCCTGCAAGCAATCGAAGAACAAGAAAGAACAAGTAGAACAAGCACTCAATTGCAAATAAGAGATGAAGGATCAGATGTGATACACAGGAAGGTGGGGTTCCGAATCAAGTAGAACGGATAGTCTAGTCGACACACGCGTCTACAAGGAAGTAGCAGCAGCTAAACTTTCATCTAAACAAAACCCAATCTGTTTGTGGTGGCTCTAGGGGGATATAAGGAGGAGGGAGGACGACCACAAGGGTCCTAGTGTCGTCCTACAACCCTAGGATGAGTCCCTAATGGACTCAACTTGATACACGGGCCATCGGCTCAAAATAGGGTGACGCAGCACCGTTGGCAGAAAAGATCTCGGTATTAAATTGTCTACTGCGCACGCATCTGATAGGATATAGGTATGAGTCCGGACCCATTGGAAAGTAGACTTGATAAGCTTTCCAAAAAGTCCTATAACGTCCCAATCGGAATCCGTATGAAGTCATGGCAACCGTCGCAAGTTTGGACTCTTCTGCAGTCCGAATTGAACTTTCCAAAACGTGTTGGACTTGGACTCTTTGTTTCCTTGGATCCAATGTGACGTGGTGGCCTGGTGGAGAACGTTAGGAACACTTGGATTTGGTCCCCAATCAACTTCATTGATCATCCATGCTTTCTATATGCAATCTAACCCTTCCTTGATCCATGTAAGCAATTCTGAAAATGAAAACATACACACTTCATAGTGCAGCACCCATTCATCAAATGTAACAATGATAAACCTCATATAGAATGGTTTCACCTTTGGTATAGAAGTGGTTGGCACGGTCATATCTAAGCCGGTGATGTCCTCATCAGGTCAAATGGGGATGATGGGGTGTGTCCGTTGCGAAAAAACGAACTGAAAGTATTTTCGTATCAAACATGGCCAGAATGGCCTTCCCTCGTCAATTTTCGCAACACTTTTCGTGCTGGAACCGAAACCTTGAAGACCACGCTAAACATGAGTTTTCAGTCAAATGAGGGTGATTGGGTGTGTCCGTTGCGAAAAAACCAACTGCAAGTATTTTCGTATCAAACATGGCCAAAATGGCGTTCCCTAGTCAATTTTCGCAACACTTTTCGTGCTGGAACCGAAACCCTGAAAACCGCACTAAACATGAGTTTTGGGTCAAATGGGGATGATTGGGTGTGTCCGTTGCGAAAAAACCAACTGCAAGTATTTTCGTATCAAACATGCCGACAGATTTTCGCACCACTTTTCGTGCCGGAACCAAAACCCGAAAACCGCGCTAAACATGAGTTTTGGGTCCAATGGGGATGATTAGGTGTGTTCGTCGCGAAAAAACGAACTGCAAGTATTTTCGTATCAAACGTGGCCAGAATGGCCTTCCCTGGCCGATTTTTGCACCATTTTTCGTTCCATATCAAAAATCCCGAAAACCACGCTAAACATGAGTTTTGGGTCAAATGGGGATGATTGGGTGTGTCCGTTGCGAAAAAACCAACTGCAAGTATTTTCGTATCAAACATGGCCAGAATGGCATTCCCCGATAGATTTTCGCACCACTTTCTCGTGCCGGAACCAAAACCCCGAAAACCGCGTTAAACATGAGTCTTGGGTCCAATGGGGATGATTGGGTGTGTCCGTCGCGAAAAAACGAACTGCAAGTATTTTCGTATCAAACATGGCCAAAATGGCCTTTCCTGGCCGATTTTTGCAACATTTTTTGTTCCGGACCAAAACCCCGAAAACCGCGCTAAACATGAGTTTTGGGTCCAATGGGGATGATTAGGTGTGTTCATCGCGAAAAAACGAACTGCAAGTATTTTCGTATCAAACGTGGCCAGAATGGCCTTCCCTGCCGAATTTTTGCACATTTCGTCCAACAAAATCCCGAAAACCGCGCTAAACATGAGTTTTGGGTCAAATGGGGATGATTGGGTGTGTCCGTTGCGAAAAAACCAACTGCAAGTATTTTCGTATCAAACATGGCCAGAATGGCTTCCCGTAGATTTTCGCACCCCTTTTCGTGCGGAACCAAAACCCCGAAAACCGCGCTAAACATGAGTTTGGGTCAATGGGGATGATTGGGTGTGTCCGTCGCGAAAAAACGAACTGCAAGTATTTTCGTATCAAACTGCTAGAATGGCCTTCCTGCCGATTTTTGCACCATTTTCGTTCGGAAAAAACCCAAAACGCGCTAAACATGAGTTTTGGGTCAAATGGGATGATTAGGTGTGTCCATTGCGAAAAACCAACTGCAAGTATTTCGTATCAAAGTGGCCAAATGGCCTTCCTGGCTGATTTTGCACTATTTTCGTTCCGAACAAAACCCCGAAAACGCGCTAAACATGATTTTGGGTCAAATGGGATGATTGGTTGTGTCCCTTGCGAAAAACGAACTGAAAATATTGTAGTATGAAACATGGCCACAATGGCGTTCCCTCGTCAATTTTCACAACACTTTCGTGCTGAACCGAACCCTACAAACGCGACTAAACTGAGTTTTGGGTCAAATGGGATGATTGGGTGTGTCCATTGCCAAAGAACCAACTGTAAGTATTTTCGTATCAAACAATGCCGACGATTTTCGCACCACTTTTCGTCCAGAACCAAACCCGAAAACCGCGCTAAACATGAGTTTTGGGTCCAATGGATGATTGGACTTCCTCGCGAAAAACGAACTGCAAGTATTTTCTATCAAAGGGCCAGAAGGCCTTCCCTGGCCGATTTTGGCACCATTTTTCGTTCCGGAACAAAAACCCGAAAACCGCGCTAAACATGAGTTTTGGTCCAATGGGGATGATTAGGTGTTCCGTGCGGAAAAAACAACTGCAAGATTTCGTAAAACGTGGCAGAATGGCCTTCCCTGGCCGATTTTTTTTCACCATTTTTCGTTCGAAAAAACCCCGAAAACCCGCTAAACATGATTTTGGGTCAAATGGGGATGATTGGGTTGTCCGTTTTTTTTTTTTTTTTTTTTTTTTTTTTTTTTTTTTTTTTTTTTTTTTTTTTTTTTTTTTTTTTTTTTTTTTTTTTTTTTTTTTTTTTTTTTTTTTTTTTTTTTTTTTTTTTTTTTTTTTTTTTTTTTTAGGTCAAATGGGGATGATGGGTGTGTCCGTTGCGAAAAAACGAACTGAAAGTATTTTCGTATCAAACATGGCCAAATGGCCTTCCCTAGTCAATTTTCGCAACACTTTTCGTGCTGGAACCGAAACCTGAAGAACCACGCTAAACATGAGTTTTGGGTCAAATGGGGTGATTGGGTGTGTCCGTTGCGAAAAAACCAACTGCAAGTATTTTCGTATCAAACTGGCAAAATGGCGTTCCCTATCTTTTCGCACACTTTTCGTGTCGGAACCGAAACCCGAAAACCGCACTAAACATGAGTTTTGGGTCAAATGGGATGATTGGTGTGTCCGTTGCGAAAAAACCAACTGCAAGTATTTTCGTATCAAACATAGGCCGAACCTAGATTTTGCACCACTTTTCGTGCCGGAACCAAAACCCCGAAAACCGCGCTAAACATGAGTTTTGGGTCCAATGGGATGATTAGGTGTGTCGTCGCGAAAAAACGAACTGCAAGTATTTTCGTATCAAACGTGGCAGAATGGCCTTCCCTGGCCGATTTTTGCACCATTTTCGTTCCATAATCAAAAATCCCGAAAACCACGCTAAACATGAGTTTTGGGTCAAATGGGGATGATTGGGTGTGTCCGTTGCGAAAAAACCAACTGCAAGTATTTTCGTATCAAACATGGCAGAATGGCATTCCCCGATAGATTTTCGCACCACTTTTCGTGCCGGAACCAAAACCCCGAAAACCGCGTAAACATGAGTCTTGGGTCCAATGGGATGATTGGGTGTGTCCGTCGCGAAAAACAACTGCAAGTATTTCGTATCAAACATGGCCAAAATGGCCTTTCCTGGCCGATTTTTGCACCTTTTTGTTCCGGACCAAAACCCCGAAAACCGCGCTAAACATGAGTTTTGGGTCCAATGGGATGATTAGGTGTGTTCATCGCGAAAAAACGAACTGCAAGTATTTTCGTATCAAACGTGGCCAGAATGGCCTTCCCTGGCCGATTTTTGCACCATTTTTCGTTCCATATCAAAAATCCCGAAAACCACGCTAAACATGAGTTTTGGGTCAAATGGGATGATTGGGTGTGTCCGTTGCGAAAAAACCAACTGCAAGTATTTTCGTATCAAACATGGCCAGAATGGCATTCCCCGATAGATTTTCGCACCACTTTTCGTGCCGGAACCAAAACCCCGAAAACCGCGCTAAACATGAGTCTTGGGTCCAATGGGATGATTGGGTGTGTCCGTCGCGAAAAACGAACTGCAAGTATTTTCGTATCAAACATGGCTAGAATGGCCTTCACTGGCCGAGTTTTGCACCATTTTTCGTTCCGGAACAAAAACCCCGAAAACCGCGCTAAACATGAGTTTTGGGTCAAATGGGGATGATTAGGTGTGTCCATTGCGAAAAGACCAACTGCAAGTATTTCGTATCAAACGTGGCCAGAATGGCCTTCCCTGGCTGATTTTTGCACTATTTTCGTTCCGGAACAAAAACCCCGAAAACCGCGCTAAACATGAGTTTTGGGTCAAATGGGGATGATTGGGTGTGTCCGTTGCGAAAAAACGAACTGAAAATATTTTTGTATGAAACATGGCCACAATGGCGTTCCCCTCGTCAATTTTCACAACACTTTTCGTGCTGGAACCGAAACCCTAAAAACCGCACTAAACATGAGTTTTGGGTCAAATGGGATGATTGGGTGTGTCCATTGCCAAAGAACCAACTGTAAGTATTTTCGTATCAAACATGCCGACAGATTTTCGCACCACTTTTCGTGCCAGAACCAAAACCCCGAAAACCGCGCTAAACATGAGTTTTGGGTCCAATGGGATGATTGGGAGTGTCCGTCGCGAAAAAACGAACTGCAAGTATTTTCATATCAAACGGGCCAGAATGGCCTTCCCTGGCCGATTTTTGCACCATTTTCGTTCCGGAACAAAAACCCCGAAAACCGCGCTAAACATGAGTTTTGGGTCCAATGGGATGATTAGGTGTGTCCGTCGCGAAAAAACGAACTGCAAGTATTTTCGTATCAAACGTGCCAGAATGGCCTTCCCTGGCCGATTTTTGCACCATTTTTCGTTCCGGATCAAAATCCCGAAAACCCGCTAAACATGAGTTTTGGGTCAAATGGGGATGATTTGGGTGTGTCCGTTGCGAAAAAACCAACTGCAAATATTTCGTATCAAACGTGGTCAGAATGGCCTTCCCTGGCCGATTTTTGCACCACTTTTCGTGCCGGAACCGAAACCCTGAAAACCGCGCTAAACATGAGTTTTGGGTCAAATGGGGATGATTGGGTGTGTCCGTTGCGAAAAAACCAACTGCAAGTATTTTCGTATCAAACGTGGCCAGAATGGCGTTCCCTAGTCAATTTTCGCAACACTTTTCGTGCCGGAACCGAAACCCCGAAACCCGCGCTAAACATGAGTTTTCGGTCAAATGGGGATGATTGGGTTGTGTCCGTTGTGAAAAAACCAACTGCAAGTATTTTCGTATCAAACATTCTGACAGATTTTCGCACCACCTTTCGTGCTGGAACCAAAACCCCGAAAACCGCGCTAAACATGAGGTTTGCATCCAATGGAGATGATTGGGTGTCTGTCGCGAAAAAACGAACTGCAAGTATTTTCGTATCAAATGTGGCCAGAATGGCCTTCCTTGGCCGATTTTTGCACCATTTTTCGTTCCGGAACAAAAACCCCGAAAACCGCGCTAAACAAAGAGTTTTGGTCAAATGGGGATGATTAGGTGTGAATGGGATGATTGGGTTGTCCGTTGTGAAAAACCAACTGCAATATTTCGTATCAAACTGTCAAGTTCTGCATCACTTTCGTCGGACAAACCGAAACCGTAAACAGAGTTGGTCAATGGGATGATTGGTTGTCGCGAAAACCAATCAATATTTCGATCAAAATGCAGATGGCTTCCTGGCGATTTTGCACATTTCGTTCGGAACAAACCCAAACCGCCAACATGATTTTGGGTCAAATGGATGATTGGTTCCTTGGAAAACATGCATTTTGTTCACTGGCGAAGCCTTCCCTGCTATTTTTCACCTTTCGTTGGAACAAACCCGAAAACCGCGCTAAACATGAGTTTTGGTCAAATGGGGATGTTGGGTCTCCTTGCGAAAAAACCACTGCAATATTTAAACTGGTCAATGCACTGCATTTGCAACTTTGTGTGGCGAACGAAACGGCTACATGATGCAAGAGTTTTTCGTGCAAACCACTGATTTTCCCGTGTCGAAGCTCGCTTTGCACACTTTTCGTTCGACAAACCCGAAACCGCTAACATGAGTTTTGGTCAAATGGGATGATTGGTTGTCCTGCGACAAACAACTGCAATATTTTCGTATCAAACGGCAAATGGCCTTCTGGCGATTTTTGCACACTTTCGTGTCGGAACCGAAACCCGAAAACCGCGCTAAACATGAGTTTGGTCAATGGGATGATGTTGTCCGTTGCGAAAAACCAACTGCAATATTTTCGTATCAAACTGGCAGAATGGCTTCCTGGCGATTTTTCACATTTTCGTGTCGGAACGAACCCGAAAACCGCGCTAAACATGAGTTTTGGGTCAATGGGATGATGGTGTGTCCGTTGCGAAAAAACAATGCAATATTTTCGTATCAAACGTGAGAATGCCTTCCTGGCCTTTTTCACATTTTCGTTCGGAACAACCGAAACCCGCTAACATGAGTTTGGTCAAATGGATGATTGGTGTTCCGTGCGAAAACAACTGCATATTTGTACAAACGGCAGAATGCTCCTGGCGATTTCACACTTCGTGCGACAACCGAAAACCCGCTAACATATTTGGGTCAAAGGATGATTGTGTCCTTGCGAAAACCACTGCATATTGATCAACTGGGAATGGCCTCCTGGCGATTTCACCATTCGTTCGGACAAACCGAACGCGCTAAACATGAGTTTTGGGTCATGGATGATTGGGTTGTCGTTGCGAAACCAACTGCAATATTTTGTATCAACGTGGCAAATGCTTCCTGCATTTTCACCATTGTTCGAAACCGAAACGCCTAAACATGGTTTTGGTAATGGGAGATGGTTCGTTGCGAAAACAACTGCATATTCGTATCAACGGGTCGAATGGCTTCCTGCCGATTTTTCACCATTTTCGTCGAACAAACCCGAAAACGCGTAAACAGAGTTTTGTCAAATGGGATATGGGTCCTTCAACAATCATATTTTCGTATCAAAAAGCTCTGCGATTTCCATTTGCGACAACCGAAGGCGATTTTTGCACCACTTTTCGTTCGGAACCGAAACCCGAAAACCGCGCTAAACATGAGTTTTGGGTCAAATGGGATGATTGGTTGTCCGTTGCGAAAAACAACTGCAATATTTTCGTATCAAACGGCCAGAATGGCCTTCCTGCCGATTTTTCACATTTTCGTTCGGAACAAAAACCCCGAAAACCGCGCTAAACATGAGTTTTGGGTCAATGGGATGATTGGGTGTGTCCGTTGCGAAAAAACCAACTGCAAGTATTTTCGTATCAAACGTGGCAGAATGGCCTTCCCTGGCCGATTTTTGCACCATTTTTCGTCGGACCAAAACCCGAAAACGCGCTAAACATGAGTTTTGGGTCAATGGGATGATTGGGTGTGTCCGTTGCGAAAAAACCAACTGCAATATTTTCGTATCAAACTGGTCAGAATGCCTTCCCTGGCCGATTTTTGCACCACTTTTCGTGCCGAACCGAAACCCCGAAACCGCGCTAAACATGAGTTTTGGGTCAAATGGGGATGATTGGGTTGTCCGTTGCGAAAACAACTGCAATATTTTCGTATCAAACGGCGATGCCTTCCTGGCCGATTTTGCACCATTTTCGTGTCGGAACCAAACCCGAAAACCGCGCTAATGGCTTCCCTGGCCGATTTTGCACCACTTTTCGTGTCGAACCGAAACCGAAACCGCGCTAAACTGAGTTTGGTCAAATGGATGATTGGTGTGTCCGTTGCGACAAAACCAACTGCAATATTTTCGTATCAAACGGTCAGAATGCCTCCCTGCCGATTTGCACCACTTTCGTGTCGGAACGAAACCCGAAAACCGCGCTAACATGAGTTTGGTCAATGGATGATGGTTGTCCGTGCGACAAAACCAACTGCAAGTATTCGTATCAAACGGTCAGAATGGCCTTCCTGCCGATTTTTCACTTTCGTCGGAACAACCCCGAAACCGCGCAAACATGAGTTTTGGGTCAATGGATGATGGTGTGTCGTGCGAAAAACAACTGAATATTTTGTTCAAGGTGAAGCCTCCTGGCGATTTGCACCACTTTGTCGAAAACCGAAACCCGCTAAACTAGTTTTGGTCAAATGGATATTGGTGTCCGTTGCGAAAAAACCAACTGCAAATATTTTCGTATCAAACGTGGTCAGAATGCCTTCCTGGCCGATTTTGCACCACTTTTCGTGTCGGAACCGAAACCCGAAAAACCGCGCTAAACATGAGTTTTGGGTCAAATGGGATGATTGGTTGTGTCCGTTGCGACAAAACCAACTGCAAAGTATTTTCTATCAAACGTGGCCAGAATGGCCTTCCCTGGCCGATTTTTGCACCATTTTCGTGTCGGAACCGAAACCCCCGAAAACCGCGCTAAACATGAGTTTTTGGGTCAAATGGGATGATTGGTTGGTCCGTTGCGAAAAACCAACTGCAAGTATTTTCGTATCAAACGTGCCAGAATGGCCTTCCCTGGCCGATTTTTGCACCATTTTCGTTCCGGAACAAAAACCCCGAAAACCCGCTAAACATGAGTTTTGGGTCCAATGGGGATGATTGGGTGTGTCCGTTGCGAAAAAACCAACTGCAAATATTTTCGTATCAAACGTGGTCAGAATGGCCTTCCCTGGCCGATTTTTGCACCACTTTTCGTGCCGGAACCGAAACCCGAAAACCGCGCTAAACATGAGTTTTGGGTCAAATGGGGATGATTGGGTGTGTCCGTTGCGAAAAAACCAACTGCAAGTATTTTCGTATCAAACGTGGCCAGAATGGCCTTCCCTGGCCGATTTTTGCACCACTTTTCGTGTCGGAACCGAAACCCCGAAAACCGCGCTAAACATGAGTTTTGGGTCAAATGGGGATGATTGGGTGTGTCCGTTGCGAAAAAACCAACTGCAAATATTTTCGTATCAAACGTGGTCAGAATGGCCTTCCCTGGCCGATTTTTGCACCACTTTTCGTGTCGGAACCGAAACCCCGAAAACCGCGCTAAACATGAGTTTTGGGTCAAATGGGATGATTGGTGTGTCCGTTGCGACAAAACCAACTGCAATATTTTCGTATCAAACGTGGTCAGAATGGCCTTCCCTGGCCGATTTTTGCACCACTTTTCGTGTCGGAACCGAAACCCCGAAAACCGCGCTAAACATGAGTTTTGGGTCAAACTGGATGATTGGTTGGTCCGTTGCGACAAAACCAACTGCAAGTATTTTCGTATCAAACAAGGCCAGAATGGCCTTCCCTAGCCGATTTTTCACCACTTTGTCGTTCCGGAACAAAACCCCGAAAACCGCGCTAAACATGAGTTTTGGGTCAAATGGGATGATTGGGTGTGTCCGTTGCGAAAAAACCAACTGCAAATATTTTCGTATCAAACGTGGTCAGAATGGCCTTCCC